>CM053503.1:31537937-31909444 GCA_028627145.1 Eidolon dupreanum | reverse complement strand
GGTTTTTGTTGGTGCTGATTTAAGTGAAAACAGTTCTTAAATGAATATTTACAATAAGAATGTGGGAGGCACACTCAAAGATTGTTCCAATGGTCCTTGCTTCTTAGTATTCATGCACTTGTGTAATCCCTTCTCCCTGAGTGTGGGCTGGATTTAGTGACTGACTTGTGTGGAAAAGAAGTGATGGGATGTCACTTCCGTGATTAGGTTACAAAAGGTGCAACTTCCATCTGGGTTCCCTCTTACTCTCTTGCCTGCTTGCTCCGAGAGATGCCGCCTGCCCCAGTGGCAGGGAATGAGGGAAGCCTCCAGTGAATAGCTAGCAAGAGTATGAGGCCCAAGTCCAACAGCTGGGGATGAACTGAATTTGACCAGAACCCATCAGAGTGAGCTTGGAAGCAATCCTCCCCATCCAAGCCATCAGATAGACTGCAGCCCCGCCAACGCCCTGACTGAAAGCTCATGAGAGACCTCGAGCCACAGGCACCAGTTGCCCCATACCCAGACTTCTAACCCACAGAAACTGTGAGATAATAAATGCTTATTGCATAGTGCTAGGTTTTGAATTAATCTGTTATACACAGAAAATAAATATAAATTATTCAGTGGATAGTATTCCTGTGTTCTGTATATCACTGTCATCAGATGACCAAGTCTTAGAAGTCAAAAAAAAAATGGTGCACAGTCAATTCTCATATGAGAAAAAATATACTTTATCTTAGAAAAATAAAAAGACTCATAGAAGTAGATTGGAAAAGTTTATTAATTAATCTATTGTTGTATCTGGGTTCTTGGCACGTGTTTCTCCTTTGAAAAACTCAACTTGCTTTCACCTTTTCTGTTTTCTCAGAGCTGGATTACTCATTTTTATGACAAATATTAGTTAAAAATTAGATTTGAAATTCAGAGAAAGTCTTAAATCATGACTAGCCATGAAAAAGACGGAATTGTGTTTGAACAAATACTTGCACGTTGACACACCATGGATATTCAGAGACCGTGCTCTGCACAGCTGTCACCTGCCTTCTGTATAATTCCATTAAAAGAAAGTTTCCTTAGTCACCAACCTAGTTTCTCCATTTCCTCTCACTTCTGTTTTAAACACAATAGGGCATTCCTAATTTGAACATCTTGTGGGGTCCATAATTAAAGATTCAACTTGTGCACATAAACCCAGCTGATCCCCTCTCAGTCTTGGTAGCAGATTTATAACTCCACCTATCAAAAAGTCAAAATTCTGTTTTCCATTCATCCTAATAAAGCAGCAGGAGTTTCCTGGAGGGAGTGCTGACAAGCCTAATTGTTCACAGCTGGAGAGAGTAGGGTTGGTTCCAGTGAAGAGATTTTTAACCCTCTCCCTCCCCATTTCCCTCTTGACTTTACAGATAGGAGTTGGGCTTCAAGGATGAGTAACAGAGATACTCAGATCTTCAGAACAAGATCTTTTCATACTCTGGCAAGACTATGAGTTATTGATTTGGATTTGATGATATACTGAAAAAGTTAATATCAGAGGTCCATGTTTCAGGCAAGAGTGTAGGTATGGAACTATGACTTTTTTGGGGGGTGGCAGTTGGTTAATCAAGTGAGTCTCTTGAGCAGCTGAAGAACAAAGTTTCTTCTTGGTGTTCTATGAAATTCTTCTATAATTTAAGAAACATGAGCACAAAAAGGTCAGCAAAGAGGACACATATGTTATATTTGCAAGGTGTTTACTTTAGACACTGTTTCCCTTAAATATTAGAGGAGGCTTTGCAGTCCCCCATCATCATCATCCTTAGACACTTTTTGAGTTTTGAGAGCATGCCATGCTGGACACTGGGAGTGTAATGAAAGAATGGAATTATAAGAATAATTCTTGCAATAGAACCCAGAAGGCAAGACACACATGCTTATGTAAGGGGAAAAGACCTATCCAATCAGGTGCTGTGCCAAATGCTAAGTCACTGGGGGAAGACATAGAACTCGACCAGCATATAGCAGGTAGTGGAACCTATACTCAGACTTAGGGCTACATGACTGTGCTCTTGGTTTCTTTCATTTCTTCCTTCATTCATTTAATACATACATAATGAAAACCAACTACATGCCAGGCATTGCTCAGGGTTCTGGGAGTAAATTGTTAAACAATTTTGTAAAGTCTCCTATTTATTGTACAACTTATAGTTTTAATTTTGACAGTGAATGAGGATGATTTCTAAAAAAACTAAAAGTATACTTCTGTAGACATTCATGGTTGTCAAAAACTTTTATATCCTCTCATTTCATTTTTTATTAAATAAGAATAATATTACTTCTATGTCAGTTTACTAATAAGTTGTTCAAGGTCTTTAAGTTTATTCTAAGGCAAATTAGAAATAAGAAAATTAAAAATTAAATATTTAAAAATAATGTTAATTTGCACAAATTACTTTCTCCAGATATTAATTTTTTTCTTGTCTTTTTATTATTCTACCCTACCCCAGTAAAACTTAAGTATCTTACCTAACATGTTAATGATCTTGAGAGATATTAACATGTTTATTTCTTAAGCTTTAAAAATTAAAGCTGTAGATTGATAAAATACTAATGAACTTTAAATATTCACCTTTTTTAATAAGAAAAGAAAACAGATGAAAATTGTAGGCTTTAACTCTGATTCTTAGGTTAATTACATTAATTATTAGGTTATTTAAGTCTTCCATCTAATGTATGTTACAATATTTGAATTGTGCAATTGTGAAGAGGCTACAGGCTCACCTTTAAAAAAAATGAGGCTGAAGCTCAAAGAAATTTAATATCCATCACTTTTTCATTTAATTTTTTTGCAAACTGTGTTGTAGGAAGATTTAGTATCATCTGCAAGTAGTTACATAGTGTATAATAATTGGGGGAGAAGGGAATAGTATTGATATTAATGGGCTTGCCTCAAATCTTTGCAGACTAAAAGTTTTCTTTTAATTTTTCTTTTGAGATTCTCAGTTTATTTTTAAAAGTTTAGTTGAAAAATTATGAATGTATTATGATATTGGTAAAATTTCCTATTTCAAAGGTAGAGTAGTTGGAGTTGACTGTTCGAGTTCTAGTCACATACAGAAGTGAGGCTTAAAAAGCTGTTGGCCATTTCCATGTATCCTCATTTTTAAAACATTTAGTAATACACTATTCTTTCATTTTCTCTCTTCTTCCTCATTAAAGCAGTAGAACTCTGAACTCATAAACTGCTGTGGCTGAGCTCTAGATGTGTGTGACTGGTCACATCCTTTTCTCAAATATAAACTAAGACGTATGTAAAAAATTGAGATAATAATGCTTCTGATACTGAAGGCTGTGATAAAATGTATAGATAAAGAGCAAAATTTCTTTTTATGTTGTTTCATAGTTAAAATACTTTATTCCAGTTCAAGACTTATTCGAATATGCCTCTTTTGGAAAAACACCATTGGAAAGTTATAGGAACCATGGAAAATAACTGCTATCAATCAAAAGGAAAATTTTGGAAAAATTTAAAAGCCTGGGGGAATAATATGTAGCTGGCATATGCTTCAGTGAATTATGTTTATTTAATCATGGAAAAGGTTGCTTCCTATTTTCCCGTTGGGCCATAGTCAACCATATCACAAAATCTACTCCCAGAATTTAGGTTGAAGACATAGGTAAATAAAAGAAATTATTTTCCCAGACAAAAGTAAATCTGTAGGGAGGCAAATCTGCTTTATTTTAATGTGGGTATTATCAAACTCTTTAAAATATTTTAAAATTAATCTTTAGAGTATATAGTGTGGTGAGTCTAATGATGATTCTCCAAAAGATATGTTCTTGTTCAAATCTCTGGAACCTATGAATATGACTTTATTTGCAAAAAGGATTTTTGCAGATATAACCGAGTTAAGGATTTGGAAGTGAAATCATCCTGGATTACTCGGGTAGTTCCTAAATTCAATGAGGAGTGTCCTTGTAAGAGACAGATGAGGAAAAAGTGACATGAGATTGGAATGACAGAGCATGAATGATATAGTCACAAACCAAGGAAGACAAGTGATGTTCCTAGCCCCCAGAAGCCAGAAGATACAGGAAGAATTCTCCCCAAGAGTCTCCAGAGGGAGTGTGGCCCTGCCATCAGCTTGATTTCAGGCCTTTGGGCTCCAGAAATGTGAGGGAATAAATTTCTGTGATTTTGAACCAGCAAATTTTGGTAATTTGTATGGCAGTTGCAGTAAACTAATGCATGTAATGTTTAGCCAAAATCCATTGAGTATTATAAGTTAGCTGTGATGCAAGTCGTTGAGGATAGCACTTCTGCCTACAAGAAGCTTATACAAATATAGTGAGTCGGATATGGGGTGGAACTTTACAGTACAATGTACAAAGGTTTATTACAAAGGTATATAGATGTATATAAACAATAGCAGCATAGAAAAAATACAGACATTCTTCTGAAAAATGTCAGATCAGCTACAAGCAATGCTTGGTTTATAAATGAAAGTAGTTTTGTAAAATAGGTTCTTTTTAATACAGTATTTCAATACATCTATTTAATACACTTATTAATACAGTCATGCACTGCTTAACAACAGGGATAAGTTCTGAGAAATGCATTGTTAAGTAATTATAGAGCCCTTCCACAAGCCTAGATGATCTAGCCCACTGCACACCTAGGCTGTATGGTACGGTGTACTGCTCCGAGGCTACAAGCCTATACAGCATGTTACTGTACAAAGCACCAGGGGATTAAATCAAGCACAAGAAAAAATTATGCAGTCAAGATCTCGGTAAACAGATGTTTGAGGCTATTGCTAACGTAACACAGTGTACTATTTTACAGCAAACTTTTTCGTTTAAATAAGTAGAAAGAGTATACTCTAAAATAATGATAAAAAGTACAATTTAGTAAATACATAAACCAGTAACATAGTCATTTATTATCAACTATTATGTACCTTATATAATCGTGTCTGCTATATTTTTATATGACTGGCATGACAGTAGGTTTGTTTATACCAGGGTCACCACCAGCAGGTGAAAAATGCCTTTTGCTGCAACACTGACAGCTATGATGTCACTTGACATTAGGAGTTTTTCAGCTCTGTTATAATCTTATGATACCACCATCATATATACGGTCAGTTGTTGACTGAAATGATATGTGGAGCATGACTGTAATATCAAAAAGAATGAAATCAATAACCTAAAGGCTTGAATTTGATGAATTTTAAGCTTGAGTGTATAAATGAAGGGGATATTTCAGTCCATTCTGTAAATACTAAGAAAACTAAAGTATAACATCTAACATGCCATGATGCTGCCTTGGCATTTTCAACCCAGGCTGTCAGATTTTTCTTTCATGAATATATATCTCTAGTTTTACAATGGAATCTACTGAATAAATACTTGTCATACTAATATTTATCACTACTATGTAAAAATGATATACTCAGAGTATTTTTAAAGCTCTGTTGAGGTAAAATTTACATACTGTAAAGTTTACCCCATTTTAAGCATACAGTACAATGCTTTTAAATAAATTTATAGTTGTGCAAACATCACTACAATCCAGTTTTAGAACATCCCTCCATCCCAAAAAGACCTGTCATGTTTATTTGCAATAAATTCTCACCCCCAATCCCAACCCTAGGCAACCACTCATCTGCTGTCTCTCCTTGTAGATTTACCCTTTCTAGGCATTTCATATAAATGTAATAATAAAATAAGTAATCTTGTGTATTGGACTTGTTTAACTCAGGATAGTTTTTGGAGTTTACCTATGTAATAGCATATATCATTATTTCATTTAATTTTATTGCCAAATAGTATTCAATTGTGTTTTGTTTATCTATTCACCAGTTAGTGGATATTTGGATGGTTTCATTTGGGGCCATTATGGATAATCCTGTTATATAAATTTGCATCCAAATATTTGTATGGACATTTGTTTTCATGTTTTTAGAGGAGTAGGTAAACACCTAAAAGGGAAATTGCTGGGTTATATAGTAAGTTTATATTTTTATTTTTGTAAAACTGTTTCCACACTGACTGTGCCAGTTTTATACTTCCCACCAATAATGTGTGCAGGTGCCAGTTAGTCCACTTCTTCACCAATATTCCTTACTGTCTTTTGATTATGGCCATCCTAGTGGATGCAAAGTGGTATCTCACTATGACCAATGACTAAAGATGTTGACTGGTTCCTTTGAGGCGATTCAGGTGAACTTTGTCTCTTAACTCTTGTCATTGGTCTTTGAGACTCAATTTTGTATTATTTTTGTAACCAAGAATGGCATAGAACACACAAGAGGGAGAGGAAAAGATTATAAGAGGAATTGAGGAGGAAAATGAAACAAAGAGGATGATGAGGGAAAGAAAGAATAAAGTAGATGCATAATTATGGGACAGAGAGGAGAAGGAAGAAAAAATAGTGTTGTTTAGAAAGCCAAATCATATTCTAATGATGTCACTGAAGACAAAAAAACAGGAGCACATTAAGACCGCCGGTAACAATGCGAATATTCTCTGTCAAGAGTAACCAAAGTATATACTGAGGTCATTCATTTAGATCAGAATGTACTCATGAACTGAGAGTACTTTTGAGTTATTACCCATTACACTTATCTCTGCAAAAAGAGCACATTCTTATCTATTCATAGTTTCTTTGATTTATTAAGGTCTTGTGTTATGCCCTTTTCTTTGGTGACTTGATATCTTCTGGACACAGCATCAGGCCTTATATGGTCACCAGTGTCCATCTGAGCCTCATAGCGTTGAGTCTGAATAATCCTGAATTTCATGTCTTTTCTTTGTACTGACATGCTTTCATCTCTGCAGCCCACTTACTCCTGTGCCCTTTCTGCCTCTGCCTTCTTCATCATAGATACAAGTATAGCATTTTGTGAGTAGGTTTATTTCTTTTACTCTTGGGCTCATGCACTAACGCATAACTTAATACATAATCATAATGCCCTGTGAAACCCTCTGAGATATTTCCTCTGTGAATGCAAATACCTGAGTGATTGAGAGTTACTTTCTCAGTTTTGTCTTTGGGGACGGTCAGTTGAATAGTTATGGTAAAGAATCCAAACCCGAGTTTTCATCTTAAGCCAGTTTTTTAATTCTGGCTCAAGGAACAGCATAAAGATTTTCTCAAATGTAGTAAAATAAAATATGCACATTTGGCTTTCTTGAAAAACTCAAAGAATAAGAAAACACATATTCCTCAGTGTTTAATTTCGTTTATCACTAAATTAACATGTGTGTATATATGAGCTGTGAAGATCAAATACTATGACAAGTTTTTTTTTTGATGGCTTAAGTACATTTTATTGGTTTTTTATAACTAGAGTTTTAATAAATAGACCAGAGCTTTTATATATATACATATATATATATATATATATGTATATATATATATATATATATATATATAGAGAGAGAGAGAGAGAGAGAGAGAGAGAGAGAGAGAGAGATATGTATAAATGAGTGTTATACATTTTGAAATGAATGATCTTGGCTCTAAACTTATTTTATCCATTTTGCAATTCCTCAGTTTTATTTTCGAATTTTCATCAGTGCCAGTTTATGAACCAAATAAAAAAACTGATCTCATTACTTTATTGTCATACCTCATATATAAGATGCAAAGCAATATGCCTTAGTAATAGAGATTATAAATAAATTGAGATTCCTATCTCATATATTGCCTAGTGCTTGGTTTAGCCTGTTTTGAGATGCAAACATATTTTATTTTCATCTCATCTCATAAGAAAAGCAATATGTTTAAAACAAAGAATGCACTGATTGCCACAGTTCCTTCCTCTGAGTCTATTACTCTCTTCACTAGAATTTAGTACCAAGCCCTTTACCACCTATTACAAAAAAAAAAAAAAATTATCTAAGAAGCTATGAGATGAGTCAATTTGCATTGTGATGAAAGTCATTTTGGCAAATTGTCTTATGGGAGGAATTGGTTTCAGAAGATATCTATTCCATTATCTATTGGATTATCGAACAGGGCCAGCAGTGATATATGTAAATATGGATATGGCTGCTGGGGGATGTAGTCTATTCAGGTAAAAGACTTGTTTTAATATGCAGTGATCTGCCCCATATAATCAAAAGCATTTTCAAGAACACAAAATTGTTACCATGCAATAGAGATGTGAAGAACCAAACAGGGTAATTCCCCTTACTCTGACAATTGAGCAAGTCATTGTTGAATGGGCGGCTTCCAGAAGAAAGTTCCTTTACAGAGGACAAATTATAGGAACACAGAATAGGGCATATTTACTCATTCACCATAACAATCCTGGAAGGTAATTATTATTGATTTAAAAAAACATCCAGACTTGCATTATAAATTATAAGTTTTAAATATTCAGGGAAATATTAAAAATCTGTGCCTCAGTCATCTCATCTATGTCCCTTATAAAAGTTATAAAAGTTAGAGAGTAGAGAGAGAAAAAGATGGCATAGATGATAGAGGTTCTCTTCATCCCTCTGGCGGCCAAATCAAAGTTGTGACAGAAACAAGGAGAAGTAGCAAGGAAAAATCTCCTGGGATCTAGATGAACAAGCCATGCAACTACGGAGAAATCCAAGAAAGCATCCTGCAACAGCAGAAGGTCGGATGGAGTGAGGACATGGGGTTGCCTCATCCCGAGCGGCTGAGTGAAACAGAGGCTGTGGCAGTGGCAGAAACCTCTTAAAGGGGCCGCGTCCATGAGCGGATTTTTGCAGTGACAGACCTGCTTGCTCTGAGCACCAGTGCTCATTCGGCTGTGCACAGGGGGCACCAGGGACTTACAGGGAGGCATTTTCAGAGTGAGGGCCAAGGCGAGACTCTCTCGGTACAGAAGTATCCATTGTTCCCTGTTGAGCCCTCCCCACTACCAGTGCACAGACACAGTGCTGCCATAGCTGTGATGTCATCAAACTGGATAATAGAGATCATATTGCCCAGAGGATTCCCTGAAACCCCGCCTCCCCCAACTCGCCGCCCCACCCAAGCCACATCCAAGTGTATCCTCAGTGAGTCAGGTGCTCCTTGCTGAGCAGCGCCTAGACTCACAGAGGAGGCAGCTGACCTCGGTTTCTGAGGTGACCTTTTGAGGCAACTATAAGCACAGCATCTGTGGATTGCTTGCTGAATCTTAACAGGTGGCCCCAGAGGGGTAGAGGCTTGGGATAAGGGATAAATTTGGCCTACAGCTGAATCCCTTTCAGGACTGTGCCACTGGTTGCCTACTTCATAAATCCACACTAATAAGACTATGAGACTTAGGAGCTTTGCTTCTTACATTTAAATAGACACAGAAAGGCAGCCAAAATGGGAAGACAAAGAAGCAGAAAACATATGACAGAACAGAACAGAGATCCAGATATAATGGAGTCAAGTAATCTAACAGCTGCAGAGTTCAAAACACTGGTTAGAAAGATACTCAATGAACTTTTGGGACGCATATATAAATTCAGTGAGAACTTCAACAAAGGGATAAAATCATAGAAATAGAAGTAGAAATTATGAAAGAGAGCCAGTCTGAAATGAAGAACACATTATCTGAGATGAGAAATATATTAAATGGAATAAACAAAGAAATAAACAAAGTGAATAAAGAAGAGGATCATATGCCATATCTAGAGGATAGGACAACTAATCAGGACACTCAAACAGAATGGCAAAAAAAAAAAAAAGATGCCAATACTATAAAAATAATTTAAGGAGGATATGGGACACTATTAAGGCTCCAAATATTCATCTGATCAGCGTAATAGAAGAAAATCAAGATGTTGAACGGCTGTTTGAAGAAATAATGATGGAAAACTTTCCTACCCTGGTGAAGGAACTGGACATATACCCCAGGAAGCTCTGAGAATTCTAAAAATCAGGAATCCAAGGAGGCCCACACCACATCATAATTAAAATGCCAAAGATTAAGTACAAAGAAAGACTATTAAAATCAGCAAGAGAAAAACAAATAATTACATATAAGGGAACACCCATATGACTGGCAGCTGATTTCTCAAAAGAAACTATGCAGGACACAAGGGCTTGGTAAAAAAAAAAAGATTCTACAGTCTGAAGACTTAGGATATACAACCAAGAATAATTTATCTAACAAAGCTATCATTTAGAGTTGATAGACAAATAAAGAACTTCCCATACAAAAATACATTAAAGGAATTTATCATCATCAAGCCAGAATTACAGGAAATGTTGAAGAGACTTCTTTAAGAAGAAAAAACGGGTATCAAAAACAGGAATAAAGAATGGTAACAACTACATTCCTATCAATAAGCACCTTAAATGGAAAAGAATTAAGTGCTACAACCAAAAGATAGAGTGGTTGAAAAGATTAGAAAACAAGACCCCTACATATGAAAATGAAGGTAATGGAAAAAGATATTGCTTTGATGAACTTAGAAGGTATTTAAGTCAGACAGAGAAAGATAAACACTATATGATTTCACTTATATGAGGAATTTAAGGAATAAAAACAAACAAATCAAAAACAGACTCACAAATATAGTGGAAAATTTGGTGACGGGCAGAGGGGAGTGATATTTAGGGGGTTAGGAGAATGGAGTGAAGGGTTAAAGAAGTACAAATTAGTTGCTGATGGATGGTCACGGGGATGGGGAGCACAGCATAGGGAATGCAATTAGCATTGATACATTGGTTAGGTGGAGGGTCGGGGAGGGAGGGAGCAACTGAGGGGATCATTTTACTAACATATAGATGTCTAACCAATGTATTATATACTTCAAACTAATTAAAATTTTTTTAAAAAGTTAGAGAGTAGAGATAAAGTTAAGAATCCAGAACCAGCCATGTTGTATTTTACTATAAAAAATGTACACTTGGAAGAATTCAGTCACTATATTAAAACAAAACAAAACAAAACAACACCAAAAAAAACCTGGATTAAGCAAGATGGTAGCTTATTTTTCTCTTTTTAAATTAATTGGTCTGATAGCTCCACAAACTTGTTTAATTCTCTTTGTTTTGCCAAATTTTTTTCTAGTTCCCTGTTTTTCCACCCCTAGGTTATGGCCCTCACTTTTATAGTCAAAGATAGTTGTTAGCACTTTGGCCATTATATCCAAGTTTAAGGAAACGGGACTAAGGTAGGACACAAATAAGGTTTTTCTCCACTCTTTATGATTTCTTAGCTTGCCCACTTGATATTTTTGCCTATGTCTCATTGGTCACATGCCACATGTAGTCATAGAAAGGATGAGAAATGTTATCTTTTAGTTAATCAGCAATGAATCCAGCTAAAAGTTGTGTGTCTGTTACTAAGAAAATGGGAAGAATAGATATGGAGAGAAAGGCAGACTTTTGTTGTAAAATAGAACTATTATTTTCCTGGTTTTTTACTTAGCAGTTCAGTCAAGTGTTTGAGTCTTAGTGTTCTCATCTATGAAATGGGGACAGTCATAACCTCAAAGGGCTGTTATGAGTAAGTGATAAAAGACATAATACATAGAAGGCACCAACAGGTAGCTGCTGTATCACATATTGGGGCATTAGGCTTTGTGAAAGCCCAGTCTTGGAGCTTCTTGACTCTGAGAGACCACACTGCATGGGTAGGGACATGAATACCTGAGACCTGGCTGATCTGATTGAGGACCTGTATCTCACCCT
Organism: Eidolon dupreanum; assembly: GCA_028627145.1. NCBI lineage: Eukaryota > Metazoa > Chordata > Mammalia > Chiroptera > Pteropodidae > Eidolon > Eidolon dupreanum. Next base: position 31,897,827 of record CM053503.1, on the reverse strand, counting down.
GCTGCTCCCTAGTGCAGAGATAGCACTAGGAACTGGCATATTGTCAGACTCTTCCCTAGCAAGGAGTAGATGCCTGGTGACCCCATTTTTTGGTTGCCTAACATCCAAGGTTCTTGGTAGAATCAGAAAGGCAGAGGGAGTTTCAAGAGTATGATATGGAACTTTTCATAAAATAGTTGTTCTATTTTAATTTGAGAAATAAGGTATAAGTCATTATCTTGTCTGTGAGACGTTTATATAGAGAGGAGGGAACGAATTTGAAAACTTTATAAATTTAGTGGTCTACCCTGAGGTGCTTAGAAAACTGTTAACCATTCTTAAATAATCCAGTCCCTGCTGCTGTGTACTATAGAGCACATGACATGAGTTGTCCAAGTGGCAAGCAGCACCATCACAAATAAGTACCTGCAATCTTTGAGTACCCCATCTGTTAACATTTGACTAGGGACTCACATTTGACACTTTATCTTCTTTGTTCCCAGCGTATGTTAGTAAGCAGTGTTCTCTTATATCCCAGCTTCTCTGTAAAAATCCTAAATTGCATTGTGTGTATGCTTTATAACTGAGATTTTGAAATGTTTTATTTTGATAGATTTCAAATATTCAAGAGTAGCATTCCATGTCCACTTCATCCACATTCCTCAAATAAATGTTAATATTTTACCACATTTGCTTTATCACTTTATATCTACCTCTATATCTATCTATTATTTATCATCTGTCTATCTATCTATCTATCTATCTATCTATCTATCTATCTATCTATCTATCTATCTACCTATCTATCTACCTACCTACCTACCTACCGTCTGTCTATCATCATCTATTTTTTCCTGAGCCAGTGGAAAGTTATTTGAAGATAATATGCCCTTTCCCCTTAGACGTTTATCTTTCTTGAAAGTAAGATGTTATGAACTGCATTGTTTCTCTCTCCCTCTGCCCCAACCAATTCATATGTTGAAGTCCTAACCCCTAATGTGATAATAGTTGGAGATAAGGACTTTAAGGAGATAATTAAGGCTAAATGAGGTCATAAGGAAGGGACCTTGATCTCATAGGACTGATGTTCTTATAAGAACAGGAAGAGCCACCAGAGAGCTTGATCTCTCTCCGAGTGCACAGAGAAAAGGCCATGTGAGGACACAGTGAGAAGGCAGCTGCCAGCAAACCAGGAAGAGAGGCCTCACCAGACACCTCCCTTGCTGGCACTTTGATCTTGGACTTCTAGCCTCTAGATATGTGATAAAATAAATTTCTATTTTTTTTAAGCCACCTAGTCTCTGGTGTTTTGTTATAGCAGCCCTAGCTGACTAAAGCATAAGGGCATTCTTTTCCATAACCACAATACACTGATCGAAATCAATAAATTAATGTTAAAGCAATACTATTCTCTGTTAACAGACATAATTCAAGTGTTATCAATTGTCCTAAGAATTTCCTTTATCACCAAAGAAATTCCAGATCATGTGATGCAGTTGCTTGCCATGTTGATTAGCCTCCTTTAATATAGAACAGTTCATCAGTCTTTCTCTTGACATTGAGATGTTTTATAAGTACAATACCAGTTATTCTATAAAATGTTCCTTAGTTTGAGTTTGTCTGATATTTTGTCATGATCAGATTCGGTTATGTATTTTTGGCAGGACTACAACAGAAATGATGTCGTATCTTTTCCAGCACATTATATCAAGAGTCATGTGGTATCAATTTGTCACTATTACTGATAATATTGACTATGATCATTTAATTATGGTGGTATCTACCAGGTTTCCCTACCTTTTCTTCTTTTGTAGTTAATAAATATATTGTGGGGACAAATTCTGAGACTGTACATATGCTTCTACTCACCAGTTTTAGAACCCACTAATGTTTTCTTTCTTGATTCACTAAACTATTATTATGGTTTCTTAATGGTGATTTTCTAATTCTGTTATTCTTTGCATATTTATTTGTTGGCTTTCAACTGTTACAAAGATCTTTCCCTTCTCCATTTATTTATTTATAACAAAATAGACTAACATATATTAAAACATGCTATAATCCATATTTAAAATCTGGCCTTTTTCACATAAACTCTCCAAATTTAGTGAAAATATATCCATTTATTTCATGAGATACAGTAATGAGACAAAAAAAGTTCAATCATTTATATAGAGATGAGGTTGCCATAGCTGGAATGGATATTTTGAGTGAAAAATACAGAAGAATCAAAATTAGAATCCTGAAAGTTAATGAGATCATGTAGTGACAGTGTTTAATATGAAAATAAAATATGTTAATGAAAAATAGCATATTAAGGGTGGGTGGAAGAAGGAAAGCCACAAAGGGCTTCAGAAAGGATGGAGAAATATTAAAGGGAGTTAGAGATGAAGGTTTTTTCAATGAATCCAGAGGAGTAGAGATTTCCAAGAAAGAAGATTTGATAAACAATGTCACATATCCTGTAAGATAAAGACTAACTGTGGGTTAAGGTATTTGACTATTTAGTGACCTTAGAAGTTTTAGTTTAGTGACTTGAGCAGATGCTGGATTGAGTTTAGTAAAAATTCAATAGCTGTTGACTGGCGAATGGATCATAATGGAGTTATTAGAGCCAAGAAAAGTGAACCTCTCAGGCTCACCTTTTCTTTTTTTTTTTTCAAAAAACAATCCTACTACATAATAGCCTACAGTTTTAGACCAGAGTAAACAGGTGGATGAGTAGTTTGTTCTCCTTCCATAGGTGCCCTAACCTACATTGCTTATAAAGGAAGGAACTCATTTAGAAAGATTAAATTTGCTTGATTTAACCTTGATGTTATGGCTCTCTATCAATTTTGTCAGAATATATAGCAGAACACTTAAAAACAATTTTCAATAAATATACTCATTTATTAAGCTTTTCAGTGATATTACTTGCTATATTGCCTCTGTCTTTTCTGGTTGACAGCTATACTTTTTAAAAGAGTAATTTGCTCTTTTTAAAATCAGTAGTCTGGTGTACAAAAAAATTTTAGAAACAGAGGTATTATAGAATGGGATTTTGTTCCTTTACTTTTTGTCTTTTTCAAAAAAAAATAATGTTAATTTAAATAGCAAAGCAAAAATCAATCTTTAGGCACAAAAATCTTCATGTATTACATTTAATATTAGTTCATTGTAATTATATGCCTTCCTGGAAGGTTTTTTCTTTTCAAAACAATTTTGGAAACAAGGAATACTGCACCATTGCAGTTGAACAGAGAAGCACATGAAAAATACATAAAAATAAATAGGGCGTTTTTAAATTCCGGAATGTAGATTATTTTGTACTATGCCTGAGAATTTCTTTTCTGAACCTTTGTGCCAACAATATGGTACTAGTTGTTTTATTTTGCTGCTACAGAATGATATACTTTATACCTAGTTAGAAAAGTCTTTTCTTAGACTTGAACTAAATTTTATTTATAATGTCTGTGAATGCATTTTAGATGTAAAAATAAAAATGTATGTTGGAAAGATATGATCTTGTCATCCTATGCCCAATTATTCTTTGAAAAGTAGTATTTTAGATTGGCGATAGAAAGCACCGTTTGTAACAGAAAAGAAAAATTCTTGGAGTTTTATTAAAAATATTATGGCATATCTGAACAACAAGGGACTTGTTAGCACATTTTCAATGTAAGTGTTAAGTTGGAAAAATTGTATATGTTCACTATATCCAGTTATTTATAATAAGAATATTGGAAAATAATGATAGCCAACTCTGTGTGTATGTGTGTGTGTGTCTCCTAGGCCTTGTGCTGAGTTCTCTCACTATATTTTCTCTTTTTATCCTCACTACAAGTTACAGCTCATTGTCAGGAAGTAGCACAGTTGATCTTCGAATCCAGGTCTATTTGTAAAACTAGAGATCTTTTACCCCTGTCCCTCATTCACACCAAGGTCTGACTTAGTATATCTTCAGAAGAGTAAAAAGATAGTCAAAAAAATAAACAAGAGAAACATTTCCCAATGATCCTAGTTCTGGTATTTCTTAACATTAGGAAATGAATCAGATATAAATTTGTTCAAAGCAATTTAGAACTAATTTAGAATTAAAAAGAAAGAGAAAGCCATCCTTTTGTTGTTATAATTATCATCTTTGGATGTGATATGTATAGTCAAATGAGATGAACTACATGTTTTCTCTGGTATTAGAAAATCTGTCTGAAATTATTTACTGTTAGTTTTGCTCAAGCTATTAGGAGTTCACAAACATTTAAGGTTAAAATTTTCTTTTTAGCCTTTTTTTCCCCTGTAGGTAGTCAATATCAATAAAACTTCTCTGGAAATCTCAGGTTTTAACCAGAAAAAAGAATAAAAATACTCTGTCCCACCAATATTGTTTTTTTCCCCTATTCAAAGTGATAAGAAGTAAATTATTTTTAGTTTACCAGTAAGCTATCCTATTAGTGAAAACATCTCAACATTTTAATTATTAAGAAAGGCTGTTTGTAAGCGTTCCTTCATTCAGTTATGTTAAATTCTTTTTATTTCTCTTCTTTTGTTGGACTTTCTGCTTTCAATGAACTTTTGAATGAACTTTGAATTGTCTGAAAGAGAAAACCATACAATTACATTTAGCAGCACTTTTCAGAAATGACTTGGCAAGAGAAGTCATGATTATATATATAGACATTTTTAGCTGTTGAAGTTTATGTGGAGTTTTGATGAATATAATTTAGATTCAGATGTTTGAAGATTTTCTTTAAATTACTTCTTTCTGGTTTAGAATAATAATGTTTATTCCAGTTATATACATCTTTCCTCTTCTATTTTGGGGTGAATCTTATATTAAGTTTCTGGATGCTTTTTTTGGGGGGAGGGGAGGAGTGATATAAGTAAATTTTGACTTTGTTTCTTATAAGTCGAAGTTTTCACTGATTTTAGTTGTAAACCATCTGCAATTTGAAACCCCTTGAACAACTGAATCCCAAACTTAGTACATTCAAAGGAGGAAGCCAGGAGTTCTGATAGTTTGATTGCTGACAACAGTAACCAAATCCAGCCTATACTTAGATGCTTTTCAAAATAAGGTAACTGCAGATGTGGAATATGAGTTTCAACACCTGTTCATGCGTTGAGCTTAATGTTCTTCAGGTAGCATGGCACAGGGTGAAAGTCATGGGCTTTCGAATTAGATTAGCTTGATTTAAAGGAAAAAAAAAACACTTTTTATTTTAAAATATAGAGATTCACGGAAGATGCAGATAGTATAAAGAGGTTCTCTTTATCCTTCACATATTCTATATATTCATATAGAATATTTAGAATATATATTCTATAGTGCAATGTCATTTCATATCCTTTGCTCATTTTGTAAGTAGATTGCTTGTTTTCTTAAATTTTTTTCTTGTTGAATTTGGAGAATTTTTAATATATAGATTTTAATATAGAGAATTTTTAATAATATAGATACTAGTCTTTTGTCAAATGACTTCTATTTTTTAAAAAAAGCTATATATTGCGGAAAATTCCAAATATGTACAAAGTTAGATAAAACAGGTTAATGTACAATATCAAACCCAGGAAATCGACATTGGTATCATGTGGGTGTATAGTTCTAATCATACCTGTAGATTCATATAAGCACCATCACAATCAAGATACCGAATTACTCTGTCAATATAAACATGTCCCTTATGCAGTCTCTTTGTAGTTACACCTACCCTTTACCTTGTTACCGACCCTAAACTTGGGCAACCACTAATCTGTTTTCTGCTTCTGTAATTTTGATGCTTGTGAATATTATATTAATGGAATCATACAGTGGGTGGCCTTTTGTGATTGACTTTTTTATTTTTAGCATAGTCTGAAATCCATTGGGATAGTGTGTGTATCTCCTTTTTTCCTTTTTATTACAGTGTGATTTTTTTTCCAATTTTGGGCTATTACAAATAAGCTCCTATTCATGTACAGGTTTTGTGCAGACATAAATTTTCATTTCTCTGTGATAAATGCCCAGGAGTACAGTAGCTGGATCATAAGGTAAGTGTATGTTTAGATTTTTAAGAAACTGCCAAACAGTTTTCCAGACTCCCTTTACTACTTCATATTCCCTCTGGCAATGGTAGAGACATCCAGTTTCTCTAGATCACTCCCAGCATTTGGTATTGTCACTATTTTTTATTTTATCTGTTCTAATAGTTAAGTAGTAACATCAGTGTTATCTCATTACCTTATTTTCATTTTCCTAATGACTAGTGACATTGAACATCTTTTCATGTGTTTATTGGCTATCCATATATATATTCTATAGTATAATGTCATTTCATATCCTTTGCTCATTTTGTAAGTAGATTGCTTGTTTTCTTAAATTTTTTTCTTGTTGAATTTAGAGACTTTTTAATATAATATAGATACTAGTCTTTTGTCAAATGACTTCTATTTTTTAAAAAAGCTATACACTGTGGAAAATTCCAAACATGTACAAAATTAGATAAAACAGGTTAATGAACCCTCTTGTACCCATCTTTCACCTTCAACAATTATCAGTCTCTTCTCCACCTTCAAATTATTTGGAAGCACATCTCAGACATCATATCATTTCAGGTATTCATATGTCAATAGGACATTAAAATAGAAGGATTCTTCTTTTAAACAACTATAATAGCACTGTCATATTTAAAAGAACACTAATTCTTAATATTAAATAGCTAATTAGTTATTACATTTCCCCTTTTTTCATATTTTTTCATTTGTTCTAGCAGAATACAAATAATTTCTATACATTGAGATTGGTTGATATGCCTTTAAAGTCATTATTATTCCATAGGTTCTCCCTTCCCAAACTTTTATTTTTTCTCAGAGGCAACCACAGGCAGACATTAGTTAAAACTATGAAACAGATTTTATTCAGTAACTACTTATGGTAGGAGACTCCATTCCGTTTTGTGCAAAGGCGACTGGGCGTTTTAAAGGGAGAATGAGGTAGGGAAGGGGAGAGAGTGGAGACTCAAGTGGAAAATGACAAAGGGTTGGTCAGTGTAAATGTGATTAGACTGGCTTTTTCTGCTAGGGGACACTTACTGAAGTGAGGGTTTTTATCTTCCCACTGAGACAAGGAGACAGAGGCCTTATCCTTTCTGATAATTACATTTCAAAGGAATGGCTTTCATATGCTCCAGAATGATACCTCTGGTTTGTAGGAGATACATATACATCTCAAAAGAACTGGGAAAGGAGTCACAATTATAAACCCTTTTCAGTAAATGCTCTAAGAAAGAGAAGTCAGGGCCTTTTTTTAGGTGTTAACTAGAACAAAACAGTAAATCCTTTTGGCAGCCCTGAGTTTTTCTAGACAGGAACTCAAAAGGGGGCTGGGTCATTCCAAGAACTAGACTTTAGGCTGCTAGAAGCCATGTTGAAGTCTGGTCAAGTCTCTTAGCTGGAATGCAGTGTTCATGCTGAAAGTTTTTACAGTTCTCACTTTTGCGTGGGTTTTCTTTTCTTTTTCTTTTTTTGATTTTTGTCCTGTGATGCTTCCCACGGTCTGTATTTTGGTGATTGTCTCTCCGTGATGTCAATTGATGTGTTGTTCTATCTACTGTATTTCTTGTAAACTTATAGCTAGATCTAGAGATCTGATTGCATTCAGGCTTTCTATTTTTGGCAAGAATATTTCATAGATGGTGTTGTGTACTTCCAGGAGAAAGTAAATAATTCTGGTTGTTTTTCTTTTTGTGAGATGAGTTACCATAAGCCTAGATCCATTATTTTAGTAGAGATTGAAAAATCGTGCTATTCTAATCCTATCATTCTTTCTTCATTTATTATATAGAATATCTATCAAGAGAAACATGTTTTGTGAAACATTTGGTTACCCTGGGGGTATAGTTTGTATGGGCAACACAGGACAAATGCTTGTTTCACTTTATTTGCCAATTTTATTCTTATCGATGTTCAAATGTTCATCTTAGGTCAGTAAAAGCACATGTAGGGGAGTCTATACAGTATTAGTGATTATGAAACCCTTGTTTCTTCCTCTCCTCCTTTATTTTTTGTTACTTTAACAAAATGATGCTATAAAGAATGCCTTATATTGGCTCATCTAAGTAGAAAAGATTTGTCTGACAGCTTGAAAGCGTGGGTGAGAAAATTCTAGTTCTCATGTTTTCAGAATTAACAAGCTCAACCAATTAGTAGGTATCTTCCACCAGAGAAACACTCGTTTTTGATTACATTCTTATCTATAAAGAATAGCAAGTGACAGGTCAAGAATGTCTGTGTGTGTGTGTACAGGGCATGGAAAAAAAACTAATTTTCTTCTTTGAGTTTTGTAGAATTTAGTGTTTGGTTCACAGCAACTTACTCTACTGTGCCATGCTAACCTGCTAGAGGATAGCATACAGGGTGACCATCCCTTCTGGTTTTCCCAAGACTTTCCCAATTTTAACACTGAAAGTCCCATATCCCAGCAGCTCCTCAGTACTAGGCAGACTGAACTGACTGGACACCCTTGATGACAGTCCAGTCTCATGTATGAAAATCTCTAGGATCTGGAAATTTTACACTGGAAAATTTTCAAAGGACTTTTAGTTATGCTCAAGTTCAGGAAAAGAAAAATATTCAGGATAGGAAAATGCACAACAATCTCAAATTGGGCCCCGATGTCTATGGGGTTTGTAAAAATGGTATTAAGATTAAAGAAATTAGGATTTTAAAAATTCACTTTGATGAATTAAATACCTATTATGCAAAACACTGTTGAATCTGCATACTATTCTTCAGTTGAATATTAAGTTACTTTGCACGTGGTTTGGTGACTGGAAATATAGCAACACTGTGATATGTCAGTGAGAAAATAAAATAATGAAATTGGCTCAAAGAAAATGGAAATGTTATATTAAACAAGTTGCTGTGAAAGCCATTAGGATAATGAAGCTGTTCGGAAGATATTAAATGCATTCTTGTGCTGCTTAATGCCAGGGATACGTTCTGAGAAATGCACATTTCATCATTGTGTGAACATCACAGAGTACACTTACACAAACCTATGTGGTATAGCCGACTATGCACCTGGACTATATGGTATTGCTTATCACTCCTAGGCTAAAAGCCTGTGCAGCTTGTTACTATAGAAAGCAACATGAGATTAAATCAAGCACAAGAGAAAATGATGCAATCAAGAGACGTAGTAAACATGAGACGTATGAGGCTGCTGCAGGTGTAACACAGCATACTCTTCTACAATGAACTTTTTTGCTGTAAAGAAAGAATACACTGTAAAACAATGATAAAAAATACATAGTATAGTATAGTAAATACATAAACCAGTAATGTAATCATTTATTATCATTATTAAGTATTCTGTACATAATCATATGTGCTATAGTTTTATATGACTGGTAGCACAGTAGGTTTGTTTATACAAAAGTCCCCACAAACACGTGAGTAATGAGTTGCACTACAATGTTATAATGATTACAACATCACTAGGTGATAGGAATTTTTCAGCTCCATTGTAATCTTATGAGAATACCATCGCATATGTTGTCCATCGTTGACCGAAATATTGTTATGCAGTGCATGACTGGTAATATTAGATAAGCACTGCTGCTGGCCAACAGTGGATATTTATATAAAGTAGAAACAAGTGTAGGCATGGGACATGGAGGGTGCATGATGTTTGAGTTAGGGCACCTTTTGTTCTTTCAGACGGATTAGGAAAAGGCCTGCCTTCCTCAGGGCAGATGCAGCCAGCTTCAGGGTTAGGGGTTACTGAATGGAGCATGGGCTGGATTTCATCTCTTACAGGTCACCTTAAGTCCACTTCCTCAGCTGGCTCCCTTGTGCTGGCACAGCCTGCACAACGCATCTGAGTATCTGACTTCAGTATTCTAGCTGAATTAAAGGAGTCCAGTGAACAAGAAAAGCATTGAAAGCCAAATTAAAGCTTTGTCTCCTAAGAAAATATTTTGTTCTCTTTCTCTTCTTCCAAGAAAGAAGGAGCTTATGAAACTTGAGATAGATGTTCTTTTTCCATCCTTATTCTAGCTCAATTCCTTTACTCATTTGTGTGTGTGCATGTGTGTGTGTGTGCGCGCGCGTGTGTGTGTGTGTGCGCGTGTGTGTGTGTTTGCCTGTGTGTCGTGAAGGATAATGAGCCACAGGGTTTTAGCATTTCCAGCGGAATTGTGATCACTGTTCTAATAATGGCTATTTTAGGTGCTTTTATGGCCTGGCACTGTGTTGAGCCACTTACATACCTTAATTTCATTGAAATCCTTTCAACAACCTTGTGAGATAGAAATTATGATGAGCATTTTATAGCTGAGACACCTGTGACCCAGAGAGACCAAGGAGCATACCTGGTTTCTCAGTTTGTATCTGAATGAGCCAAGCTTTTGTGCGACTCCATGGCCTGTGGTTGCTACACCACAGCTGGCTGCCTCATGTGCATCTTTTAAGAGTTTAGCATGGGGAACCCTTAGCAATCCCTCTAGCAACCAAGGCGTCATCGCAGAGATAGTTAAAACTTAGCAAACTATGATATTGTAACATTATTTTCTGAATATTACTTTTAAAATATTAGTAAAATATAAATGGATACAATTAAAGATGTGAATATATATGAATAATATGACTGGGACTAGAATTTCTACTTCCTTAGGCAACTTCACAACTTAGGCCTTTTATATGATGTTTCAAAATGAGACTCAGGTCTAGAAGGAAATTAGGAGAAAGTCTTAAAAATTACATAACTAAAAGAAGCATGTATTTGAATAAAATTATATAGACTTAATTATTATGGATTCTTGACTTCCACAACACTCATGGGAATTTTATACAAACATTAGAACCCTGACAATTATCTGAAATAATGATTGTTTGTATGTTATATATACTGTTCTAAGCCCACTGTGATTCTTATTTGTATTCTAAAGTATTAGTTATAGCTTTTTCCTCAGCTTTCCGTGTGCATGAGCATTGGAATTTAAAATAAAATTAAATTGCCTAGATTGTAAGCTTTAAAAAATTCACCTCTTTTTTTAAAAAAAAAATGCAGAGTATATTTGATTTTAATATAAAAGTAGAGTTCCAAGAAAAATAAAACTTGAATCTCACCAAAGTAAGATTCTTGTAGGAAAAATGAATTTTAAAGGTGTTTGCCAAGATTATGCAGGAATAATCGATCCTCACTTTCTGATCCTTGCAGCTTTGATGGCCAATGACCCTCCACCTTAAATATAAAGGGGATTAGGGGTAGATACCCACAAAATGGGCTACTCTCTCTAGATGAGTTTGTTTGAACCAGGAAAAGGCTTTTCTTCTCCAGCATGAACACTGCTTACATCCCTGTGAACTGCGGTATTTTCTTAGGCTACCTCGTCTGCTGTAAGCTTTTGGTCATAGCACAGCCATTATTGCAGGGAGATAATCTAGTTCAGGAGAAGCTGTGGTCTGCAGAAAGCTCTGGCTGCCAAATGGCCTCCTTGGCCTCTGCGTGAACTTTGTGCACAAAAATCATGTGTGTTTGAGAGAATCTGGACATATCGTCTGTTGTTATGAGTTGCTTCAGAACGTGTATACGAGGATGTAGGCAGAAGGCTATGCAGGGTCCTAGATTGAAAGCTGGATTGGAGAAAGTGTCTTTTATAAAGGTTTAAGTGAGACTTCCTCCTCTCCATGCCCTAAATCTAAGCTGTCCAGATTTGTAGCACAGACCCCAGCCGACATTACTCATCCAGTTACAAGCATAAACGTGGGATAGAGAGAGACCCAGTAGGGCCAGCCTGGCCCATGTTCTACATGGATGCAACAAGTGGAAGAGAAAGCACTGAACTGTAGCACAAGGTGACCTCTCCCACTAGCAGTGGAGACCTAATCTGTATCCTGGGTACTGACCATAAGGTTTTAAAATCCTAGGCAGCAGGTCAGAATTGGGACCATGGGGAGAGGAAGCCCCCAAATATCACACAATGGCATATTGATTATTTCAGATTAAAGTCACTTGAAAAACAGCTGGTACAAGAAGGGTATGTTGACCATCCTTTGTCACCTCACATGCAAGAAAGAAATGTCTCCTATGAAAGGTGTCCTTCTTGCTCTAGTGGAGGAGGGGCTGAAAGAGACATCCCTATAGCCAGAGTTAAGGAATTCAAGGCTGAAAAGCCCATATAAACAAATCTTGTTCCTTCTTTATTAATTTATTGCCCACGCCCAAACTTTGCTTAGATTCCTCATTAATGAGCACTTAAACCTGTTTCTTTGTCCTGTCAAATCCTCACAAATTTATTGTTTCTTTGTCTAAATAGTAGAAAAAGCTGCCTGCTTTGATTATTTCTCTGAGCATCATTTATAATCATCTGTGTACACATATTAAATTGTTTTTTTCTCCTGTTAATCCGGTCTTGTGTCAGTTTTCTTATTAGTCCAATCATATGAACTCGAGGGGACAGTGGGGGAAATTTTTCCCTCCTCCACAGACCTAAAGAGTCCTATGACAAGGGTGACACCAGGTAAGGACTGGGACAGGCTTAGGGAAAAGGGAGCTGCCTGTGGCTGAGCAAAAAGGAGACAGAATCAACATCAATCATATTTAGGGATATTCTGCTGCTGTTTGAACTTTCAGGATTTTCAAGCTGCAGTTTAACATTCTTTTATTTAGATTTCAGACACTTGACTGAAACATTATGAGGAGTGGACCAGATATGGGAAAGTGGACTGCCTATGGCGCTTGCAGGGAATCCTCGTTGCCCAGTCTCTGTGCTGCTACCTGAGCACCTCTCCTCTTGGTCCCTGTGGACTTTCCCTGCTCTCTCATCTCCTCTGTTCTCCAGGCCCAGGTCAAATCTCACCTCTTCCTTGTAGCTCCCCTTCCTTTTCCAACCTATGTTAATTTCTTCCTCCTCTGACTCCTTTAGTCCTTTATCACATGTTCCCCTCCTTGGTGCAGTGCAGAAAGTACAGAAAGGCCTTGTGCTGTAGTGTTGAGTGCTGGATCAGGAACCAGACGCATCATAGTTTTTCTTTATTGTTGTTGTTGTATGTGGGTATGGTTAAAGAATTAATACATATGCTTAGAACAGTTTCTGGTCCATGGTTTGCACTTATTGAGATGGAAGAAATTTTCCTCTATCCTTTTAGGTTCTTCCAGAGACAGAGTAGCAAGAGAAAATAAACAAATTTGGTTACATATGTACATATGGGAACCCCACATACATGAGCAAGTCAGAGACTCCAACATATATCAAAAATTCAGAGACAGAAAGGAGCAATGAGGTATATCTGACATTTTGAGCTAAAGATGAGGTAAGGTGCCTTGAGACTTCAGAGGGGAGGAAGGTCATTGCAGGATGATGATAAGAGCAGATGTTTAGCAATTAGAAGATTTCCCTGCCCTATAGATAGGTCATAAAAAAGGTATTTCTGGTAATTACTCTCTTGTTATGGGCAAGGCTCAAAATTTAAAATTTTTAAGGAAGAGGCAAAAGTTTCTCTTGAGCTTGCAGCGTCTCAGTTGCTTTTAGCTAAAAATAATCCACATGCCAGTGGCTCTGTTCTGAACCCCTTCGCCTTCAATAATTGTTAGCTGATACTTAAATGTTAAATGTATGCATTTATCCCTTTCATATATTGCCTCTAGTTCTTAACTCAGTGCCCAATATTTTGCTTGTTAAATTGAATATTGCTGTTAGAATAGCTTGTCATTTTTCATAGTGATGAAGTTGTAGTGGCTTTTTTTTTGTTAATTTCCTACACTGGTCAGGTTATATACTGGTATTCTGAATTATCATTCTTTTAAACACATGTTATTAATATGTTTGTACTTCTGAGAGTAGTATCTGAAATGCAGGCATTCTCTTGGGAAGGTGAAAACACAGATTAGTTAGCATTGACTGAGAGGTAACAGAGTGCTGCTGGTTAAGGGCACATTTCTGGATTTATATTCTGACTTCCCTCACTTACTACTTGTGGGACCTTGAGACAAGTTACCTGACTATTTATGGTTCAGTTTCTCCATTTGTAAAATGAAGATATTAATAGCACACATGTTATAAGAATGTGCCAAGGATTATACCCATAATAATTGTACCTGGGGTGCAGTACACATTCACTGAATGGGAGCTGTTATCATCATGGTGGTTTTTGTTAGCATAAAGTGTGTTTTCCAGTTTATCAGGATGGTCTCAATATTAAATACTCTTTTTCACTAGCTTAACTGTAATTAATTTATCAGTCTTTATATCCCAATAAGAGATTCGGAAAATATGATTATGTTATCATTAGCTATTTTTAATCTTTTTCTTAGAGTAAAAGTTTACTTGTATACCTGTACAAATGTATATTGCAAATAACAGTGATTTCATTTGTGTGGGTTGCTTAGAGTCTGTGGTGTACAACAAGTTTGGGCTGATCAAAAAGGGAAAACCATGTACGGCCATGCTACCCTGAACAAGTCTGATCCTGTCTGATCTCGGAAGCTAAGCAGGGTCGGGCCTGGTTAGTACTTGGATGGGAGACCACCTAGGAAGACCAGGTGCTGTAGGTGTAAAAAAATAAAAAAATAAGGGAACATAAGCTGACAAGGTCCTTGCAATCTTTGAGGTCAACCAAGGGTTGCCTTGCCAAAAAACAAAACAAGCAAACAAACAAAAAAAAACAAAAGGGAAAACCCACAGCAAATACTGTCTTACAATGTAGCTAAAAGGCATGGAATTGGCCATCAGAAGACTCAATTCTAGTTTGCGATTCATCGTTAGATCTGGATCTATAATCTGGGGTTAGCGCTCTGTGTTCTGCCAACCTTATATGGATCTTCCAAGGATTAATTGTTAGACTGGACTGAAAAGCCATACAAATACATAACATGTATCTTCTTGTAATGGATTCTTATTTTGGTAAATTAAATATTCTGGTTAGTAGATAGTTTTTATATACACATCAAATTAATGACCAACTAACACAAAATTAAAGTACACTAAGAAAAATTTAACACTTAAAAAGTACTGCTAAATAAATGTAACGACACACACTTTTCTTATTTATTTATCCTTGTTATAAGGTCTCTCCACCAATGTGGACTAGAACCTCTCATCTATTTCTAAATCCGGTATCACAGAAACTTCCAGAATAACTGCTGTCCACCATTTCTCCATTCAGGTTTCTGGTCCTTTTGCTCTTTGTTCTGGAACTCAGAATAGGCATTGTAGCATTGTCCTATAGTGCTGACACTGCTGTGCTGGAAACTGGATTGAGTCATCTTTGCACAAAGCTTTTTAATGGCTGCTTATTGCTATCAGAATAATGTCCAAACTCCACAATGGAATGTGAAGGTTCATGGTGAAGTGGCCCCTGCCTGCTTCTCCAGCCTCCCTGCTCAGCATTCTGCCAGTATTAGATCCTGATGCTAGAATGAACTTTTTTCACTTTCTTCATACTACTTGTCCTCACTCAATCCTAGACCTTGGTATATGTGTCTTATTGCTTCTCATCCAATTCACTTCTTATTTGCCTCAGGTGTCAGTTTCACTGTCACTATCTTGGGTCATCCTCATCTCCTACTCTCTATTTCTGCTCTTCTCTGTGGGGCTGGCTGGTTGGTCATCTCACAGTGCGGTGACACCCTCCTAGCTCAACTCACACTCTCCTTCTAACCATCTTTTTTTGAATCTTTATACGTGGAGCTTGCATTTTAACTTGCAGCAATCACTATGTACTTTAACCTTTAAAAGGACACATCTTAAAAGACTTTAAGAATTGTTCACTGCCTCAGTTCATTCATTTATATGAAAAACTTTTATTATAGTTCTTATTATAGATCTGTATGAACTAATGAAGATAATAAAGATGGACATTTTTATTTTTAATCACAAAGAAATCATTGTGTTATTTACATTCAGAAATGCCATTTAATAAATAATCTGTATTGAAGGTGTTCTTAATAAACCAGCTCCATTTTACTTTTATGCTATGTGGAATAGTGAGTACTTTGGTTTTGAATTTGGGTCTCACCTCTGTTACTTGCCAGATCTTGAATGAGTACCTCGTTTAGCCTCATTCACAAGATGGACTCACAGGACTGATGTGAGAGTTATATAAAATTAAAAGTGTAAAGTGCTTAACACAGTGACTGGCACATATTAAGTGTATTAAGTATTCCCTATTATTAATAAATTGAAAACTTACCTGGGACTATTAATGACAGAAAGGGTGATGTCACCCAAATTGAATTTTTGCTATGTATATAAGGAATAAAAATTAAGGCCTATGACCAAATTCATTGTAGAATATAAATTAGACCCTCTGACTAAATTAACAAAATCTAAACTCATTGACTTTTGACACTGAAGGACTGTGATCTCTTGCAAGTCAGTTAACATTTCTGGCTTCACTTTTTTTTCCTCACTTGTAAAACTACTTAAGCTGCTTTGGGCCCTTCCAGTTCTAACTTTGATTTTCAGAATAGTTAAGAGAACTGAAATTATATTCCCTTATGTATTCTCTGTTTTTATTATTGTGTGTGATAATCTAAGTAAATATTTCTTTGTAAATAACATACTGAGTTAAGCGTTGATATTTCTGGAAGAAAATTTTGTCACAGCAGCAGAATGAGGTATTGAAGGTCAATTTGGGTTTCTGAGTAGATAGAACTGAGAAATTAATCAGTATCTTAGAATAGTTAGTTCCTTCCCTTCGGACTATGCCTTTGAATATCAATGGAGACATCAGAGATTGTTCTGCTCCTCTGTAGATGAAGTACTTTATGAAGTTCAAGGAGAGTGCATTAAAGAGAGAAATTTTTTTTTATTTTTGTTAAGTTTATAATTTTTTCTAATGTGAGCTGTATCTTTGCTACTTTGGTCAACTGAAAAATCTTTTTTCTTCTTTCAAAGAGAAGCAGAATTCTGAATTTCTATTCTAAAAAAGCTCTAAACTTATTATTATTATTTTTTGGTCATAGTATATGACTCTTTGTTAATCTACTTTATTACCTTGAAAGAGTAGGATAAATTAAATTAGTATGATGGGTATTCTAGAAGGAAGTTCATATACAGCTTTTTATAATTTATCAATACAGTGTTAAATAATAACAACTCATTGTATCTGAGTATGCTACTGGAGCTGGTATCATGGCAAAATTTATCAGTTTTTTATATATTGATATATTCTGAGAAGGGCTGGAAAGTATAATATAATATCTTCATTTAAACCACCGGAATTTAAACTAAGGGAGACAGTACCATACATTCTTATTTTAGATGCTGCTTTAGCAATGGAGGGTAAGGAAAACACAGAAAAAGAAAAGGAGTTGATTAGAGAAAAATAAATATTTTATAAATTCAATTTGGGTTCATAAGCATTTATTGATCATCTTACTATATGAATCAATTATCTATTGACACAATAATTTTTTGTTAACAAAGCTCAGTGACTTAAAATAATAAATATTCACTTAACCTTCAAGATTATGGGTAGGTGATTCAGTGTGGCCTGTTGTCCTGGTTTCAGGTGAGACTTCTCAATGGGATTTGAGGCCTGAGTAGCTTAGGAGGGTGAACTTCAGGAAGAAGTTACATTTAGCTCTAAATATTAAAAACATGATCAGCTGAGAAGGTGGATGTTAATAGTCAGAAAATTTGGGGTCAGAAAATGGAAAATTCGAGGTTTGGGGAAGTACAGATTAGGAACTTTACTTTGGATAATCTTGATCTGTTTTTATTTGCCTAAAGTCAGAAATTATTAGAAATGCAGAATTTGATAATGCCAATACTCCTGTGTTTTTTTTTTAACCCAACTGAGTAAATTTAAAAATCTTATTGCTTTTATTCAATTAATCATGAAGTCAGGCAGCATCCTATTTAGCAAATAGAAAGGAGCTCCTAGGAACTGTATAAAATGAAAGACTTTTATATGCAGAAAGGGGCAGGACAAGGAAGTTACTAGCAAAGAGTGGATTGTTTGTGGCAAGGTCACCTTCTTTTAGGGGACAGCAGGGGCCTGTCAGGTGGATTACCTCTCTAGTGCTGACCAGGGAATTCCAGATTGATTGATTTAAGATTCTACTCCTGGGAGAGGTGGAAACCGTAAAGTTAGGTAGTACCAAGTCCTGGTTTGGTGATGTGGGCTTAGCACAAGTGACTCTAATTTGCACCTGTTGTTTCTTTCTTAACACCTCAAACTTATGTTAAATTTTTTTTTTTTATTGTGACAACATGGAAGGAAATTGAGGTTATGCTAATTGAAATAAGGCAGGTGGAAAAAGACAAATACCACATATGATTTCACTCACTCATGTGGAATATAAAAACAAAAAAATAAAACAAATAAACAAAACAAAAACAAACTTATAGAGGCAGACATCAGATTGGAGGTTAGTGGAGGGGAAAGAGGGTGATGGGAAAGCAAAACAGGTAAAGGGGCTCAATTGTATGATGACAGAGGGAAACTAGACTTTTGTTGGTGAGCATAATGTAGTACATACAGATATTGATTTATAATGTTGTACAGCTGAAACTTATACAGTGTTATAAGCCGATGTGACCTCAAAGAATAAATTAAAAGAAATTTTTTAAATCTATTTTTATATGCAATTGCAAATTATGAAGGGTCTGCTCAAGTGGGGGATCAACTAATCCCTTGGCATTTCTTTTTAAAATTTTAGTAGGTTTCTCTCTATGTTTTTTCAGTTGTCATTTAAGATGTCACAGTTGGTGAAACATCCAAAGATCACAATAGTTTAGACCTAAAAGGAATTATGAAACTATTTAGTCCAGCACTTGTTGACAAGGGGTAAAAACAGATCTCCTGTAGACTTGTTCCAGGTCATGTAACAAATGAGAATAGAATGCTGGACCTTTGGTTCCCATCCTAGTGGTTTCCTCAGAAGTTTAGTTTTGTTGCTGGGGTTTTCTCTGTCTTACCAGGAAAAATAATGGAGACTTTGACTGAAATTGAAAATTATTGATGATGGAATTTGCATAGTGCCTTGTAAGTCACCTTCAGATACTTTGGCTTGTGATTGAAATGAATAGCTGAGGAAATCTTATATAATAAATTATTGCTTTAGTGTTTTGGTTTCCTCCTCTGTAAAAAAGAAATTATAATGTCCTTACAGAATTGTAAGTGGTAAATAAATTACTACGATGTAATCACTTAGAGTTGCATCATGTACATATTATTTCTATTTTTAATATTATTGTTAATAATATTATTGTTTGTTATTGTGTTTGGTTCTACTTCACAGGGCATACATACATCATGGATTAATGGGTAAAATTCTATTGTCCAATTTTGTTGTGGGAGAAAAGGAAGGGATACAGAGAATTTAGCCCTTAGGGAGCTCTGACCTTGTATTTACCAAAAAAGCAGGCTGTATCATTTTGGCTTATTTTCTCATTTAATATTGGTGAACAATAGAAAAATAGAAAGTCTTTAAAAACAGAAGTCTTTAAAATAGGTCATTTTTTTTCAACCACTGCTCCATGTCATTCTAGGCTTTCATTGCTTTGGGATACTACATTTTAAGAATAAATTATTTGGTACCTAAAAGATCTTAACTTCTTGAGAAAATGGAATTTCTCGTGGAGGAAGAATTTCTAAACAAAGGGACACTTTTTAAATATAACTTGCTGAAATAACCATCATAGTGAGCTTGCAGTGAAACAAAATATGAATTTACCTAAGCTTAACATTAAAAAATCCTAAACACTGTGGTTTGTTGTTTTATGGAAAAAAAACCACTTCTAATTTTTTATACTGTGTTAAAATAAACCAGCAACAGAGGTAATCTGAGAAATGAAGCTTCCAAAAGCAGATCAACTCAAGAAGCACTGCTGTATTCAGATGTATTAAGACTCCAGCCCACTCCAGCACCTTTTTCTTGCCACATTGCCATTCCTCTTCTTGCAGCCATTTCTCTTACATCAAGGAATAGCAGAAATATCCAGGGTTGGTCTTTGTTCAGTTACCCTAAAAATGATAGTCAAAGTAAAGGCAGAGCTGAAAGAACATGCTTAATGCTGCTTTAATCTTTTTGGAGTCAAAGACCCAATTAATCCTGAAGATCAAATCCAAGGACTTTGCCTTAGAAAAATATGCAGATGCAAACACACAAAGTCTTGTGTACAGTCTTGTGGTGGACTTCCTTAAGCCTATTTTGGAACATTAGTGATGCACCTGCATTGTGAGAGTTGACTGTATTCCTGTCCTTCCTCCTTGCCAAGTTCCCTTTTGAGAGCTAAGAAAGAAAGAATTGAAATGTAGTGCTTGGAGATGGATCTAGTCCAGAGATTGCTAAAGGCTGACACTCTGTAGTGTTTGTTTTTTTCTTTTTCTTTCTTTTTTCTTTTCTTTTCTTTTTTTTTTTCTTTTTTTTGATGGAGAAGCAGGCAGAGGGCTTACTTCTTTTTCTCCAGTCATTAAGTACTTAAAAGGTCAGATCTTCAGCTGGTTATAAACGGAAAGAGGAAAAGGGAAGCAAGAAGGAAGAGGATCTGCCTCTGAGTGACACTGTCACCTATGTAACTGTTAACAAAACAGAAGAACCACGTATATTTTGTAAGCAATTGTCAAGGTCAACATTTCTTTGTGATGCAAACCCACTCAGGTCTTACAAAAGGATCTCTGTTCTATAGAAAATTCCTATTGTGTAAGGAGACTTCATTCAAATGAAAATTTTAAGAGATTCTAGGGAGAAATCCTTTGAGGAGAAATTGGATTTAAAAGAGTAAAATCAATAGGTTAGGGGAAATAAAAATGAGTAGGAAATGCCACTGGATTATTTGATTTAATTTGACTTTTTTCCTTCATTTTGTACTTTAAAATATGGAAATTCGCGGATAGGTGAAAATGGCTTGTTTAAGGTTTTGCTTGGGGTTTAATAATAGCCCCTTCTTGCTTCCCTTTCATTATCATTTTTAAAGCCAGCCAATCATATGTCTTATATATGGGTATATGGAGTTCCCACTTTGTAGTAGTGAGTGCTTTGTGGAAGATTCAGGGTCCACATAAGTTTTTGCCCCACTAGAAGTTGACACTCTTATAACTTAGTTTGGTTCCGAAGGCTATAGGCAGGTGAGAAAATTATCCACTGCGTATGGGTAAATTCTAATCCCACCACTGGTTTACCTAGGATAAATTACTTAACCTCACATAGCCTTGGCATCCTTTGTTTTTAAGGGTGAGACATTGGTGAAATATTTTGTACCTCTAACATTAAGTAGGTTAAAGAACTCCTATTTCGTTTAAGGTCATCGAGTATGACAAGTATAACCATAAAGTTACCAGAAAGCCTGGGTTATTTGAGATTAGATGGAATAGCAACATTTATAGCTAACAGTGCTAGGTCCTATTTCATATATTATCTCATTATTTCTCACAACTTTTCTGTGAAGTATATATCATTATAAGTGAGAAAATGAACTCTGCAAAGATGTTAAGAAACTTACCCAAAGTCTTTCAGACAGCAAGCAGCAGAGGCGAGAGGCTGAAATCTAGATGGTCTGTCTCCTGAAGCCACACTGCTAGCTCTGGTCTTTTTCTAGCCTTTTTCAGAGCCTACAGCATGTGCACATTGAAAGGAGAAGTTAATGGTGGTAGACTCTAACACTTATTTAATATTTTATTTTTTCTTTCCTGTTTCAGGTATCTGACAGCAAGCAATAATAGAAATTTCCTGCTTACCATGAGGCCATTCTTCAAAAGGGCCACCTTGGTTATAAGTTACGTAAGTACATATACGCTTTTGAAATATCTGATGTTTCACTTTAACTTGGCTCAGAGTCATGATCCAGATTATTTAATAGAATCAGCAATAGATTCCTACACCTTGATCTTAGGATCAAAGTGTTAATATGAGGTAAATGTCACAAAGGAATAGAAGGTATGTGTGAAAGCATTCTAGGGATATTTGAACTCAGTGGCATAGATAGTATGAATTATGGTATTTTATGAGTTTCTTTCAAAGTGCTGATGCTGAGTTGTCTCAGCATCACAACCCTGACTGTTTCAGTTATCTATTACTGCATAACAAACTACCCCAAAGTGCAGTGCCTTAAAACAACAACCACCATATACCTGTCCTAACCGCTTTAGTTTGGGCAGCATCTACTTGGATGGTTCTTCTGCTCACTATGATTTTTGGCTGGGGTTCCTTGAGCAAAGTCATGCAGCTATCAGAGCGGCTAGGTGGTCTCTGTCTGGTAACTCATCCTCTAGGGCCCCTTTCTGTGGCCACCCTCTCTAGCAGGATAGCCAGAACTTCTTTGTAACATGGCAGCAGGGTTCTACAAGAGCAAACCTAAAATTGCAGGGCCTCTGAAGGGTTAGGCCTAGAACAGACACAGTGTACCTTCTATCACATTCTGTTGGTTGATGTAAGTCACAAGACCAATTCAGATTCCCAGATTTAAAAGGTGAGGCAGTTGACTCAATTTTCTAATAGGAAAAGCAAAATGTGCATACAAAGAGGGTGGGAATTCTCGGTGGCCATCTTTGGTGACAGTCACGTTAATCATCTTTTTATGTGGTTGGATGTTTCTATTCAAGGAGATTAGGAGACGGGTCTCTTATGCTATTGCTGTTTCTCTTAAATTTCTTGTCAAAATTTATAATACGTTTTGATAGGAAACTTAGAAAAATGTCTTTGAATTGTAATGTTAATAATTAATGTGATTTTTTTCCTCAACACTAAAATATGTTTATGGAAGAAGATGAGTATGGAAAAATTGAATGAGTAGGGTAACTTGACTGGACAATTTCAGCAAAAGGGGCAAAACATTTCTCTAAAGAATTCCCCAGTGTATTTGCAACATGATAGCACCAGTTAGTGAAAAAATTCCATGGGATGACACAAAAAACCTTCCCTGGGGTTTTTGAAATAATCTTTCATAAGTGTTCTACTTTAGGGCATTTAAGGGTTGGGAGCATTTCCAAATGTATTCATTCAAGACACAGCAGTTATTATCTACCATATTTTAAATTAATTTTCACAGGGCTGTGTGAGTGGAATGGTTAAGAAATTGGGTGTTAGAGAGAGACCAATGAATGGCATGAGTTCAACTCCTGAATCGTGCAGTTTAATAGCTGTGGGAGGATTCTGGGCAAATGATCTCTAAGCCTGGGCTTTCTCATTTACCTCTAGGATTGTGAGGCCTCAGGTGAGCTGGAAAGCTGTTAGTACAGTGTACAACTGCTGTGTTAAGAATTTGTCACTGTTTCATCACCTTCACTGTTTATTCTTTTCTCTCCCAGCGATTTCCACCTTTCCAACTCATCTTCAATGTTAGAATTTTATAGAAATGCTCACTAGAGAAAGTGTTTGTAAAACAAAATATTTGTAAATCATCTGGAAATATCCTCCAGAAAAGGTTGGGCTTATCCCCAACAAGTGATGATTTTCTTACAAAATCCTCTTTTCCTTGAAGGTGATTGTCATTTTGTACTTCCGTCTGTGGATAATGGGAGGATCTATGCCCCTCTTTTCTGAGCAAGATAATCCAGCTTCATTTTCGCCTTACATTCTTACAAGGTCAGTAGAAATACATTGCTTAAACTTTATTTAGCATTACATTGTTTTAAGTAATCTTAAATGATAGGTTGCCTTTGTATTTTTAAGAAAGGAGGTAAAGTGTACAACTGAAACTTATTGCATTTTGTTAATCAATGTCACCATAAAAAAATTTAAAAATTTAAAAAAAGAAAAAAGAAAGAGGGGTTGTGTCCTATTTGGGGTATGGGAGAAAAAAACTACTATTCACACATTTGGAAATCTTTTCGACTCATGGCACTGTTTTGTTAGTATTATTTGTATTGTTCTCATATTGATATATATTTATTTATTCAACAAGCACTTTACTGAGCATTTATCATCAATAATATCTATTTGGTGGCCTAGATGGCAAATGTTACAGAACAATTTGCAGAAAGTTACAAGGAAGTTGATTGTACATCATAACTATTTATAAGAATAAAATCAGTGAGGAGGTTGAAAGTGGCAAACAGAACTGAAAAACAATTTTTGCTAAGATAAAGCTACTTATATCTTACCATTTGTCCTTAAGAGATTTAGAGATATTGGATCATGAAGCGATGTTGATCAGTGGATCTGGTTCATTGAGAAGATTTTTAATTCCTTATCTATTCAGTCTGCTGTGATGTACTGCTGAGGCTTTCAGATATAATTACATTTGATAATTTTAATATGTTTTCTTCAGGATAAATATTAACATGCACTGTACTTAAATTTTCATAGTTTTATGTATTTATCATATCATTTTCATAATAGTAACCTTCACTTTTTTTGAGTTTGCAAAGACATATAAATCTTAAATTAAACCTTGATTTACAGCTCATTTATATTGTGGTTTACTTGTGTCTCTGAGATAGAATAGATTGTTGGATTTTGTTTTTATGCCAAGCAGTAATCTTTGCTTTATTTCGCTCATTTACCTTATGTTTTCATTGATAGGTTTTTACTTTTTTTGCCTTGTGTATTTTTCTTTATTGTTCCTAGTCTTTTCTTCCTTTCTTTAAAGACTATTTTCCATTCAAAAAGGATATTTTCTCATTTGATTAACCCATTTTTATAATAGGTATTATGTCACAATTGTTTTCATTACTTAGAGCAAAATGTGTATTAGAAAATCTTGATATGCCTTCAGAAATCATATGATATCCAACCCCAAATGTAGGCTTATCCCTTTGATGTAGTCTAGAGCCTTACAAATTGTTGCTTATAGCCTATATTTTTCAAAAAGTTCCTTAATCATTTAATTAAGCTTGACATCTCTGACTTAACTTTTTGTTAATGCTGCAATCTCCTTGTCCTTTATAGGTATCTTTCACTGGCTTTCAAAATCTCCAGGGCCCTTTTTCTGGACATTTTTAGCTCATTGATAAACTGTTTTGGTTTCTGTAGCTCCTTAAATAGCTACTTTCTGCTTTTAAGAGAAAAACCAGCTTTGCAAGATCCTGCTCTTGCTTAATGGCTCCACTTCCTTTAGCTTTGGGTTGGTTCCCCTCCAGCCTTTCTTGTCTCCTGAATCTGAGTATTCATTCTTAATCTTTATAGTTAGATGCAGCCTGTTCCGTGGGCTGCCAAGATGAAAAGTCAAAAGAGACAGATGGGTGAGAAGAAGAACAGACTACTCTCAACTCCCTAACCAATTATTTCATTCACATTTGTCATCTGTTAACAAGTGCCTGCCTCAAGGCCCTTAGTGTCAGGACAAGGGCCTTTGGTCTCTGACTCCCTGCTCTCTTCTCTGTAGCTTCTTAGTTACCAGGGGGGTTAGGTTACATCGTTATCTCTGCTGGTGGCTACAGAAAATTCTTTGAGGGAATCTCTGGCAAAATTAGGACTTTGGACCAGTCATTTGCCAGGTTCTTTCTTTCACTTCCAAGGCATATATGTACTTTTTCAGAGGGGTCGTACATGTTAAATCCAGGACTTTCTGCTATAAACCAATCTAAGTGACTATTCTCAGGCAATTCCATCAATATATAGTGATAGAATAGAATATCCCATTACATCTTTATATTCTTCCTGTCTTTTATTTAAAAAATCTTTTTATTCCTGTACTTCATATTTAAAATATATAGATACCCAGCAACATTTCAGTGACAGTTGTTATAAATGGCTTTTCACATTTCTCTAAAGTAGCTGCATTATAATGGACTCTTTTGAGCATCCAAAAAATTGTCTTTAATTCCTTTCCTGAGTAAGGTTTCTACTCTCTTTGCATAATTATTTGACCTCTAGTACAGTGATGATTCTTAAATTGGATTTCCTTGGTTTCTTTCCTAGTTCTGTTGTTTTTTTTCTTTCTTTCTCATCAGCTGTGCAATCTATCTATGATTTGGTTGCTTCTTTGAGTCTGTCTTCATTAATCATAGGTTTATCATTCAGCTATGTCATTCTGTCTCATTAATGTTTTATCTCTTTTACTGGATTTACAAACTTCAAACAGTTTTTATAGCATCTTCTGTCTTGCAAGTACCATATCTTTTTTTAAAGTATGTAAAATAAATTATTCTGTTATCAGGTGAGAGTTTTCAGATTAGCTTTCTCTCCCTTTAATAATTGCTGTAGTTATTAACTACGTGTAGTTTAAAAAATCCTAATAGCTTTTAAGTGTAGCTTGGTCAAGTATTCCTTTGTTTCATATGATTTCTTTTGACTTTAGTTCTGAAATTTCTTCTCTTTTACATTATGTATTTCCATGTGTTTAGCTAGGATGAAATACCCGGTAATTTTCTGTTTAACAAAACTGAGGTACAAAATCATTGTGTTATGCTCATGGGAAACTTTTGTTAAGAAAAATTATCTAAGACGTGGGGCTAAGACAAAAGGTGATTGGTTGATTGTATGACATTTACTGTAATGTAAGGCGTTATCTAACCGACTTAGCAGAATGCAACTTTGGTTGACTTGTAATTTACATTTACTATACTTTACAACTCTGTCAACTTAGAATTTAACATAGAGTTAAGGTAAGTGTGATTATTTCTTTTTTCTCTAGTAGAAAATTATACTTCAAATGTTACAACTTCTTTGCCTTGCAGGTCATTGAATAAATTTATATCTAATTTGTCAATCTCATTCTCTTTTTAATAACTATGAAAACCTCAGTTTTTTCAAATTAAATTTATATATTTATATACGTATATGTTAATTTATTTTTTATATATATATTCACTGTACATATATATAAAAAATAACAGATTTGTTGAGGTGTAATTTGCATGCCATACAGTTCACTTGTTAAAGTTTACAATTCAGTGGTTTTTAGTATACTCGCACAGTTGTGCAACATTACCACAATCAATTTTAGAACATTGTCATCACCCCAAAAAGAAACCTTACATTCATTAGTAGTCGCTCCCCATTTTGCCCCAGTCCCTCAGCCCTAAGCAACTATTGATTTACTCTTTGTCTCTGTAGCATTACCTACTGTGGGCATGTCATATAAGTGGAATCATATAATATGTGGTCTTTTGTTGACTGCCTTCTTTTACTTAGCATAATGTATTCAGGATTCATTCATGTTGTAGCATATGTCAATACTTCATTCTTTTTAATTCCCCGGTAGTATGCCATTGTGTGGTTACACCACTTTTTGTTTTTCCATTGATCTGTTGATGGACATTTGAGTTGTTTCCACTTTTTGGCTATCATCAACAATGCTGCTATGAACATTTATGGACAAGTTTTTGTCTGAATGTGTGTTTTCATTTCTCTTGTATATGTACCTAGGACTGGAACTGCTGGGTCATATATGTTAACTCTGTATTTGACTTTTTTGAGGAACTAACTGCCAGACTGTTTACCAAAGTAGCTGCACCATTTTACATTTCTACCAACAGTGTATGATGGTTCCAGTTTCTCCACATCCTTACCAACACTTGTCTTTCTGACAATCTTGTTTATTTGTTTTAATTATAGCCATATGAGTGTGTGTGAAATAGTGTCTCATTGTGGTTTTGATTTACATTTCCCTGATGGCTAATGATGTTGAACATCTTTTCCTGTGCATATTGGCCATTTCTGTATCTTCTTTGGAGATATGTCTATTCAGATCCTTTGTCCAGTTTTTAATTGGATTATTTGCCATTTTATTATTGCATTGTAACATTTCTTTATAGGTTCTAGATATGTCCCTTATTAAATATATGATTTGTAATCATTTTCTACCTTTCTGTGTGCTGTTTCATTTTTTTTTTTTTGATGGTGTCCTTTAAAGCACAGAAGTTTTTAATTTTGGTAAAGTCCAATTAATTTTTTTATTGTTGTTGCTTGCACTTTTGTCGTTATATCTAAGAAGGCTTCGCTTAATTTAAATACTCTTGCAGTTTCACTAGCTTTGTCAAGTTTCTGGTTCCCTTATTAATAAATTATATAAACCTTTAGTTTTCACTGTATATTTGTATGAAGATTATGCTTTTAATATTTTTAAATTGTGTTTTGATACAGTTTTTCTTAACAGCACTTTTAAGCCCATTTAGAATTTGACTTCTTATTCTTGACCATTAGGTATGTCAAATCACATAAGTAAATCGATACAGATTTTGGGGGGTGAGCAGTATTCAGGATACACTGGTAATAGGCCCTTAATCTTTTACCTTTTTATTTTAATTCAAACATGTAGGTTGTATTAGCTGTCAGTAATTCTATATGACTGCTCAATAGCTTTCCAACTTGTTATTAAGATTGTGTGGATCAATTGAATGACATTACATTGAATTGTCAATGTTTCTATGTTTGCCTTGAGAAGAAAAGTGTAATTAGAAGTTAGAGAGATGTATTTTAATTGCACAAGTTTCCTTGACAAGCAAGTTCCCCCAGGCCTGACTGTCTAAGCCAAACAGAATTCTGGATTCCAATGCCCAAAGATTCTGCTTCTGTGGTTTCAGTGGACTTGCATTTGAGAAGTTATGGAATGGATTTATGTGTAACTTGTCCTGTCAGAGAATTGTCATTTAGCCTAGGATTTACTCATCTGTTTATATGTCTTTTTAGAAATGTGATATTTTGACATTCAATCTTGCAAATATTGAATTAAAAATAAAAACAAAAGCCCAACTTAAGTATGACTTCTGCATAGGGCTGGACCTGCAGAAGAGATAACATGATGTTTTCACTATTAAAGGCCCCCTCTGCTGCCTAGTAATTGGTTTTCCATCTTACAAGATTTGAAGGAGACAGAATGTAAAACAGTATATACTTGATGGAAGAAGTATTGCTTTTATAATATTGAAAATGGTTATTTTTCAAATCTAGGAAATAGATAAAATAGGATTTACAGTGAAAGAATATAGAGTCCTCCTATCAGCATCATGTTTTTTTCATGAGATGTGGTCTCGGGTAAGCAGGTAGCATGTATTTGCTGAAGTGGGTAGATCTGTTCTGATGTTTGAAATACAGACAAAGGCTTGTATTACTTTGTAGGAAAACATCTATGATGTGAAACAATATTAAGATGGAACTCAACATCTTCCTTCTAAAGAAACTTCTTTTTTTGTCTTTCCATTTTCAGTTGATAGTTTTAAATGAGCACAACACCTTAGGGTACTTTGTGTTTCTAATATTCAAAGTTCTTAAAGCCCCTAATATGGGGACTATCTCATAATAAACTCTCAACTAATAGACTTAAAATTTAAAGCATTCTTTTAAAAAAATGTGTGGTGTGTTTAAAGAGATCTGTGCAAAATGAACTGTTCTTCTCTTGCTTTAGCAACTAGCAGAGCCTTGTGTTAGGTCCTCCATATGTGTGTTTCTTAGAAATGAAACTGAAGTTATTCTGATTTTTATAGCATTGGTTATCAAACTAGGGTGAATATCAGAGTCACCCAGGAAAGAATGTTAAAAATAAAGATTTCCTTTTTCATGTCTCAGAAATTCTGATTGAATAGATCACAAGAATTGGTGAGAAAAATCTTTATTTGACCAGTAACCTAAGTATATTTAAAGGGCAGTATGTGTCACCCTTTTTGAAATCTTCAGGTTAAAACTGTGTCTTCTGTGGCCAAAGAGCTCTCTACAAGGGGGCTGTTGTCCCCATTATGAATTTTGTATTATGTTTATTGAATAGTAGGAAAGGATGAAAGAGGTTATCAAGGCCCATGAGTATAGTTTTCCCAACTGAAATGACACTATGTAATAGTAATTTGTCTAATTTGTCTTAGACCCTGGAAATGAGGGAAAGCAGGGGGAGTTAGAAGAGGGAGTTTGTAGAAGGAGCAAATTCTATCTCTAGACCAGGGATCAGTTGTGGGAAAATGTTGGTCTGGATTAGTTATTGATAATTTACTTCTTGAAGAAAACTATAATTCTTTAACGCTACATACTGTGTTTCTATTACAATCTTAAATCCCTGAGAAGCTGATAAAAATGAAAGAAGCAAGTCTTAAATTTTTTGCCAACATTGAAACAGAAAGGCAAAAATTGCTTTCTATAATGAATAAAATGCCAAGCCCAAGCCTTTTATTTAAGGATTCTATTTCTTGCTGTGTGGTGCTCTAACATACATTTTAATCAGTGCAATCATCTGTTCATTGTGCTATACAGAAGATTATACACTGGTGTTAAGTTTCTGTCAGTCCTGCTTTAATAAAAAACTAAAGTTTTTTTTTTTTTTTAATGTAAAGTCTCAAGTACATCTGGATTACACTGCTCAAAGAATAAGTTGGGGTCTCAGGCCGGTACTTCTCCATGAAATATCAATATTTGATCCATCATATATCCTTTCAGTTTTCTACATTAATAAGTGCCAGTAGAAGACTGTGTGGTGCAGTGGAGAATTGTATGTGGAGCCAGAAAACCCTGTCCTGTGTGCAAACTCTGCTGCGGACTTGTGGTGGGACACTGAACAAGTCACAGCCTCTTTAAGGCTATTTCCCTTACTGCAAAAATGAGGGTAATACCCACTTCATAGAGATTGTGTTGAGATCAGATAATCCTTATATGCAGATACTTTGTGAGCTAGAAGATACTGGACATATTTTAAGAGTTTTTAATGTCCTTGGATGTAGTTCATTAGTATAGCAACAGGATCCTTGTGTGGAAATGTGGAAACCTATGCCCGATGCATAGTAAGCAGTCAGTACATGTTTGCCCAGTGGAAGCTAAAGCCCCACGAGGAGAAGTATGTTGCTTTGAAGATGTGAAATGCTTTAGAGAAACAGACCTTAGATAAGAAATGAACTGAGTATTTACTTAGTGGAAGGTGTTATTTGCTTTCTGAAAGCTATACAGGTAAGAAGTTGTTACTGACAGTCTCATATGTTGAAATTTATTCCTTCTACTTGGACGACACTATCTCTGTTAAAAAGATGACTGTATTAATGGTGCATTAAAAAGGCCAGGGAGACTTAATGATATTTCAGATTCTTTTTATAGTTTATCCATGGTAACAAGAGTTCTCATTTAAACTATATTCATTGGAGTTTAATGCAAAATAAGAAAAAATAAGCCTGGCATAGCTTTATAATGATGCTTCTGTGACACTTGACAGGGAGTGCTTCTACTCAGTCATTCTTCACTATCTGATTGTGTGCCACAAGCTGGCATGGTACTAGGTGCTGAGAGAAGCTACACAAAAGTGGAATCTTCAGTCTGTGCCCTTCAGCTCCATGCCTGGACAACTGAAAACCTAGCGGTTCTCTTTCATTGGACTGTAGAAAAATATATAGTTGCTTCAAACCAAAATAAAAGTATAAAATTCAAAATTCAAATATTTCTGGATTTTTAGGCATTATTTTAATATGACATTAATCTCTTAAAATCCATAGAATCCATCCATTTAAAGAGCTAGGTGCTGAGGAAATAATTATACACAAGACACAGCCCCATCCCCAAGAAGCTTGTGTTTTGGTGGGGAGATGGGCACAGTAACAGGCAGTTAGAGGGCAGTGTGCAAGCCCCGGGGCTGTGGGAGCTCATAGGAGGGACACCAGCCTGGTCTAGTGGAAAGACTGTGACAGGGAAGTTGTCAGAGGAAAAGACATCTACACTGGGAGCTGAAGGATCAGGAGTTGAAAAGTTCAGTGATTCCAGAAGATGAGGTGAGCCAATAAGGTACTGCGGTCAGGAACTTGAAACCTGTGAGTGAGGCAATTGGCACTGAAGACTAGAGTGACAGGTGTTTGAAGACAAGAGAAAGGGAGAGGCTGAGGCAGCCCTGATGGCCATGGTCCATCCTCAGTTATGCAAATCCTGAAGAGAAGCCCCAGAGCAGAGAGGAAAATGGAGCCACTTCTAAATAGTGGGACAGCTGTGAAGAAAGCCTGAGGCCCAAAGAGAGGGTGCTGCCTTCTTTTCTGTAGCTGCTTGGTTTTACTAAGAAGCCTGGTTTTACTCTTGTTTTCATGACTTCAGATTCTTATGAGAATTTTATAAATAACCCTGCCTTTAATTGAGATGGTTTGATCAGACCAATGATTTTTATCATCCAGAAGAACTTCAAAAACAAAATGCAAATGAGAAGCTGGCTAGAGAGTCATTTGGACTTATTTTCCTAAGTGTTTGGAAGGGATCTTGCCATCTCTGTTCCCAGGTGCCGAAGTAGCAAATGTTCATTGCCACTGAAGGGCCATGGCCCTGGAATGCCCCTGGGAGGGCCACAGCACCTGTCTGGCACCTTCTACTCTGTTGCTTTGGAGGTGCAAAAGGATGAGGACAGTAGATCATTTTTCTACACAAGCCAGTCAATTGAGATTGCTCCGTGGCTTTCGGCTCCATCTCTGTGTCCTGGTGGTCAGGTCCTGCTTCCAGTTACCTCGTCCTTGTTTATAGATGGTTTTCTTTGATTTTCTTTTCTCTTATGTCTTCTGTTTTTGTTCCACATTATGTCGTTTATCCATGTTGCATTCATTCTTATTAGTGAATAGATTTCCACTGAATGGATATACTACAATGTATGTATTCATTTTATTGTAGATGCACATCTGGGTTGTCTCAGTTTGGAACTGTTAAGAATAGTGCTGCTATGAACAATGCTGTAAATGGTGAACATAGGTATGCAATGCTATTGGGTATAAACTTAGGAGGAGGATTGCTACATCATGAAGTATGCATTTATTATACTTTCATGAAACTGCTCACAGGTCTCCAAAGTGATTTAATCAATTTATGGTAGTGTTTCACAGTTCCAGTTTCTCCACATCCTCATCAACATTTGACATGGTATTTTTCATTTTGGACATTTTAGCAAGAGTCATTTAAAAATTTTTTATATTACACATTTTAAATCCTGTATTCTAATATGACCCATACATGTTCTTCACTGTTCTCAGAAAGGGTCATGTTCATTTATACTTTGAAGCCATTTTTATTTGGTGGCCCAGCTTAGACTCTCTCTTTCATATTTCCACCTATTTAAATTCTGCATAGATTCTAGGGTGTCATCCCTTAATCCTCCATTTTCATCAATCTATTATTTCTTAGAACTTCATTGAAATGTGAAGTTTATGTTTTACTTTCATCCAATTGTATAATGTGTGTATGTGTTCTCACTACCATTACTGTGAAAATACTCTTCTAGAGGGTAGGAGACTAGCTCTTATTACACATCAGTACCTAGAAAAGTACACAGTACCACTATTGAATTCTAGTGAGGATTTCCTGCTTTAGGAGAAGGATAGTATAGGAAGTAGCTTTCTTTGGCTAGTCCTGGGGAAGGCGATAGGCAAGAAGAGAAGGTGCTAGTGATGATATAAGCAGGTTATGCCTGGAAAAGACCTTTCATTATTGCTGGGGCACAGTGAGACCGTGGAGACCATTTCAAAGCATCAGTGGTAATTTAGGAGTTGAAAATAGGGGACAGCCTAAGGAGGGGAAGGATGGATCAGATGGGTAGAGGTAGAATTGGGACAGCGTGGGGCACTCTGCTGAGGCTGGTAAAAGGAGTTTATACTGAGGCTGGTACACTGACAGTTTAGCCAATGTCTTTTCCAAGAGGAGACAATGTGAATACAGTCAACTCAATATCTTGTTTTTATGAAATAATGAAGGATTTTTTTTTTTTTTGGTGAAGGATCTTTGAGCAGTAACAATTTTATATAAAACAAGCAAGTGTTGTATATTTCTGCTCATAGTAGTGACTTTTTCATATGTACCTATCTTAAGCATCTTTCTTGAACAAAGAAATGTGTTAGTCTTACCTTATTTCTTAGCCAGAAAGGTTTTTCTCAGAGGCAAAGGACAAAATCTATGTATATTTTTGCACTTAACACTCTATTTTTTTTTTTTATAAAAATGAAGATTTAGATTTAAAGAGCTACCCAGTTTCATTAGGTGCCATATGATGCATTATTCCCCCACAGCCTCTTCTTCCTTTTCCCTTTTTTGTGTTTCCTGGCTTATCAATGAAAATATATGACTAAATCATTTAAGCTGAATTCCTGGCTTCCTATGCTATATATTCCCATTTCATTGACAAGATATTCTAGTGGCTTTCCCCTGTTAGCAGAATTCATAACAGAAAATTGTTAAACAATTCATTTTGGTTTTGCTCCTGCTTTAAAAAAAGAGAACCCAGAAGGGCAGAGATATTCAACATATTATTTCATTTCTGAAATTTTAGCAGAAATAAACAAGATGATGAGTTTGAAATGTAATTCATAGTCAATGAGTTAAAAAGAAATACTATAGTTGCTGATTACACCTGGCTTTACTAATCCCCTAAAATGTAATTAGCATTTGCCATCATTCCAAGGCTTCTTTATGTTTAAATTTGCAAAAATTTTCCGATGCTCTTTCAGTATTTCAAGTAGTACTTAAAGAGTTTAGTAGCAACATTAACCTGAATTCATATGCACTAGAAGGTAGGTGATGTCTCAAGTTTATGGAGATAATACATATGTATTAAAAGGGGCGAGTTAGTAGTCTTGGAATAAGTTAATAGTTTTGACCTTCCTAGTGTTATAGGAAGGGGAAGTTGCTTTTAGTGTATGGTTTATTTTACTTCTTTAACCTATTTGGGTTACAATCTGTAAAAAGTCACAATGAGCATTAAAAAAAAATCTCAATACTTATATTGAGATTGTAACTTTAAAAAAAATATCATTCTTTATATTTGCTTTTTCATCAGTATGGTGTTACAACACACACACACACACATATACACATATATACATATATAAATATATATACATATATATATATACACATATATATATGTATATATATTTATATGAAACTGAGGACAACTTGCATGGCAAAACCAAAATGTGAGCTTAATATTAACATAAAGATTTTGTACTGGAAGGGAAGGGGTAGCACGGAGGGGGAAAATAAAAAAATAAAATGTTAAAAAAAATTATGCACATATAATATGAAAAAAAATAAATTGGCATTTTAAAAAATAAAATAAAGATTCAGCATAGCATTTGCAGCTGTTCCATGGTCAAGATGCAGTTAGACGTAAGAAAGTATTCTTATCGCAATTCTGTTGCCTTTTCCACTATTTTCCACTAAAAATAATTTTTATTATGGAAAATATCAGATATGTATGAAAGTAGAGAAAATGGCATAAAGAACCTCTTCAAATCCATATCCAGTTTCAACAATTATAACTTGTGGTCAATCTTCTTTCATTCATATCCCCACCTACTTTTTCCCCCTTGTTTCCAGTCTACCATTTCTGAAGCAAATCACAGACGTCATCTCATTTCATATGCATATATTTTAGTATCTATTCCTAAAAGATGAAGACCTTTAAAAATATAACCACAATATGATTATCACACTTTAAAAATTAACAGTGATTTTCTAGTATCATATATCCAATCAACATTTTGATTTTTCTGCCACATAAGTGGTTATTTTTAATAGTTGTCTGAATTAGCATCCACACAAAATCTACGCTTTGTTTGATATGCCTTTAGGTCTCTTTTAATATATAGATACCCTCTTCTTTCTACCACCCTCCCTTTCTCTGTTTCTCCCCTCTCCTCATTTGTTGAAGAAACTGCCATCATTTGTTCTTTGGAATTTGCATTATCCTGTATTTTCCACATTGTACCCCTGTGGTCTTTAGCATATTTCGGTGTTTTCTATGTTTGAGGTAAACTAGTATTAAAGAACTTGACCCTATTCTAGTTTAATTTTTTTTTTGGCAAAACTACTTCATAGGTGGTGCTATGTGTATCCATCAGGAGGACATCTGGCTGTTGGCCTCTCTTTCTGTGATATTAAAATTGATCAGTAAGTTCTAGGCATTTGATTTAGCCTGATCCATACATTAAAAAGTACTCCATCACTTTTCACCTAATAATTTTAGCTGCCATTTATAATCATTGTTTATAGCTATCATGTCAACAAGAGAATAGTATTTTTAAAAGTAATTTTTAAGACTTGGAGTGTAACTGAGTCACAGAGCTGTGTGATTTTCCTGCTAAGTTTGACAGTTCGTCCTTCTTCCTCAAAGCTAAGTCACAGAGAATCTTACTGAGATAAGTCAGTAGCATCAGCTTAGAAGCTCTGTGAGAAAAAGAGCCCAAAGTGACCCAAGCACCTTTCTATGGAGTTGGCATTCTCCTGAGACATTTCTCAGACCCAAGCCTAAAAGAGATATGGCAATTCTTTTTGTTTTAATATTTGTTAAATAACAAGGCTTGGATTTCATCAAGATTTCAGTATATAATACATTATTGGTACATCAAATTTTATTAAAAATAACAACAGAGAGGAGAGTATTGAAAAACACCATTGAAATATCTCCACTCTTTGAACCCATTTCTCTTTTGGGTTTGAGAGTCAGGCCAATGATTAATCCTCATCCCTGAGCCTCACCTGATCATTGTTAATGATTTTCCGTTGCCAACCTTGAGGGAACAGAAGGAAAGAGATGGAGATTAGTTGGAAAGGTCTGGGAAGAATGTTCCAAACTAGTGCCTGCTTGCTGAGAGGAATTCAAGGTGATTTGACTCATCACACTGGAAAGGAACTTAGAGGTTCTTTCATCTAACCTCTTTGCCAAGCCACGAATCCCTCCAAAAGAATCTGACAAACAAGTGAGAACTTTTCTTCACATTCTGCACTCTAACTGTGCTCATCTTATTGTGCGTCTTTAATTCTATACCTCTTATGTTCACTATTGGATTGTACATTCTTTGAGGACAAAGAATGTATCTAATTATCCTGTTTAATCCCACATAAGATGTCAAAGGTAAACATAGCTGGACATTAGTTAAAGCAGTGAAAATAGATTTTATTCAGTAGTACTGACAGTAGAGGAAAGAGTTGAGTGCCATTCTGATTTTGTGCAGTGGTTATTGGACATTTTAAAAGGAGAATGAGAGAGATGGATAAAATGGGACTCAACAGAGTCAAAGAAGTAAAAGATTACAAAGAGTGGGTCGGTGTAAAATGATTAGGCTGGCTGAGTCTGCGGGCTGGCAGTATTGAAATTAGGATTCTGTTTTCCCATAGAGACTGGGAGACATGTTCCATCCTTTCTGATGA
The DNA here is from genome assembly GCA_028627145.1 of Eidolon dupreanum. Classification (NCBI taxonomy): domain Eukaryota; kingdom Metazoa; phylum Chordata; class Mammalia; order Chiroptera; family Pteropodidae; genus Eidolon; species Eidolon dupreanum. The sequence continues at coordinate 31,860,920 of CM053503.1, read as the reverse complement.
GTACATTTTAATTCAATGGCTCTCAGGTCCTTGAGAAAGACACTTCTGAATTGTAAGAGATACATAGTCACAATTGTAAGATCTATGAAGTAAATGCTCTAAGAAAGGGAGGACAAGAGCCATTTCTCAGGTATTAGCTAGAACAAACAATAAATTCTGACAGGGATGAGCTTTCTCGGGCAGGCATTTTAATGGGGGAGAAGATGGGGAGCTGGGGTCATCCTAGGAACATGACCTTATGTTCCTAGGAACTATGTTAGAGTTTGGTTGTCGCCTGGTGCAGAGGTTGTGATAGAGTGTGCTATGTGCTGAGAGTTCTGAAATTCTCCAGGGTCTAGAACTACTTAATGAATTTGTATTGACTGAAAAAATTTAAATAAATTCAATTTTCTCTACCCTGAAACAAAGGGAGTCCATTAGAATGCTGTCCACTTCACCTAAGTGCCTAGACAAAGCCAGAAAATAGAACGTTATTTCCCTTATTTTCATTTCCATTATTTTCCTTCTTAGGTCCATCGGACTATTCCTATTAGCAAGGACAACTAGCTATAGTTGCCTTCTCTTGAAGACTAGTTTCTTCATTTATGAATAAGAGACTTTATCTCCCTACCATAGATATTTTGATTTTTAGTTAATAATTCAGTATTGTTCAATCTGCTATAAAATGATAAACAGTCTTATAAAAATGATTAAATATTTTCATATCTACTACAGGATTCTGGATGTTATTAAAAAGGGACAATTCCAATGTCTCTTACCCAGGAAATCATACTCAAGATGGTAATAGTTCTGTCATACCTTTATCAAACTCTTCCTTCATAGCACTTATGTCAGGTTGTAATGTGTTCATTTGTATGATCATTTTTAAGTATATGTCATAGAAACTGGTCTTGTTCACCATTGAAAGGCTAGCATGTATCACCATGACTAGAACTTTTACGTATATTCCAAAATTATCAATTTAATGACCAAAGGCATGCATGGCATTCTGTCTTACCTTGTCTTTTCCTATAAGTTAATGTTAACAGTATAGAAATGCTGTTTAATAGAAACAGAGTGAATAATGTTTCCAGAATGTCATGGATCTTGAATTATGTTTCAGCAATTCTTCTTCCTTTTGTAGGTTCCTTACCTATTCCTACCTCCTGGCCTTCAACATGTGGCTTCTGCTCTCCCCTGTAACCCTGAGCTATGACTGGCAGGTTGGCAGTATTCCTCTGGTCGAGACCGTATGGGATGTGCGGAATTTAGCCACCATCCTTCTGGCAGTTGTGATGGCCTTACTGAGCCTTCATTGTTTAGCAGCCTTCAAGGTAACTTTCTTGAAATTAAAATGAACCCTCTGCATTTGAAGAGACATACTCCGTACTTAATAATGCTTTTCTTTTTACAACAGGGGGTCTAGTTCTAAACTGAATCTGCTCTTTCGTCCAAAAAACTTTGTGTTTAAAATTTTCCTGGGATCTAATGTGTATTTTAAAGACCTTAGTGGGGTTAACAGACCACAGTCACCTTAATTATATGATTTTGTTTATAGTTTATACCAAACCTGTAGAAATTGAATCTGAAATTTAATGCTTATAAGCAAGAAAAATGTTTTTGACTGCTGTGGTTGGTTAATTTTTGAAGTAATATGTTTGATTTCGTGTAACAATGCATGAGATAATGATAATATATTCATAAGTGCTTAAAATATGGTTAAGAGTTTACTTCCACTAATGATTGCCTGCCTCGGTTGGGTGAGTCTCAAAAAAATTAAAATAAAAATAAAAGTATAAAACTGGAAAAATCATTGAATGCAACCATTTCACAAATGATCAAAGACAACAAAGATCTTGAAAATGTTTATTTATGAAAAACTACTGCTGCACTGGGTAAGATGCTCTCACTTGGGGGTATTTTCATCCCTCCCCCAGGCCCATCTGGTATTAAAAACCCACAGGTTTACTGGCTAAAGGTAGCTGATTTGGTTTGGAAAAGTACCAGAGCAGCTAGAAATTTAAGGAGGAGATTTTGGAAGCAAAGAGCTATAGAAGGGCTGAGATAATATGATCTTCACACGTTCATGGCTTACTGCTAAACATCATGTTCACATCTTACTCCCCTAGGGAGCACGAGCAAATGGAAAGTCTGAGAGACTTACTTATTTGCTACAAATTTAAATGATGTCTCAACCTATATACAGTTTGGGTGGCAGAGAGCAGAAGCTTCACTGGCTTGAGTTGTCTGTATGTAACCTGAGTTGAAATCATTGGCTGATCACAAAGCTATGCAGGCACAAGAGAGATCTCCCAGAGATCCAGGCAAAAGGAAAAAAAAAAAAGAGAGAGAGAGAGAACTGAATAAAACTTTTGGCTCTCTACAGAGAAGTAGGCTTTTCAGTTTGAGGCCAGGCAAGTTTATCAGATGGTAAAACAGGAAAACCAGTGAATTTCAAAAGAACGAAATAGACTACAGAGTCACTACAATATATGACATATACAATGCCTAGCTTTTAATCAGATTACTGAACATTTAAAGAATAGGAGAGTGTGACCCAATCTCAGGGGGAAAAAAAATAGTCACTAGAAAATGGAACTCAAATTCTGGATCTAAACTCACATTTACATGATCAATAATTTTTGACAAAGTTATTGAGATAATTCAATGGGGAAATGTATTGAAATAATGAGATATCTGTATATCTGTAAGGAAAAAAATGTGAGCATTAACCCAAACAGTACACTTAGAAATTAATTCTAAGTGAATCATAGTTCTAAACAAAATAATTAAATAACATCAAAATTCTAAAAGAAACAGGAGAAAAATCTTTCTGAACTTGGGTTAAGCAAAGATTTCTTAAATAGGACACATAAAGTGCAGACTATAAAAGAAAAAGTTGGTGAGTTAAACATCATCAGAATTAAAAATTGTTCTCATCCAAAGATAAGGTTAATTAAATCAAGAGGTCAGCCACAAATTGTAAGAAAATATTTCAAAATATATATCTATAAAGGACTTGTATTTGGATATTTAAAAAGCTCTTAAAACTCAAAATAAGACAAGTAGCTCTTTAAAAATGGGCAAAAGCTTCAAATAGACACTTTATAAAAGAAGATATACAGGGACTAATAACACACAAAAATATGCTCAGCATCATTAATCCTTAGAGAACTTAAAATATAATTCACAAAGAGCTATCACTACATAATCACTAGAATAACCGTAATTTAAAAGTTCTCAATATTAAGTTTCGGCCAGAATATGAGCAGTAGGAACCTGCGTACATGGCTGGTGGGAACGAAAAATGACTGAGCCACTTTGGAAAAATTTGACAGTTTCTTAAAAAGTTAAACATAAAAACAAGCAATTCTGCTCCTCTACTTTCTTTAGTAGCTACTGAAGAGAGATGGAAACTTATGTCCACACAAAAGCCTGTGTGTAAATATCCATATAAGTTTTATTTATGATACCTAAAAAATGGAAACAATCTAATGATCTAAACTTGTAAACTGAATATACTAAATTATTCAGAAATTTACAGGAACAAACTACTAAAACATAAAACAACATGAATGAACCTCAAACACACTGTGCTAAGTGAGAGAAGCCAGAAATATGACTATATCCTGTATTCTTTCATTTATACAAAACTCGAGAAAAGAGAATATATGAAAAGACAGAAAATATGTGGGAATGGAGATTGACTGTAAGTAGACTTGAGGGAACTTGTTGGGATGTTGAGTGCTTTTAAAAATTCAATTGTAGTGGTGTTGCTAAACTATACACATTTACCAAAATTCATTAAAATGTACATGTAAATGGGTGAATTCTATTCTATGTGAATGTATCTCAATAAAACTATATTTAAAAAAGATTGCAGTTACAAAAATAAATTAAAGGCTAGAATGAATAGAACTGAAATTTGAATATAAAACACAATATGTGATCCTGACCATTTGTTGAAAAAATTTTTTGAATAATTAAAATCTATTTTTCTTCATTAAGGTAAAATTCACATAACATACAATTAACCATTTGAAAGTGTACGGTTTAGTGGTACATAGTGTATTCACTACGTTGTGTAACTACGTAGCTCTCTCCAATATCAAAGATTTTCATCACCTCATAAAACATCCATAACCATTAAATATTACTCCTGATTCTCTTGTCCCCAGTCCCTGGGGGACCTCTAGTCTGCTTTCTATCTCAGTGGATTTTCCTTTCTGGATATATTACACAAAAGGAACTCAACAACATTTGACCTTTTGTGTCTGATTTCTGTCACTTAACATAATATTTTTCAAGTTCATCCAAGTTGTAGCATGTATCAATACTTTATTCCTTTTTATGGCTATAATATTCCATTGGATGTATATACCACAACTTGTTTATCCATTCATCCATTGATTACCATTCAGATTTTTTCACCTATTGTCTATTTCACCTTTTGTGCTCCTATACACATTCATGTACAAGTTTCTATGTGGGCATGTTTTCATTTCACTTAGGTATATACATAAGAGTGAAATTACTGAGTCATATGGTAATTCTATATTTAACTTTTTGAGGAACCACTTTCTAAAGTGGCTGTGCTATTGTATGTTCCCACCAAAAATGTACAAGTGTTCCTATTTCTCTACGTCTTTTCCAACACTTGTTATCTTTCATTATTTTGATTAAAGCCATCCTAATGGCTGTGAAGAGTTATCTCATCGTAGTTTTGATTTGTATTCTTTAATGATCAGTGATATTGATCATCTTTCATGTGTTTAATGGCCATCTGTATATCTTCTTTGGAGAAGTGTCTATTCAAGTCTTTTGCACATTTTTTAATTGGGTTGTTGGTCTTTTTGGTGTTGAGTTGTAAGAGTGCTTTATATTTTCAGAATGTTAAACTCCTAACAGATAGATGATAGGCAAATATTTTCTCCCATTCTTTAGATGTTCTTTTCACATCCTTCATAATGTCCTCTGCTGTACAAATGTTTTTAATTTTTATGAAGTTGAATTTATCTATTTTTTTTTCTTTTTTTATACAGTGCTTTTGGCATCAAATGTAAGAATCCATTGCCAAATCTAAAGTCATGAAGATTTGTGACCGTGTTTTCATTTAAGAGTTTTATAGTTTTAGCTCTTATATTTAGATCATTGATTCATTTTAAGTTAATTTTTGTATATTGAGTAGGGTAGGAATCCAACTTTTTAATTTTACATGCAGGTATTTAGTTGTCTCTGCACCATTTTTTGAAAAAAAACAAATAAATTATTCTTTTCCCTAAACATCTTATTTCAAAGTAATCCTTTTTTTAATCTTTTCATAAATAAATTTTACAAAAGATGAACTGAATAACCATCTTTGAGAAATTTGAACATGCCAATTAGTTATGCAAACCTGACACATTTCACCTTCTTGGTAAGCCTACTATACTAACCCTGATTAAAATACAATCACCCACCCCCCAACTCCACTTACCTCTCTTTCACTTTTTAACTTTACTTCACTATTCTTCCAGTTTCTAAAATGCTATATAATTTGGTTATTTTATGTAATGTTTATTTTCTTCACCTAAAATGTAAGTCCCATTAGGATAGAGATTTTTTTCTATTTTGTTCACTGCTATATTTCTAGGATCGGGAACTTGTCACATTCAATATTTATTTAAATTTTATTGTTTGCCACTCAATATATATTATCTAAATGAATAAAACTATAAAAAGTTAACTTTGTTCTATTAGATTTTAGTATGAAGAATTTTTTTCAAGTGAATTATGTCTAGAGCTTATAAAAGGATCATACTCAATACCAGTATGAGAGTATGAAATACTTAGGGGCCAGTATGAAGTTTGTTTTATTAGAATTTGGCCTCCGATTATATTTTGGCATGCCCACTGTATTATAACGGATCTGCAAGAGCAAATGTAGTGGAGTGCTGGATTGGCATGTTAGTAAGGGTATTCCTTGACTCCCTTCCAACTAATTGATGCCAAGTCCCCACAGGCTGTCATATTGGTCAGGTGTGTCAAATATGTACTTTCATGATGGCAGTAGACACTGCACAGAAGGCAGACTTGGCTCTCTCGTTGTCTTTGATTACATGATGGATGACTGGAAACTCCCTCTTTGGAAGGTTGTTCATCTTTCTCTGTCATGGAATTTGTTTCAAAATTACTTTAAATCATGAGAAAAAAATTAGCAAATCATTCCAGTTGCAGTAATGGTTAAGATTTAGCTCTTCTTGGCTTTCATCTTGAAAATTCTTTGCAAATGTTAATTAAAGCCTCTGGCAATTCTTGGAGCCCACTTGCACTTTCTACATTTTCTTCTTTTAGAGTTTGGAGACAGAGGTTTGGCGTCTAGCTCATATTTTTGTGGCCTGGCCTCTATTCTTGATCTACTTATACCCTAGAGGAAGATAGGAATCAGATCTTAAAATTCAGATTCTCCTGCTAGTTAGTAGCCTCTCAAAGTGGAAGTAATCCTATTTTTTAATGTGATGATTAGTTACTAAGGACAAGATCTTAAGTGCTATGACTCCAAGGCAATAAACAGTAGGATTAATCTTTTATGAAAATAAATGTCCTACTTATGGACATTCTTCTATGCTAAAAAGAATAATGGATGCAGTGTTTATAATAATGTCAGCAAAATAAACACAGCTCTGTCCACCTAGAAAATTTCCTAGTGATATGTGTGCTGTATCAGTAGGTGTTTGATTGAAATTATTTTATAATCCCTGGCTACGTCCTCAACTTTTGAGATAATGAGGCTGTACAATTACCAGGAAAAAAATATATTGGATAAACATGTATAGACATAGAGTCCAGGGAATCATGGAAAATATTTCTTTTGTTTTCATCTTTGATTGATTCTCAGTCATACAAAAGCCACTCTGGTTTATATTCATGGGAGAAAATGGTGTCTTTAGCCTCACTATTTCTTTTTCTTTAATATTCTTATTATTGATTGAGTGCCTACTAGTTCCTAGGATTTATGTAGTGAGCAAAATGAAAGTCTTGTCTGCATAGAGCTTATCTTAAGATATGTTGTTATATGCCGTACTGATAAGGGCTGTGAAGAAGGCTAATTTCATAGATAAGGTGTCTTTTGAACAGAGACCTGAAGGAAGTGAAGGGGTGAGCCATGTAGCTATTTGGGCAAGAGCACTTCAAGTAGAAGGAAAGCAGGTGCCAAAGCCCTGTGTCAGGAAAGTAGTAGAATGTTCACAGGACAGCAAGGAAGCAGACGTGCTAGCATAGCTGGAGCAGAATGAATCGAGGGTAAAGCCAAATGAAATGATGTCAAAGATATGATTGTGTGTGTGTGTGTGTGTGTGTGTGTGTGTGTGTGTGTGTGTGTGTGTGTGTGTAGGATTAAGCCTTGATGTTTTAAGCCTAGGTCTTTCCGCTTTCCTGACATATTTCTTCTACTTGGCCTCTGGCTTTGTTGATAGTCAGGTAGTTTTGTATGATTTTCTTTATTTATAAGGCCAGGCTATGGAAAGGAAGGAGACTAAGGAAAGAAATCAGGTTTTTAAAAGAGTTTAGATGCTTCTATGTGTATTGGTAAAGGGTAAGAGGTGAGGCTTGACAGAAAAGGGCAGCTTAGAGTCAATAAAGGACCTATGAGACATACACATTTTTCTTTTGCTAATATTAACCATATTTTGAGGATGGCATAATTTTGAGGTAGTATACATACTTATAGTCTGTTTCTTCTCCAATTTACCAAAATCTTCTTTTGTCATCCTTTCTTGTTATCAACCAGGGCTCCAGAAGAGGGATATGTAATCTACCCTGTTATAATAGTATTTACACTTATTTGACTTTTTAAAAAAATATAAAAATTTATTTAAATTAGTTCCAAGTATACAGTACATTGGTTAGACATCTATATTGTTCATAAAATGATCTCCCCAATTGCTACCTCCCTCCCCTGGCCCTCCACTTAACCATAATATTAATGCTAACTGCATTCCCTCTGCTGTGCTCCCCATCCCGGCACCCAGCTATCACTACTAATTTGTACTTCTTTAACCCTTCACCCCATTCTCCCAGCCCCCAAACCCTCTCCCCTCTGTTCGTCACCAAATTGTCCACCACATATGTGAGTCTGTTTTTAATTAGTTTGTTCTTTTTATTACTTAGATACTGCATATAAGTGAAATCATATGATATTTCTCTTTCTCTGTCTGACTTATTTCACTTAGCATAATAACCTCTAGGTCCATCCATGTCATTGCAAACGATAGGATTTTATTTTGTTAATGGCTGAGTAATATTCCATTGTATATATGAACCCTAATTTCTTTATCCAATCATCTATTGATGGACATTTAGGTTGCTTCCATATCTTAGCTATTGTACATTGTGCTGTCATGAATATTGGAGTGCATGGGTCTTTATGAATTATTGTTTTGGTTTCTTTGGATAAATACCCAGAAGTACAATTGCTAGATCAAATGTATATCCATTTTAAATTTTTTGAGAAAACTCCGTGCTGTTTGCCATAGTGGCTGTATCAATTTGCAATCCCACCAACAATGTATGAGGATTTCCTTTTCTCCACATCCTTGCCAACACTTGCTGTTTTTTGATTTAATGATGAGAGCCATTCTGACAGGTGTGAGGTGATATCTCATTGTGGTTTTAATTTGCATTTGTCTCATTGGTGACCTTGAGCATCTTTTCATATGTCTGTTGGCCATCTGTTTGTCCCGTTTACCCAGAATCTCTTATTGAAGAGGCTGTCTTTACCGTCTCTTTACAATATACATTGTATATTTTTGTCTCCTTTGTTAGATTGATGGACCATATAGGTGTGAGTTTATTTCTGGGCTATTTTATTACATTGAGATATTCTGGGCTATTTGGGCTATTTTATTACGTTGAGATATCTATATATAGATATGCCATTTATACCATTACTGTACTATTTCGATGATTATAGTTTTGTCATGTCGTTTGAAATTCGGGAGTATGGTACCCCTTTCTTTCTTTCTTTCTTTCTTTCCTTCTTTCTTTCTTTCTTTCTTTCTTTCTTTCTTTCTTTCTTTCTTTCTTTCTTTCTTTTATCCTTCCTTCCTTCCTTCCTTCCTTCCTTCCTTCCTTCCTTCCTTCCTTCCTTCCTTCCCTCCTTCCCTCCTTCCCTCCTTCCCTCCTTCCTTCCTTCCTTCTTGAGGTTTCCTTGGCTATTCAGGGCCTTTTGTGGTTCCATATAAATTTTAGGATTAGTTGGTATAGTTCTGAGAAAAAGGCTATTGCTATTTTATAGGAACTGCATTGAATCTGTATATTGCTTTGGGTGGTCAGGACGTCTGAACAATATTAATCCTTCCAATTGACGAGCATGGTATATCCTTCCATTTATGTGTATCCTCTTCAATGTCTTCAATGTCTTACAGTATTCAGGGTTCAGGGCTTTCACTGGTTTAAATGTATTCCTATGTATTTTATGCTTTTTGATGCAACTATAAATGGGCTTGTTGTAATTTCTCATTCTGATAGTTTCTTATTGGTGTAGAGAAATGCAACAGATCTCTGTCTATCGATTTTGTATCCTGCAAATTAGTGAATTCATTGATCAGTTCTGATAGTTTTTTCAGTGGAATCTTTAGGGTATCTTATATGTTGTGTCATGTCATCTACAAATAGTAGCTATACTTCTTCTTTTCTGATTTTGAGGCCTTCGATTTCTTGTTTTCTGCTGTGCTTAGGACTCCCAGTGCTATGTTAAATAGAAGTGGTGATTGTGGACATACTTGTCTTGTTTGTGATCTTAAAGGAAAGTCAGCTTTTCACGATTGAAGATGTTAGCTGTGGGTTTGTCATATATAGCTTTTATTATATGAAGGTATGTCCTTTGTACCCACTTTGTTGAGAGTTTCTATCATGAAAGGATGGTTTTTGTCAAAGATGTTGAGCTTTTACTTAGATACGATTTTTATCCTTCATTCTTTGATATATCACATTGATTGGTTTATGGATGTTGAACCAATCTTGTATTCCTGCCATAGATCTCACTTGGTCATAGAGTATAATCCTATAATGTCTTGTTGAATCCAGTGTGCCAATATATTGTTGAGAAATGTCGCATGCATGTTCATCAAGAATATTAGCCTGTAGGTTTCTTTTTTTTCTAAGATGTTTGTTTGGTGTCGGTATTAGGACAAAGCTCATTTGTAAAATGAGTTTGGAAGAGTTCCTCTTTCTTCAATTTTTCAAAATAGTTTTAGTAGGATGGTATTAATTCTTTAAATGTTTGGTAGAATTCACCTGTGAAATCATTTGATTCTGGACTTTTATTTGTAGGAAGTTTTTTGATGACTGCTTAAATTTCATTGATAATAATTGGTCTGTTTAGATTTTCTATGTCTTCTTGTTTTAGTCTTAGAAGGTTACATGCCTCTAGAAATTAATCCATTTCTTATAGATTGTTGAATGTGTTGGCGTATAATTGTTCTAAGTATTCATTAGTGATTCATTGTATTTCTGTTCTTTGTTCTTCTTTTTCTATTCCTTTAAGTATAAGGTTAGATTGTTTTTGAGATATTTCTTGTTTCCTGAGGTAAGCCCATATTGCTGTGAATTTCCCTCTTCAGATTGCTTTCAGTGTGTCCCGTAGATTTGGGGTCATTGTGTTTTCATTTGTCTCAAGGTATCTTTTGATTTCTTCCTTGATCTTGTTGTTAACCTATTCATTGCTTAGTAGCATCTTATTTGGCATCCATTTGTTTGTGCATGTTTGTTTTTTTTCTTGTATTGATTTCTAGTTTCATATCATTGTAATTGGAGAAGATGCTTGATGTGATTTCAGTCTTCTTAAATTTATTGAGACTTTTTTTGTGACCTCACGTGTAGTCTTTTCTGGAAAATGTTCCATATGTGTTCGATAAGAATGTATATTCTGCTGCTTTGGGGTGAAATGCTCTAAAGATATCAATTAAGTCTATCTGGTCTAGTTTGCCATTGAATACTGCTGTTTTCTAGTTGCTTTTCTGTCTGGAAGATCAGTCCATTGATGTCAATAGGGTGTTAAAACTCCCACTGAGAGTGCATTATGGTCGCTCTCTCCCTGCATGTCAGTCAATAGTTGCCTTATTTAGGTTCTCCTATGTCAGGCACATCAGTGTTTACAAGGATTATATCTTCTTGGAGTGATCCCTTTATCATTATGCAATGTCTTTTTTTGTCTCTTATTGTCTTTGTTTGAATGTCTATTTTGTCTGATGTAAATATTGCTACCCCTGCTGTTTTGCTTCCCTTTTCATGAAATATCTTTCTCATCCCTTTACTTGCTGTCCATGCATGTCTTTCAATCTGACATGAGTCTCTGGTAGGTAGCGTATCTTGTTTTCTTTTGCCAAGAATTATAATCCCCTTGTTTTCTTTTTCTTCCCCAATTTAATTATTTTTAAAAATGACAGTCGGCATTCAGTGTTCTTTTATATGAGTTTTAGATGTACAACATAGTAGTTAGACATTTATAAAATTTATGTAATAATACCCGATTAGTCTGGTAACCAGCTGGCACTCTACATAGTTGTTACAGTATTATTGAGTGTATTCTCTAAGGTAGACTTTACATCTCCATGATTACTTTGGAATTACCACTTTGTATTTCTTAATCCCTTCACTTTTTTCACCTGGACCCCCCGACCCCACCTCTTCTCTGGCAACCATCAGTTGGTTCTCTGTTATCTATGAGTCGGTTTCTTGTTTTGTTCATTTATTTGGTTCTTTAGATCCAACTTAGAATAAGTGCTCATATATAGTATTTGGCTTTCTCAGTCTAACTTATTTCATTTAGCATAATACTCTCTAGATCCAATCATATTGTTGCAAATGGTGAGATTTTTTTCTCCTTTATGGCCAAATAATATTCCATTGTATACATATGTTCCACGCCATCTTTATCCAGTTGTTTATCCTTTTCCACTGAGGTTGCTTCCAAGTCTTGGCTATTATAGATAGTGCTGCAGTGAACATAAGGGTGCATATATCTTTTTGCATTAGTGTTTTGGATGTCTTTGGATAAAGACCTAGAAGTAGAATTGCCAGGTCATAAGATAGTTCTATTTTAAATTATTTAAGGAACATCCGAACAATTTTTTTAGTGGCTGCAGCAATTTACATTTCTTCCAATGGTGCATGAGGATTCCCTTTTCTCTGCATCCTTTTCAACACTTGCTGTTTTTTGATTTATTGATGAGAGCCATTCTGACAGGTGTGAGGTGATATCTCAATGTGGTTTTAATTTGCATTTCTCCAATGATTAGCAACATTGAGCATCTTTTCATCTGTTTGTTAGCCATCTGTATTTCCTCTTTGGAGAAGTATCTGTTCAGGTCTTCTGCCAATTTTTTTAACTGGATTGTTTGTGTTTTTGTTGTTGTCGTTGAGTTGTATAAGTTCTTTATAGATTTTTGGATATTAACCGCTTATCAAATATATCATTAGCGAATATCTTCTCCCAAACAGTAGGTTGTCTTTTTGTTTTGTTGATGGTTTCCTTTGCTGTACAAAAAGTTTGATGTAGTCATATTTGTTTACTGTTTCTTTTGTTTCCCTTGCCTGAGGAGATATACCTGAAAAGAAATTCCTGTTAGTAATATCAGAGAGTTTACTGCCGATGTTTTCTTCCAAAAGTTTTATGGTTTCGGGTCTTATATTTAAGTCTTTAATCCATTTTGGGTCTATTCTTGTACATGATTTAAGAAGATGGTCCAGCTTTTTCTTTTCTTTTCTTTTCTTTTTTGCATGTATCTGTCCAATTTTCCCAACACTATGTATTGAAGAGACTGTCTTTACCCCATTGTATATTCTTTCTTCCTTTGTCATATATTAAGTGAGCATATAGGCGTGGGTTTATTTCTGGGCTCTCTATTCTGTTCCATTGATCAATGTATCTGTTTTTATGCCAGTGCCATGCTGTTTTGATTACTGTAGACTTGTGGTATAGCTTGATATCAGGTAGTGTGATACCTCCAACTTTGTTCTTCTTTCTCAAGATTGCCATGGCTATGTGAGTTTTGTTTTTTTGTTTGTTTGTTTTTTGTTTTTTGTTTTTTTTTCATGACTCTATACAAATTTTAGGATTATTTGTTCTTGCTCTCTGAAAAATGCCATTGGTATTTTTATAGGGATTGCATTGACTCTATAGATTGCTTTGGGTAGTATGGCTATTTTAACAATGTTGATTCTTCCTACCCATAAACGGGGTATATGCTTCCATTTATTTGTATCTTCTCCAATTTATTTTTTCAATGATTTATAATTTTCTAAAAACAGGTCTTCTACCTTCTTGGTTAATTTGACTTCCATGTATTTTATAGTTTTCGACGCAATTATAAATGGGATTGTTTTCTTAATTTCTCTTTCTAAAAGTTCATCATTGGTGTATAAAAATGCCACTGACTTCTGAATATTTATTTTGTAACCTGCTAATTTACTGAATTAATTGATTCGTTCTAACAGTTTTTTGGTGAAATCTTTAGGGTTATCTATGTATAGTATCATGTCATTGGCAAATAACTAAAGTTTTACTTCTTCCTTTTTAATTCGGATGCCTTTTATTTCTCTTTCTTGTCTTAATTTATAGCTAAGAATTCCAATATAATGTTGAAGAGGAGTGGTGAAAGTAGGCATCCTTGTCTAGTTCTTGATCTTAAAGAAAATGCTTTTAGCCTTATCCCATTGAGTATGATGTTAGCTGTAGTTTTGTCATATATGGCTTTTATTATGTTGAGATATGTTTCCTCTATTCCCACTTTGCTGAGAGTTTTTATCATAAATGGATGCTGGATTTTGTCAAATGCTTTTTCTGCATCTATCAATATGATCATATGGTTTTTATCTTTCGATTTGTTAATGTGGTATATCACATTAATTGATTTGTGAATATTGAATCAACCTTGCATCCCAGGAATAAATCCAACTTGGTCATGGTGTATGATATTTTTAATGTATTGCTGAATTTTGTTTACTAATATTGTGTTGAGTATTTTTGCATCAATGTTCATAAGATATCGGCCTATAGTCTTCTTTTTCTTTTCTTTTTTTTGTAATATCTTTGCCTGGTTTTGCAATCAAAGTAATGGTGGCCTCATAAAACAAGTTAGGGAGCCTTCCTTCTTGGATTTTTTGGAATGATTTGAGAAGAATAGGTGATAATTCTTCTTTGAGTATTTGGTAAAATTTGCCTATGAAGCCATCTGGTCCAGGACTTTTGTTTTTTGGGGGGAGGTTTTTGATTACTGATTCTATTTCATTGGTGGTAATCAATTGGTTCAGATTTTCTGTTTCTTCTTGATTCAGTCTCGGGAGGTTATATGTTTCTAGGAATTTGCCCATTTTATCCAGATTGTCCAATTTTTTGGTGTCTAATTGCTCATAGTATTTTTTTATGATCCATTGTATTTTTATGGAGTCTGTGGTTATTTCTCCTCTTTCATTTCTGATTTTATTTATTTGAGTCCTCTGTCTTTTTTCCTTGATGAGTCTGGCTAAGAGTCTGTCAATTTTGTTTACCCTTTCAAAGAACCAGCTCTTGGTTTCATTAATCTTTGGTATTGTTTTTCTAGACTCTATTTCATTTATTTCTGCTCTGATCTTTATTATTTCCTTCCTTCTATTCACTTTGGGGTTCGTTTGCTATTTATTTTCTAGTTCTTTTAATTGTAGGGTTAGATTGTTTATTTGAACTTCTTCTTGTTTCTTGAAGTAGGCCTGTATTGCTATGAATTTCCTTCTTAGGACTGCTTTTGCTATGTCCCATAAATTTTGAGTCATTGTGTTTTCATTTTCATTTGTCTCTGGGTATCTTTTGATTTCTTCCTTGATATCATTAATAACCCTTTCTTTGTTTAGTAGCATGTTAGTTAGCTTCCATGTGTTTATGTATATTCCAGTTTTTTTCTTATAGTTGATATCTAGTTTTATACCATTGTGATCAGAGAAGATGGTTGATATGATTTCAATCTTCTTAAATTTATTGAGACTTGATTTGTGTCCTAATGTGATTTGAAAATGTTCCATATGTACTTGAGAAGAATGTATATTTTGCTGCTTTGGGGTCAAATGCTCTGAAAATATCTATTAAGTCCATCTATTGTAGAGTATCTTTTAGGCCCATTGTTTCCTTGTTGATTCTTTGCCTGGAAGATCTGTCCATTGGTGTCAGTGGGGTGTTAAAGTCTCCCACTGTGAGTGTATTACAATTGATCTCTCCTTTTATGTCAGTCAATAATTGCTTTATGTATTTAGGTGCTTCTATGTTGGGTGCATATATATGTTTATTAGGGTTATGTCCTCTTGATTTTTCGAGCCCTTTATTATTATGTAATGCCCTTTTTTTTATCTCTTATGATAGATTTTGTTTTAAAGTCATTATCTGATATACGTATTGCTACCCTGGCTTTTTTTTTTTATTCATTTCCATTTGCATAACATCTTTTACCATTACTTTCATTCTGTGAGTGTCTTGATCTGAAGTGGGTCTCTTGTAGACAGCCTATGCATATGTCTTATTTTCTTATCCATTTGGTTACCCTATGTCTTTTGATTGGAGCATTTAATCCATTTACACTTAAAGTGATTACTGATAAGTACATTGTTACTGCCATTTTATTATTCATATTTGTTATTTCTATTTTATTTTTTACCACTTCTCTTTTTACAGAATACTCTTTAACATTTCTTGTAATGCTGGCTTGTTGGTGATGAATTCCTTAAGCTTTTTTTGGTCTGGGAAGCTCTTCATATCACCTTCCATTTTAATTGAAAGCCTTGCTGGGTAGAGTATCCATGGTTGTAAAATCTTGTTTTTCATAACTTTGAATATTTTTTGCCATTCCATTCTGGCCTGCAAATTTTCCATTGAAAAGTCAGCAGACATTCTTATGGGGGTACCCTTGTAAGTAACTAGTTTCCTTTCTCTTGCTGCTTTTAAGATTCTCTCTTTGTCTTTGACCTTTGGCATTTTAATTATGATATATATTGGTGTAGGTCTGTTTGAATTCCTCTTGTTTGGAACTCTTTGTACTTCCTGAACTTGTATGTCTAATTCCTTTGCCAGATTAGGGAAGTTTTCTATCATTATTTCTTCAAAGAGATTCTCAATCCCTTTCTCACTATCTTCTCCTCAGGTACTCCTATTGTTATTGTTACACTTTATTTTGTCCCAGAGGTCTGTCTCTTAAACTATACTCATTTTTTAAAATTCTTTGTTGTTGTTCTGATTGGGTGTATTCTGCTACCTTGTCTTCCAGTCTACTGATTCAATCTTCTACTTCATCCAATCTACTGTTGAATCCTTCTAGTGTATTCTTCATTTTAGTTATTGTATTCTTCATTTTTATCTGGTTCTTTTTTATGGTTTCTATGTTCTCTTTTATGCTTATTATCTCTTTGTTGAGGTTCTCATCCATTCTTCCGCTAAGTTCGTTGAACATCCTTATAACCACTATTTTGAACTCTGTCTCTTGGTAGGTTGCTTTCCTCCATTTCATTTAGCTTATTTTCTGGAGTTTTCTTCTGTTGTTTCATTTGTGGCATGTTTCTTTGTTTTCTCATTTTATTAGCCTCTCTGTGTTCATTTATATGTGTCAGGAATATTTGTTTCATCTCTCAGCCTTGGCCAGATGGCCTAATGTTGAATGTGTCCTTTGTGGCCAAGTGACAGACTCTCCTTGATCCCCTATATTGGGGCTTTGGACATGATCTTCATGTAGGTTGTGTGTGATTTTTTGTTGTCACCAAGCCTTTCTTGTTTTTAGTACCTCAGTGGATGGGATTAATGCTCAGGCTAATTGTGGAAATTCGCTGTAACTACAGGGTAAGAGCTATTGTATGGGGGCTGATCCCACTGAGTGGAATTTACCCTAGCAGACTTGTGTACTTGTTGCAACCATCCTTTGTGTGTACCGCTATTGGGGCTAGTCAGGAGTTACTCCGTTGTGGTCTGGTGCCGGCCTTCAGGTGCACTGGTGTAGTGGCCCCATGGGAGGGCCTCCCTGGTAGGCCAAGGTCAGCTGCTGCTTTCGATTGCTCAGGGCTACCCAGTGCGAGCTAAAAAGGGATCCGCAGATGGTTGTTGCCTATGCTGGATCTATAGATGAGTGGAAGAGACAATGCTGTAGGCAGCTCTTGGTTATCCCCCATCCCTGACCTATGGTAGTTTAGCAGAGGGACTAGTGCTCCTCAAGGCCTGATACTGCCTGTCAGTTGCCTGTAAGTCTCTGAAACTGGATGAGCCTCTGGGTGATATGCACGTTGGGTGGCGCAGGGACCCTGGGAGCCTCCGGGGTCTATTGAGTAAATTTCCCCCTGCCACTGCAGTGTTAGTTTACATGCCCATGCTGTCTCTGTGGCTCACTGTACAAGTTTCCACTCATAGCAAGGTCAACTGCTGCCCACTCTGGACCTAAATGTGCTACCCCAGAGCAGGGGCAGCTGCCTATCAATGTGCAGGGAACACTTTGTGTACTGGATGAGGCAGGAGCTCAGGGAGTCAAAGGCTAGCAGGCCAAAACAGACCCCCGTAATCCCCTTAAGAGATATTGCAGCTCATACAGGCAGCAGTAGTCTGTCCACAACTGTTTTCTTTGAAATGCACTTACTGCACTAGCCAAGGTCTGTTGCCTGTGCTAACTGCTCAATCCCAGAGCCAAGTAGGGCACAACAGGCTATTTGTCAATGGGCTGTGGGCACTTTGTGGCTTGGGTGAAATGGGATCTCAGGGAGACAAGGTCTGTTCGACCAATGCATCCTCAGTTTTGCTGCAACTTCTGTGCCTGGGCATTCCTACTGTAGACCCAGATCACAGACCAGCTGCCATCAGGGGCGTTCCCACAGACCCCTATGCTCCCTGGACAGTCAGAGTTATTGGAATCTCCTCTTCCCTGGGCTTCGACCCTGTGCTGGAGAGCCCCCAGATGAGACCAGGACACCCCTCTCCTTCAGGAGAGCCTCTGTAGCCTCACTCTCCCTCCCAGTGATCCTCCACCACCCACGAGTGCAGGTCCAGCCCGATTCCTGACTTTGCCCCTCCTGCTGGCTTCGATGTGGCACCTTTATATTATCAAATGTAGATGTCATGATCAGCTGAACCTCAGGTGATTCTTCACGTTATTTTATAATTTGGTTGTGATTTCATTGCAGTCCTGGGAGGAGACGAACCCTGCTTTTACCTAGTCCACCATCTTCCTCCTTATTTGACTTTTTAATTAGTATTTAAAATAAATTACTTTAAAAAGCTATGAATTCATCAACACGTATAAAAAAACAGCAGGTGTGTTATCTCTCAGTATCCCCATCCCCAAATCACACTTTCTGAATCCTAGGCTCCTTTGAATATTTGTTCTTATATATTTTTACACTTATTGATAACAGAAGCAAATTCTTTCTTTATAGAAGTAAGTTATGTTAGATGCCATTACAAATTGAAGGTTCTTCCAGGCCACTTCCTCATCTAGATGAAGTACTCCTGTAGGTGAGTAACTTAGAGTAGATGTTTGCCTTTAAATAAGCTTTTGTCCGGGAATGAGCAGGAGAACTAGGACATGGAATCTAAGAGTTTTCTTTCTCTAAAAATAACTACTCAATTAATTTAGAGATTGTTTCTAATTTGTCCTATTTTCAAGGCACAAGAAACTTAAGACCTCAAGGTGTAGTTTATTATTTATCACAAGAAAACTCACTTGACATCTTTGAGAATTTAAGTGTAGAATTTGTCTTATTTTGTGCCTCTTCATTTCTTCCTCCTTTTCACACCCTTTATCCTCTAGGTATGTGTCTGGGTTTATATTACATAAAATAGAAAACAATTAAAAAAATTATTATTGGAGTGAATACTTTTTAACAATGAGTTTCAAAATGAACTATTTTCTCTTAACTCTTTGTGTAAGGATAGTGACTCTGTTGGAATATATATAGTATTTAAACCATGAAGTCTGATTACTCCATTCTCTTTTATCAATAGTGAATGTTTATGCCCCAGAAGAACCATAGGCTGAAAGCACACTCGGGTTTTTCTTTGTCTCTCACAGACTGTATGTCAGACTTTTGATTTACAGTCACTCAGGAAAGTAATCAGTCTAATTTGGATAGTTTAGAGAAGTTAACACCATTGGTCCTACTCTTTATAGTTGTCCTTCTTCCATGTCCTCTATTGTGATTTTTCTCTATTACATAGGAAACACCACTAAGTTATACTTCAGTATAATTTATTTGTCATTGACTCTTTGTTATATTCTCACATGGCATCTTGAAAATTTAAGATATTTTTATAGCCTTTATAATCTTGTGACATACTTGTAATAACAAAACCTGAGGGAAAAGGAAGGCAGTTTTCCTAACAATGCCAGCTTTCCTAACAATGACCTCAACATTGAGATGTCTTTTGAGAATGAACATGAGTCCATGGCGGTCCCCTTACCCAAGTATGGGTCTTTCAGAGTTGTTTTGTTTGTTTGTTTTGTTTTTTTAATTTTTATTAGAGGGTTACAGTGTTGTCCCAAACTATCTATTCAGTCTTTCACATTATTCCCTTGAAACCAACATAGATCATAGGCCACATCTCTGGGCTCTGGAAAACAAATCAAATTCTTGGGTCTACGTGGGGACAAATCTGCAGCCTGACCAATGGAGGTGACCACCAGTGGCAACTTGGTGAAAGTGGAGAGGGAAGATGGAGGTGAAACTAATACATTACCTCATTTAGGGGAGATGCCTTCATCTCAGGATTGTCGTGCCTATTCTCAGCCTTGCCTTCATTAGCCTCCAAGTAAGTCTGAATCATAACCCCCATAAACATACTGAGTAAAAGAAAAGACAGCTCTCTAATGGCCAGACAGCTTTTCAACCTTACATCTCTTTCATTAAAACCCCCACATATCTCAACACAGAGATAAGATTGGAGTGAGAGCTACTATTGGAAAGTGATTATTTTGTCATTGGCATTCTTACCTCCTTCCAAAAAAGACTTGGAGCAGCTTATGGGAAAAAATACAGTATAATGGGATAGACCAGGAGATGGGAAACTTTTTTTTTTTTTTTGGCAAAGAACTAGATTGTAAATATTTGAGGCCTTGCTGGTCATACAGTCTATCACAACTATTCAGCTCATCCATGACAGCATAAATTAGCTGACCCCTGATATAAAACATTGTGCTACCACAGACCCATACAGTTGAACCGAACATGCTTTTGGATTTCTGGAAATTGTTTTGCATTCATTCAGCCAAATTATTATGTGGCACACAGATTACTGTTAAATTATTATGTGGCATACAGATTACTGTGGAATAACTCTTTTAAATTCCAGAATAGCCATTATAAAACCTGATAAAATAAGCATGTTGTTTTAATATACCACATGGTAATGTAAAATTGAACTTGAGGAATGAAGATTGTCTTTAATGATGAATGGCTGTTTGCCAATGTTGACTTTTTAAAAAATTTCTGGCCTACTTTTCACTTTTCAGTTCTTATTCTTTGCAAAATCCATGTACTCAATCCTTTTCCTATCCTCAATTCATAAAAATTCTCCACATACTAATAGAGGTCCCATTTTTCTAACCCAATTACAACCCACCCAGTTTGTCCTACTTTGGAACCATTGCAATCACTGATGGAAGAAGTCTTAATGGTATCTTGACATCGTTCATCTGTCCATGATCACAAGTGCTATGGGAGTAGCCATCTCTGGGATGCCTCTCTGTGTCAAATTGGCTAAACCAGTTGACCCAGCCTCCTCCCACTGTGCTCAGCTGGCTTCTCTACTTGCCTTCTTTTTACTTATGCTGATAACATCCTGCTGCTTGGGTCATAGTTTTCTAGTCAGTAGCTGTAGGCAACTTTAACCTTAGACTATGCTCTAAAATTGAGGTTTTAATTTATATGATTTTTCCAATGAGAGTTTTAAAATGGGCTTACCACTTCATCAGACAGTGTTGGAAAATAGAGAAGTTGGCTTTGCACTGTACTCTAAAGTGGAACAGATTTACAGATCCATCGTGACTATTTTTCCCACATACTTTTATGCCATTGCTTTGCTATATGTGATATAAACTGTGACTTAACGTTCTGTCACTCTAATTTCACTTGGTCATCTACTTTAAACTCATGACCACAAACCTCAAGTAGGGGCCTGACCCCTCCATGTTAATGGCAGCCCAGGTGTGCACATGGAGAAGCGCTGCCCAAAGTTTCAGATCAAGAGTCCTGAGGCTAAGAGGAGGGAAGGCTGTGGAGTGGAATGATTGACACTGAGCGAAGTCTGAGGCCAGACTCTGCCATTGACCGTCTATGAGTTCACCTTATTCAGCCTCTTCCTGCTCATAGTGTAAAGTACTGGGAGGTTGAACCAGAGCAAGCCACCTAAGGTACTTGGCACAGTGACTGGCACATGGGAAGCACTGAGTACCTGTCAACTATCTTTACAGTCTTTGTTATCATCATCATCATTATCACCATCATTATGAAATTGTCACAGCATAATGTCAGGAGCACAATAAGGGCTCCTGTTTCCACTTAGAAAAACATAATCCAGTTGACTGCTTTTTTTGATTCTATATATTTCAGTTTACAATCATGCTTTTCATGATCGAAAAATATTTGTAATGCTACTCAAGATTAATCCTGCCCCCCAACCTTCTTTTGTACCTCATTCTAAGTAACCAAAGTTAAATTCTTGACCTAAGAGCTAATGGCAGTAACATATTTTCAAAATTTTAATGATTTAGCATATTTTGGCATTTGGAAATAGGTACGTTCAAGTATAACAGAGGGCAGAATCCTAACAAAACTACCCTGTTAGTTAAAAAATGAAAAGAATGTTTATCAAGAGAAAGAAAATAGTGGCACATATTAGTAACTTATTTACAATTGAACATTAAAGTTATCACCTAAAACTCCAAACTATAAACATAGTATAAACATATTTAAAGTTATTTAAAAGTATAGCAAAAATAGGCAGAATATAAGAAAGTAATCACTTTTCTGGTTGTTGTTTTTTAAATTTACTATTATTGCTGGATTTCTCCGTTCCACTCAGTGGTGAGTATTTGAACAAAATAGACACTAGGAATGCAACTGAAAATCAGAAGCCCTTGAGCAGAGTCCTCCCAAGACATTACTTTTTGTCCATTAGACAGACACATGTCACCTGTGAAGTCATTCTCATCGTGCTGGATCTGAACCTTATGCAAACCCTTCTTCCTCATTTCTGTGTAATGTACAATTCAGTTGTACCGGGGGTGCTCTGCTTGGCTTTTGGTCTAGGCCTGGCAGGAGTTTTCCATATCATTAAATAGTTTGTTTTATTTTTTGCCTTCACATGGCAATTACACTTTCACAAGTCACATTTTTTAATAAGAAAATGATTTACCTACCCCTCTGGTGTTTATACCTTAGTCAGAAGACTCACTGAATTTTTTAATGGAAGAATTAGTTGCATAATGGAAAAAAGGGGTTTCAAACATCAGTAACAGCTTTATTTCTTGATTATATCCTTTATGATTCTCAGCAAGATTTCATAGTCAATATTATTACTTGCTCTTACTCAAAGTAATTGCTACTTTTTGAGTGATAATCTTAATTTTTAACTTTTTATTTCTTTTAACTTTATGATTCATATTCTCATAAAAGCAACTGATTACCACTTAGCCTTACAATGCTTCTGATTGTTTTTAAACTCTTAAAAAGGTCAAAAGACATTTTTGTAACTCCTGGAGCCATTCTGTTCTTATTATTTTCATTCAGAACATAAAATTTCTGTTTAAAGCAACATACCTTTTTCTATCTTGTTTTAAGAAAATAAAGAAATATATAATTAGGACTCTCAGAGATAAAAGCAGCTAAAACAAGTCCATTGGAAATTACCTATTATATTGGAAAATACAAAGTAGACCGAAGTGATTGATTGCCAGATTCTTAGGTGGTTCACTATAAGTACAATGCTCAATGAGCCTATAAAAGGATGTCAAATGTGATAAATACAACCTCCCCATAAAAAAAACTAAAATTCCTTATTTTTATATACACTTTAGCTAAATAGGCAACATAGAGTATTAGAAAGAAAGCAAGTTTGTATGTAATATGAGTTTTAATGTTTCTATATCTACATTATTACACATCAATACGCTGATAATAAGGTCTTCAAACTTCTTTCTGACCGGAAACATAATAAGAATAAATAAAATAATAGATATGGTACCTGGGATTGTTTAGGAAGGAAAGTGCTCCATAAATGACTTTCCACATGGAGGTCTCAAATTCAGCATCCCAAAATTTAACTCCTGAATGTGCACATTCGTTTTTTTCCCTGACATTCTGTTTTCACCCCAGCGCATTCTACTAGTTACCCAAACCAAAATTCTTGGGGTTTCCTTGTGTCTTCTTTGTCTCTCTCTCTCTCATTCTTATCAAATCCATCAATAGATCCTGTCAATTATACTTTTAAAATAAATTTAGAATCTGACAACTTCTCTCCAACTTCATTGTTATCCTCCTGGTCCAAGCCATCACTATTTCTCACCTGGATTATTGCCATAGCTGCCTACCTGCTTCTGCCTTTGCGCTAGTGGTCCACTCTATTCTCAACACGGTGACCAGAAGGAGTCTTTTAAAATGTAAGTCAGGCTCTGTCCATCTTGTGCTTAAAATCTTCCAGTGGCTCCTTATTCCTCTCAAAGTAAAAATCATAACCTTTATAATGGCTTAGATAGTTCTACAAGTTCTGCACCCCACCCCCACCCCATTACCTGTCTCGTTGCTTCCTGAGCTCATTTCCTACTGTGAAATGGGTTCTGTGGCTGACTCTTTCATCTCCTGCAAGTCTTTGCTTAATTACCACCTTCTCAACAAGGCCTACCTTGATCACCATGTTTAGAATTGCAACCCACTTCTTGCCCATCTTATATGGCAGATACCCCTTACTAGGTGTTGTGCCCTTTCTCTCTCTCTCTCTCCCTCTCCCTCCCTCCCTCCCTCCCTCCCTCCTTCCCTTCTTATTAAAGAGCAGAGATTTGTGTGTATGTTTTGCTAATTGTTGTGTTCCAAAGAACCTAGAATACTGCCTGGAAAATACAAAGGAGACAGAAGTTATTGATTGCTAGAGATCACCTATAAGCACAATGCCCAAAGAGACTATAAAGAGATGGCAACAATATGTATTTGTTGAATGAGTGAATAATCTGCGATCATGTTTTACCAAAAGAACCACTGCTGAGGATGAGAAAGTTTTCAGGAGTGCTTTGTCAAGGCAAATGAATTGGGGGCAATGTCTCATAGCGCCCTTGATGCTCCTATACTTTCTATGTCTTTCAACAGGCAATAGGGGACTGAATAGCATGACCAGTCACAGTCAATAGACACATATATAGCTGTGTAATGGAAATGGAAACTGTTCTTAAAAGTCTCCAAAGTATTTAGAGACAAGCAGAATAACTTTGTAGGGAATAGGTAGATATAGAATGGTATACTTGGAGAGGAAAAGCCTAATGGAAAACAGTAAGATAGAATATCAGATATTTAATTTATTGACCACTCACTGCTTCCAAACAATATACTGACTGCGGAAAATGAACATGAATAAAACCCAGTAGCTTCCAGGAAGAGCTTGGTTTTCTCCACTTTCATCTATTCTCCCCACACCACACCTTTGGGAGAACTAGCCTTCTGAACACAGATATGATCTAAACATGCCTTTGATTTGCCAAGAAACCTTCCTGCTCTTAGCGCTTATCTTCCCCAGAGCCAAGACAATGGTGTTGGATGGCTTAATAAAGTTCTTTAAATCTGTAGTGATTTTTATGTGGAAAATGGCAGCCAGCTAGTCTACATCTACCAAGGATGAACAACAGAAAATGTGTTTCAACTGTAGCATGAAGGATGTAGCTGAGGCACAGGGAAAATTTTCTGTTTCTATACAGAGAGATGATTTTTTGAGGGGACAGGTTATAGAAACTCCTAAGGTGGAAACTTTAACTTTGTTCTGCTTGAGCAGTTTATACCAGCACTTCTCAAAACATGTTCTAGCATCACATAGGTCATTAAGTAAGGTTACTCTAAATAAAGAGTGCATTTCAGAAACACTAGGTTTTAAAAAGTTAAACTTTCTTTTTTTACTGGAGGATTTCACAAAGTCTTTACTGTGTTCTAAACAGCCTGGTAAGTTTCCAAATGAGATGTATAGTAAATGGCATTTTTCAAATATATTTGAATTTGAAACCCTTTTGAGGGGCTTCTTACAGGACTAGTGTTTTCGTAACATGCTTTGGAAGATATTGATGGAGATATGTGAAGGTGGGTGGATAAGAACTTTGTAGTTTATTCTTGCTGCCTTATTTGTCCTTCAGAAACAATGGCCACCACCACAGCATGAACAAAAACATTTTTATATTATCATCCCTTTAGCAATACTCCCTGAAAAAGAATTTCTTTAAAACCATTTATTTTAGAGTTAGAGTTTCCAACCAGTCAACAGCAAGTGAAAGGTAAGACCTTGAAACAGATTCATGGAATCATGTTTTCCGTTGTATTGAAGCTGATTAGAAATAACTAAGAATGCATATGTGGGTGTTTGATACAATGATTGTGACTGCTAAGACTCATGATGGGGTAAGGATGCTACGTGGCCACCCATAAAACCTTGTAGTTTGAGGAAGTAAATATCACCTAGAATAGCTGATTCATAGGTATATGAAGTGACAGTTTCCAAAGTAAGACTAAAGTGACATCACACATCTCTCTCCACATGTAGTTTGCCTTGTGACTGGACAAAGTTAAAAATTGAATCTTTATCTGCTTAGCTGTTGATTTAAAAAGAAGACACTTGACAGAGTACTCTGTGTTACTTGTGTAGAAAGTGAGTTGTTCTTACCTCAGAATATAGTTCCTTTCATGGAAGGTTCCTGTAGGAAAGCTAGGGGACAGAGAAGGGACTTCCTCAAGCCTCGTGATTAGCCAGCATGTGACTGTTTGCGAGTAAATGATTGCACGCTAGGCAAAATTTCATCTAAAACTTCCTTTAATTTTTGTAGCCCATCTGACTCTATTTGTCAGAGGTCATCAGCATTTATAGAAGGACTTGGCAACTTTAAATGGCCAAGCTGGCTTAGGCAGTTTGTGACCCAGGACTCTGGCATTTGGTATTAGAAAGTGATTAATTCGGAAGAACATTTATTAATGTCAGCCTCCCTGGCATTGCTTTGAACATTCTCTCCATTCCAGGGGACCACAGTCCCTTTGATTTAGGTGACTGGCTGGTGAACTCTAGTTTTCCACCTATTACAGATTTAGGTGGTCGCTATGACAATGTCTTCACTTGGGAATAATTCAATGCCAAGACTTGTTGGAGAGACACTTTTATCCTTTGTTTTTTCTCTCTAAAACAGTTTTTTCCTATTACCTTTTAAGAATTTTCCAAAGGAAAATGATTCCCAATTAGGGATTATGTGGTCAAATTCTTGCTTTCATCTTTATGTCACACCTCATACATATCATATTAAGCTGCTTCTCTCTTATATACACTTTAGAGGTTTGCATTGTTACTATTTGGTGGAAAACAGTCCTAATAAAACAATGATAATAGGCATTTAAATGTCTGAACTCAAAAATTACAAGGATTTGATACTATTTTAAAACAGAGCTTTTATATGCATTCTTTGCTACATTCATTAGTTCATTAAATTTGCCCTTTTAAGTTGTGTAATAGGCTGTTTGAATATGCAGTCAAAGGTGAAGGAAGAGCATTATTTAATCAAGTCAGTTATTTGGAAAAAGAGCTTTTTAATAACTTCTGGTGAAACAAAATGATCCTCCCAACTTTTAACACTATACATTTCAGAAGTAAGAAAGTGGGTCTTATCCAATGAGATGCAATATATTTTGATTAAAGAAAATACTTTGATTTTAGATGGGTGCATTAACAGATAACAGGAATCAAGTCCACTAGTAATAGTAGTTCCTCCAGAAGCTCAAGTATACAAGTAAATCTCACTTTTTTTTTAGCTGTTAAGAGAGAAACTTATTAAGTTCTTTACTACTTTCATATATTATAACCTTGAAGTAAGCCAAACATTACTCTGTAATTTGTTTGATAAAGTATAGTGAATTATAGTCTTTAAGAAATGCTGTTCTAAAATATTTGGATCTTTACTGTATGGAACTGTGAGATTTTTATGGTTTTTTCTTTTTATTCATTTTAGATTACAAAGGGAAGGGACTGTCTCCTGTGTGACAATCCCAAGTGGGTAGATGAATCATATTTTTTAGTGAGTGTGACTCATTGTGTAAAAAAGTAAAATATCTTGGCTCTTAACAAAAAAATAACTCTATAGTGTCCTGCTTTGGAAAGTTTTGATGGAGAGACATGTCCTTAACAAAAATATTTGAACAATAGTCATAGGTAGAAGACTTTTGCCAGGTATGTATATTTCCATAGGGAAAAAACTATGTACGAAAATGCATCTAACTTTCCTCTGCCTCCTTTCCTCTTCATCAAAGCCTCAATTCACTCATGACTTCACTGGCATAGTTAAATCTATCCTGTTTTTTAATTTAATAGTGGTTAATCGTTGCTGCTTCCCTCCTGCACTAGGTCACCTTATTAAGTTATAGTTCTCGACCTAGAATTCTTTGGCATTACTTGTGTCACCTCCATTTTGCCAGCCAGAGCTGGATGAGGTGAGCATGATCCAAGACTTGAGCCACCCACTCCCCCCGCCTCCCACCTTCTGCTCTAGATAGGCACAAATCTAAGCTTCTACTGACATTTTCTCTCCTTGGTTCTCATAAGCAACCTGTCTACCACTGACCCTCCTCTGGAAGGACCTCCCCTGAATCTAGGAGTATCTAATGGGGTTCCTGGTACCTTCTCCCAGTTCCTCCTTCCTCCTGAGTCCACCTAGCTAGCTTCGATATCAACACACATGAACATATATCTCTTAGAGTAACACCATTATTTTGATTTTCCAAATCTACCCTCCTGAGTGAATCCCGTGTGTGTGTGTGCACGCACGTGCGCATGTGTGTGTGTGTAACAGATATATTTCAAAATTAAATACTTATATCATAGTGTCACATTTCTGGAAGATTTATACATGAACAGTTCATAGATGAATAGTTGATATTAAAAATGGAAGCTTACAGCAATAACAAGTTACAGAGCACATGTAGATTAAAATTTAGAAGGCCTCTGTCTCATTTAGCTGTCCACTTAGCTCATTCATTATGCCTCTGTGGTCACTAGAATGTGAATGTTCTCTTATTTTCCTTACTAAGAAGGGCGGTTTCATCACAGTATTTAATTTTGTATATCGAAAATAATCATTATCCTCTTCTCAAAGCTTCTCAAAATAACTTGACTTATAATTCAGTAACTAAGATCAGTCAAATAAATTACTGTTATCCTATTGTGGCTGATGGACATGGATATATCCATTCTTTAAGAAGCTAGCTGTCATATTGAGCATTTGGACCATCTGAAACCACTCATAAAGACAGAATACTTGACAAGGAACACATTCTGTGCCACATATTCTGCTGATCCCTGTATACTGTAGAATACTTGTGTCTGAATTTATCTGGCAAAGTGAATCAATGGTGCCCTGAGTCACAGGCCTCGGTGAGATTTTCTAGATTATCACAGCAATACCTTGCTTGGTAACCTCTGAATTACTGGGTCTTATCTGTTGTCAGTGTGTTTCTGCGACAAAACCAGAAGGCAGCGAAGGGCTGAAATCTGCCCCCTCCCCACACACACACTTGACTTTTGGTTTAGATTCCAAAACCGTGTAGGCTGTGGAAAAAGGACAGGCTTGCAATGAACCAGACCTCAGTTTGAAATCCTTGTTTCTCACTAATTGGATCAACTTAGATAAGTGTCTTAAGCTCTCCGAGCCTCAATTTCCTCATCTATAAAATTGAGGATAATTACCTACATCCTAATATTATCATGAAATTCCAGTGGGACAATTTAAGTAAAGTGTCTGGCATATGGTATGAATGTAGCAGCTATTTGCTTTTTCTACATCCTCTACCATTTGCCACTTACCAGGTGGCTTTTATTGGCCCCTCTACATGTCTCCCTCTCGTAACACACATAAAATAATTTCTAAGTTCAACATGACTTCAGAATAGGTCTTATCTTGCCCCTTCCTTCCATCTCTCTGGTCTTTCTCACTCTTTTTATTAATACATAACTTTCTGGTGCCTTTTCCATTTTTGTTCAGAACCACTGATAGAGATGAAGAAAGTTCATTTTTCTGACTTCTCTTGTATTTCCGTAAATTCCTGTAATAGCTTCAAGAAAAATGTTTCTTCGGCAACATTTTTCTAATTTACTTAATTTTTGTAATTCCTTACTAGTGCTCGATTAATTAAGTGAATGGTTTTTGCACTAGATTGATATTCTCCAATCATGTAACTTCTAAAGAGCCTTTTAAAAGATTTTCGCTCTGATTTTTCTTTAAACATTTAAAACACACCTATGCAGAATGTAACATACATTTCCAAATAACATTAGGAATTAGTCTAGTCTCAATTAGAGAAAAGCAATATGGGAGCCCA
Organism: Eidolon dupreanum; assembly: GCA_028627145.1. Lineage (NCBI taxonomy): Eukaryota > Metazoa > Chordata > Mammalia > Chiroptera > Pteropodidae > Eidolon > Eidolon dupreanum. The sequence goes on along the minus strand of CM053503.1, from coordinate 31,831,370 downwards.
CTCTTCCACACAATTTAACCCTGAAATATAATTGTGTGCTCTTGCGAGATGAGAGGTTCCAATCTCAGGAACCAGTGTTGGCACGAAGATTCAGACTGGTGATTAAAAACAAACCAAACAAAAATTTTTGTGCAAAGAATGAAGTCCAGAACCAAAGACCTGAAATTGAAAATGTCAATTTATGAATGCTCTGATTTTAATCTGCCTTCGGCTATCTGTTCATTAGCTCATCTGGCAGTGTTTCTTGGTAAAGAAAGTTTGGCATGGAAAAGAGCTGTGTTTAGATTGGCTCAGAGAAGACAGAGTGTACAATCTACTTTTGTCTCTGAGGGGGTATAATTTCTTCATTCATTTCCCCTTTTACATTTTTTTCTCCCTATGCATTTGTGAGTAAATTTTAGAACGCATGAAAGTGAGGAAATGATATCACCAGCTCGAGCCAAGCAAAGTGTGGGTTGGCAGCTATGCTGTTGAGACTTTGAACCTAAGCCATTTTCTGTCCCAGTTCAACTTGTCTTGTTGCTTTCAGACTAGGGAGAAAAAAATGCAAGCAGTACCTTTCCATGCTTATATTTGAAATGTAAATTGTATTCATGTCATGGAAGGACTGTCCTTAAACCTCTTGCAATGTGGCATTGTGACCAGTGGGACTAACTCGGGGTTACAGTTAAATATATAATCATCAAGGAATTTGACAGCTGTGACTGAAGCTCTGAGATCAGCTTCCAATTTTTCTTATTCTCTCTACTCTTAAGACAGCCCCCAAATTCCTCTTGCCTTCTGCATTGCTTTTATGGAGTTCGGATTATAAATCTTATTTGAGTCATAAGAAGTAATCTGTTGCATTTTATATCACAATAGAAGTACAAGTTCAAGACTTCCTCTTCTCCTCTTCTCCAACTCTCGAGAGATTGGTCTCAATCTCATTTACCAGATAAAAATCTCTTTCACTTGATATTTGCCTTTAATGTTTTTATACAACATTAAAATTTTTCCATAGTCACAATGGCCTTAAAAAGGGTGGGTCATCCAAGGGCTGAAACAGAATGGACGTACAACAATGTAAGGATAGAATCCAGTCAAGAGTGGGCTGGAGTCAGCATCTGTCAGCTCACAAGGGCCCGAGTTCTGTCCCTTTTTTGGAGTTCAGATCTCTGCTTCCATCCCCATACTCTCACTCCGAGCTAAACTATCAGTCAGTGTCCTGGCAGGAAACACATGGCACAGCCAATGGGATGATTGAAAAGTTTATGAAGAGACCATGTTCAGTGTTGTGGGTAGGGTTAGTGGAGCCAACATGCAAAATGACACCTAACAGATGGCTTGTCCCCAGTACCAGGTGAGAGCTATAATCATGTAGAAGAGCCCCAGATAGGAACTATGCCTATAGATAGGCAAACTGAACCACCACCAGGCAGGGGTAGAAGAGGTAGGAGATTTAAAATTCAAAGAAAAACACAAACAATGAAGATCAGGTAGACAACAGAGCAACCCAGAGGGAATAAGTTCAAGGAACATTTATGCTAAGCTCAGACAGATCCTATTGCCCCAAACAACCCAACTCATTCTGTCCTTCTTTCTCCAGTTTGGCACTTCACTTTCTGGTATTGAAAGCATCCTGTTTGGCTTCTGAGTTAGTGTTTTGAGACCAGTTCTCCATCCATTTGATGGATTCTACATTATCATCAGCCTTGAGAGCATATAAGTTTCAAAGTTCAGGATATTTTAAACAAACCTGAGCCTCTGATTTGCTCAAATGGAGACTCACCGATGTATTTCCTGTGGACAGCAATAGGGGTGTTGGACCACAGAAAAATTCTTAAAATGCACAAAAGCAGCACAGCAAGAGCCTAGGTCCTCAAGTTTTGCAGGAAAGTAGACCTACAGACCTGTGCAGCCTCAAAGAATATTTCTCATGGAAATAATACAATAACCTTCTGGCATTTTTGCTGATTGTAATTACAGCTATTTGTGAAGGACCCGAAGGTCTAAGACATATGAGAGTTTGCAACAGGAATAAATTTTCCACAGAGTTGTTGTGAAGATTAAATTAGAATTTATTTAAACTTACATAGATTGCAGGGTTAAAATTTGGGAGTCACTAAGCCAGAGGATAAACCTAGCTCACTGCCCAGCTCAGTGGTGATTCCTGTCAAGGAATGCATAGTCTAATGGAGGAAGTAGACCTATAAACAGATACAAAAGGAGGGCCTAATAAGAATGCAGCCATGCCAGTTGTCAACTTGGCAAATGCCTTACTCCCGGGGCTGAAGAGCTTTGCTGTCATCAGCTTCCCTGGATTGATAAATAGGATGCAGACAGCTAGGGCCTAGAGCTGCCAAATATATCTTAGGATTGAACTGCGTTGTACATAGAACTATGAGAACGTGCTTACACTCTAAATGCACTGTACACTTTATCTGAAGCCTATTTAGAGGTAAGGGAGAATATGATAATAGTAATAATGATAATTACCATAATGAGGTTTCTTCTCTGGCTCTCTGGAAGGGAACTGCCTGCAGTTAAGTGGGACAGGGCGGAGTCTTCTTCTCATGACCACTCACTCACATGCTGCTGGCCACAGTACATGTGTATATATATCTAAATCTGTGTGTGTGTGTGTGTGTGTGTGTGTGTGTGTGTGTGTGTCCTTCTCTGTGACCAGTGCTTTGCAAGGTGAACTGGGAGTTATAAGGGAAGGCGATAAACCATAGCTACCAGGCTAGATTTGAATTCTGGAGCTGGATTTCCTTGGAGGTAATTAACGGTTCTGAGAAAAACTTTAGCTACTTGGTCAGATACATTGCTGTGCTGATAGCAGCTGAGAGACTCTCTGGGAACCTGAAGAGGAGTGTTAAGAGATTTTTAGTCCTTCTAACCTAGGGAGCTGTTTCTTTGAATCCTCCTAAGCGAGAAATAAAATCAAAACTGACATTATTATAGTGATTCTCTCACATATTTTTCCTACAAATACAATGGCTATCAGTGCTCTTTCTTTTGTTTAACTGATCATCAAATTAAAGCTCAGAGAATTAAATTAATTTGTCTGAAGTTACACAGTAAACCAGATAAATAACATGTATTGTTAATGGCTATATTATTAGCTCTTTTAATTCTTATGTCTTTTCACCCCATAGAGTAATTTGGAATAAGCAAATTTCTATTTGCTTCTTTTCCTAAAATGAATGCACTTTATATACTTTGGAAAATGCCACCAATTTTCTTTTTGTCCCCCACTCATATTTTGTTTGCATTTCATCTGACTCTATTAGGCTGAAATAAGCTATAAATTATTTAGGCAATGTTGTCACATCTTTGATCCACAGGATGCAAACTTGGACTCCCTCCCAGTCTTTCTCGTTCTAGGAAATCCAGCCACATCCATGACATATTTTTTTTCCTAACTTTCTGCTTGGCTCATCAACTGACAGTTTAAAGAAATATGTTTTTGAATATTTTCTATCTCTCTTGACTGAATGAGGAGGAGGGAAGACAAAGGATATAATCATCAATTTAATTGGAGAATAAAGAATTTTTTCATGAATATTATTTTTCTCAAAATAAAACAATAAAACTTCATTGAGTTCAGGCGCAGTGCCAGTCTTCAATCGAATATTTTAAAAACAAAGAAAAACACAAAAGGGAGCACTAAAGAGTGGTAGCCTCTGAGCCTACAGCTCACAACTCCAATACTGTGGACTTTTGTTGATCAAGAAATTTTTGTGATGATCCAGCCCTCTGAGCCGTGAGTCTCACTTGTCTCATTTTGTGGTTTAGGCATGGGGGTGCTAATTACATGGCCCTCAAGGTGACTAACAGTGTGCTGGCGGTACAGCGACAACTTGAGTCTAGACATCAACTCCTGGACACCAGCTTGCTTTTCTTTCTATTACATGTAGCTCCCTGTTGCCTCTAGGTGAAGGTCAACTCCACACAGGGCATACAAAACCTTCATGATTTGTCATCCACCAACATGTACAGTTTTATCCTGCTTTGTACATTCTAGAATTTGCCTAGCTGTGATTACCTTCCATCACAACCACCACAAAATTTGCCTCGCAAGGATTCACTCATTTTTCACACTCAGGTTGTCACCAGAAAACCCTCTCTACCTTCTTCCCCTTCTCACACCCAATTTTCTCTCTTGCCTGGTGGTACATTGTTTCACTTATTGATTTATTCAACTAATGTTTCTGAGCATCCACTAAGTGCCAGGAGGCACTGAGCTAAGCATAAACCATGAACCAGTGAACACAACTGGCCAGCTCCCTGTCCTAATGGAGTTTACAGTCTTAGTGGAGACAGTAAACAAACAGGTAAATATGTCATCACAACTAGGATGATCTTCATGAAGAAAATAAACACTGTTCTTGGGGCCTGAAGTAGTGAGCACAATGGAGATCCTGCCCACTTCAGGGACTCAGTGAATGAAGAGGGAGGCAGGCACAGAACTGTGTGTCTGCTGTCACCTGATGCTTGCCTTCTTCCAACCTAGTGGCAAGTGAAGCACTCAGCAGTTTTGTTGGTAAAGGACTTAAACATATGCCCACCACAGTAAGGAAAATGGCTTTTGGTCAGACAGGAAGTGGTGATATTGGGAGTGTGAAGGCAATGCCTCATTCAGATCCCTAGTGAGGGCTCTTCTCTAATAACTGAGATGAGGGGCAGGGAAGTGACTTGGTAGATAAAATACTAGCTAGGGATGTGGAGAATGGCCTACTTGGTGTTCTGTTTCTAACATTATTCCTTTTAATTCTGTAGGATTAACATATAAGAAATTAAATTTTCTTTAGAAATTTCTAAGAGAAGACAGGTGATTTTTTTTTTGTAAAAAGTTTTTAAGCTTTGAAAAGTTGAAAGAAGTATTCAACTACCTTCAAAAAATGAAAGTGCATCTATAAGAATTGAACATCAACCTCATATTGAAAAGTAAGCATTGAATTCATGAGGAACACTGGACAATACACTCATTCTTTGGGATTTATTTTTAATTTTAGCAAGAAATACTTGCTCTTGATGTCACAAGATTCTTATGAAGATGTTTATTCTTTTTTAATTATGTAAACTTTTTCTCGACCTGAAATATACTTTGTAAACTCAAAGTATAATCTAAATTACAAAGATAGCTTGCAGCTTTTAAATATAATGAACTTACTACTTTTCTCACCTATTTTTTTCTCAGTTTCACAGGATCATAGAAATATAACATTGTTGCATCCATTAGAGTTGAAGGCTTAATATACAAACTTTTTTCTCTTTTTCTTTCATCTTTTAATTTTAAAGAGTACAGTTCCTTTAGGTAAAAATTGAGGTCATTACTTACAAACCATTAACTACTTACATTTATTCATCTGGAATTCCTCTCAGAAATTTTATTACTCTATTGTTGTAGTCAAAAAATAAATAAAGATTTTAATAAAATCCAGGCAACAAATATCTCAAGGTGTTTAAAATCTTTTACTTTGTAAACTTAAAGTACTAGTAGTTTATATTAGGGTGTCTTATTTATATTTTTGAAATTCTTTTATTTAGTCTTTTAAAATTATTAAAAGTAATAGACTATCTAAAATGTTCATAAGAAACTTTTAAAACTGTAATATGGAAAGTTCTTGGTTTTTAAAAAAAAATTTTAAAGAAAAAATACCACCCAGTACATTAGGGTTTATTTTAAATAGGCCTCTCTTCAAATGTGTTTATACCATATACACTCATGGAAATACAAACTACTCTTTACAGTATCCACTATACCATGTTATTAGTAATAAATAGAATTTTTTTCTGTGAACTAAAAGTGACAGAAAAATCTTTATAAATTAATATGTACAATATTACAGAAAAATGCTTTGTCAATTTAAAGAAATATTATTATAATAAATTTTGATTCCAAAAAATTTCACGGGATAAATAGTTTCTTACTTGGCTTAATTTGAAACTCCTAAAAACTCCTTAGCTTGGTGCCCCAAATTTTACCATTGGCATTTAATTTTCTTTATTCTAGGCCCTGCTTCTCTTGATGATGGTGATGTGTCTGTTTCATATATTCTATTTTTGGGATGACATTTAATTTTCCATGATGCCTTAGTGAGCTTGAGTCATCTATTGCTTTGCTCCCTGGAAATGAGTCGCCTAGGGTAACAGGGATTCTGAAAGGGACCAGGACCAAGAAGCAGGGCTAGAACCAAGTAGCCCAAAACAAGGAGTAATGGACATTGATCATATTATGTGAATATCAGATGCTTCCAGGTGACGAATGTGTATTGGGTACCTGTGAATATTTTGACATGCCAGATGTTTTAGCCTGAGGGCTTTCTCTAATAAATTCAACATACTGATCATTGGTCTAATTTATTCATTCTTTCCATGAGAACTTGAAAATGAAAGAGATGGTTAAATGCTGACTGAAGTAGATTAAACCAAAATTAATTTGTCCTTCACTATTGTGTGTTTCAGAGACTGGAGCACAAGGAAGTTTTAGTGGGCTTGTTGTTCCTGGTTTTCCCGTTCATTCCAGCCAGCAATCTCTTCTTCAGGGTGGGTTTTGTGGTGGCTGAGAGAGTCCTTTACATGCCAAGGTAATTACTGATCTTGAGTTCCTCTTTATGAGACCTGCTCTCTGTTGCCAACACTGATAGTTCCAGAGAGACATTGCTTTGGTGTATAGCAACGAGATCCTTGTGGAGCCAAGGTGCTTATTACCTCAGCTTTAAAAACAGCCACAGAGAAGGTTGGATGAGCACAAATTTGCACTCATTCACTCTAGTTTACAATGGCTTAACTCCAGTTGAAACCTGGACAATTAAATGTGAAACATTGATTGGAATATATTCATGATTTAAACAGCAATCATTTGCCACAACATTTGTTTCCAAATATCTTTGTTTTATTAAACATAATTATAGTCATTCTCTAGAAATATTTTGTTGATTTACTTAAAATTATCAATTATGTTAAGGAGCATGATTGTAATTAACTTCTATCTTCTTTCTTTTTCCTCTGTTCATCTTTTTCTTTCTTTCTTTTTTAATTTAAAAATAGGGACAATCTCAAGAAAATTTGTCCTTGAGGAAAAAAATGGTTAAAAATCAAAAGGGCACTCAGATGTGTGTGATTACATAATGGCATTTAGCTCTGAATATTTGAACTCTGTTGAAGCTTGTCTGTTCTCTTGTCTTCTTCAATATCATCATTCCAAGACCGCATTTCTTTTCAGATGCCTAGATATATTCCTGAAATGGTTCTGCCATTTATCCATTATGTGATTTTAAGCAAGACATGAAAACTTGCGCTCAAGTTTTCTCATTTTTAATAGAGATTTTACTAAACTCCCTAAAATTAAGTAATTTCATGAATGATATACAAAAATGAACTTTCCTAAAAGGCAGTATCATAAACCAAAATATTATAAGGAAATTATTATTTTTAATTATCGATATTGAGTTAGAATCTTAACTTAATTTAATTAAAGTAAAATTAAAGTATCAACAAAACAGTTTTATTGCTATTCAGTTAGAAGTTTAAAAATATATATAACTAGAAATAAATTTTATAACTTTTTATTTCCTCCCAAACCAAGTACCTAACAGCTTTTTTCAGACTTTACAGCATCCTGTTTTGAATTGGTTAAGGAGAGAGCAGCCCTCAATTTTCTGCATGTGCCTTTGGTACAATTTAGGAAGGAGATTATTTCTTGATAAATACTATCTGATAAAGACAGAAATACAACACAAATTTTTTGTATCCTGTATTGCCTTAAAATAACAGGCTTAGGAGGCCAATAATAAGGAATATGAAAGACTAAAGAGGACATCTAGATAGTTGAAAGTAGCTTCAGTCAGATTTTCTCAGATTCCAAGTGGAATCAAAATTCATTTTCCATTTCATCAGTAGATATTCATAGAGCACTATTCGTAGATATTCGTAGAACGGATATTGCAGGCCAGGCATGCTATACTTGATACTGAAGCTACAAAAATAAGTGAATCTCAGTTTCTTCCCTCAAAGAATTAACAAAGTGGCATCTTTCACTGTAAGAATTTAACAGATCTTAATATTGTATATAGTAATATTCTTATCAATACTATTTTAACGTTAATTGTATCAAAACAGTTTTGGTATGTCAGCCACCATGCTAAGCATGTTATATTTATTACATTAATTAATTCACAGTGTATGTGGTCATTCGCAGCATGTCCCTGAAGCCAGAGGGCTTATGTTGCAAATCTGGCTTAAACACGAGTATGAAAAGCCTCAGTTTCCTCAACTGTATAAAATGAAGATGATAGCACCCAACTCAATGAGATATTGTGAATGTTAAATGAGATGATCATATTAAAAGCTTAGGAAGTGTGAGACAACTGCCCTAAACTCTCAACTTCCTAGAGAAAATGATTTTTGATAGGCACAGTCTCTATCTTCCTTCAATGAAAGAAAAAGAAAAAGAGTAGGATTTCAATACCTAGCCACTTAACAGCACATCAAATCTTGTATCAAAATTAGTATCTGAAACAGCTGAAACTTTATAAAAAGTTGTTTTGAACTACGGTTCTGGTAGAGGTAGGTATCAGAAAATTATCTCAAAGATGCGAATGAATATCAGTTCCTTCTGTTGTTACAATTAGATATTTGACTTCTTTGTGAAATTTTGGAATAAAATACTACTTAAAAAAGTGTTTTGTATTTTATATGGTCAACGAATATCAAGTATTATTATTATGATCATTATCATTATTGATATCAGTTTCCTGAAGTAGCTGATACCATTCTCCCTGTTTTACAAAAATAGAGCCTGAGCTCTGAGAAGTTAAGTACCCTGCTTCAGGTGACATAGCTAGTGAGTGGCAGAGCTAGAATGCAGATGCTTGTCTACTGGCTTATCGCTCACCTTCCAGAATATATTATTTCTCTGACAGTAGCATCTTAGTATTCTTTTCAATTTAAGTAGAAGGAGAAAATCTGAACTTATTAAAGTACTTTCAGCTCAACTTCATTTGGTAATCAGGACTCGATAATTCCAGGAGTCCTACAATCTATATCCTCAGGAATCTGGGGTCCTGAGTGACAAAGAATTGCATGTGTAACACACTTTTCTAATCTAGGTACAGGAGAACAGTTCATGAAGAACAAGAGTTTAAAATGTTATTTTTCTGGAAGAGACCCTTAGGTAAAAATTATAGAAGTCCATAATATTGCCATCAACCATTTGTGGATTATCTTATTTAGAGTAAGCGGTTCCTCTCACCCAGGTAGATGTATCCTCCAAACCCCCACAAAATCGTGCCAGTTCTGGCTCTTCCCATGCTGCCATATCTTAAGTAGACCTTTCTTGACTTCATTTTATTTTCTCTAAAATAGACAAAGAAGTGTCCCTGCTCTTTTTCTACTAGGAATAAGCTGATTTGGACTAAAATAAAAGTTCTGAAGATGAAAATATCAATAGTATTAAGAGAAATTGCCTGCCACTCAGAAGCAATTTGGATTTTGCTGCATTTGGCAAACTTGGTGCAGAGTCATCCAAAATCACTTTCAGTAAGCTGGTCTTCATTAAAAAGATGACTGTCCTTTCCCCTCCAAGTTCCTGCATCCATGCACTGCAGTGTTCGCACCAAGTCATCATTTTCCAAGGACTTCTCTTTATTGCCCAGAATTTCCTGTATTAATATCCATATCATCACTGTGCCCAGCCAGGCCAGAGCTATAGTCTCTGCAGGAGCCAAAGCCATGTAACAGGGAGGTGGACGTGTTCTTCTGTCCCCTTAGAGGTAGTTCTGAGTTCTGATGAAGAGGTCAGATCACTAGACTGGGTCCATAGCTCTCAGTACAAATCTGAGAGTTAAATTCAGATTTGAGGAAGCTAGGATTGGAAAAAACCTGGGAATTTTTGACTGAGATGTTGTACCTTTAACAAATCCCAGTATTTCTTCACAGTCATCATAATCACGAACACTGTATGGGAGCTGTTTTACTTATGGCATTTGACTTCATTTTTATCTAAAATTGTACAACTGAGGAGGTCCAGAGTTAGTAAGAAATTAAAGCCTATGTGGAGAAACTTCTATGCTGTGGATTTAGAGAATTTATAATGATTTCATCAGACACAGTTCATAAATATTGACAGTTTTCTATGAAAATGGAGACTTTGTTTGGAAGAAGTTTCTATTTTACCAGCCATCCCATCTCAGTGGAGAATGGTAGAGAATTGGGCAAAAAACTACCAAAATCTTCTTCAGGGCCACAGAGAATTTTACAGATGCTGCAGGCTTCCCTTGGATGGTGCCAGAGCTGTGGATTATGCCTGTTGCATTTAATAAACCTACACACTGGCTTTAGTGATAGTGAAGAACACGTCCCAAGACTTTAATACAGACAAGAATTTTCTCTGCATGACTCATTTTCCATTATTGACCTTGACAAGAAACATCCGTTTTCTACAGCATCAGTTCCTATTGCTCTGAGGAAAACATACACACACATATTCAATAGCATTCCAGGAAATACAGGTCATCACCTGTATTCCATCACACAGAAGTTCTGTGTCATCTCAACTTTAGCAAACAATAGGAAATTAAGTAAAGAGTTCAATTACTAGGTAATTCTTCTGAGGATAGTGAACTTCCTACTCATGAAATGTCTCAAGTTATTATGGAGCCAACTGCTGGCCTTAGAATGTCGTTCATGAACACCACAGAAGTCATGTCCACCCTCACTGCAGCCTTGTTGAGTCTCATCATTTCCACCCTCACTGGAGCTGATTTGGTCATTTTACAAGAAAAGACCAGAATGAATCAGACCAACAGTGCTCTTTCATCTTCTGCCTTTATGCCTAATAATGGGCAAGTCAATGAAATCTTTGGGCTTCTGTTCTCCCTCCATGTTAAGCTAGAAAAGACTGAAAATATCACCTTCCTCTCACTTGTACTTTGAAATCTATGGATAAAAGGAACAGAAATAGGCTATCTATTTAGTACTTGCATGGTTTTAGGGTCAGAGTATTACCACCAAAATAAATTGGAATAATCTTTTCTTCTGGTGATAAATGCCAATTTTGTCTATGTTCTTTCTGAGAACACAGGAAAATTTGGGACTTAAATCATTCTTTCACAGAAGTTTTGATCTTAGTCTTATCTTAGGAGAAGCACATAATTTTATTGTACCTTTTTTTTGTATTTTATAAAAACTACATTAGATTTTTCAATTCTAAAATTTCTTATAATGAGCGAAGCAGAAATAATTGTTGAGAGCACTCAAATAAAGTCATAGAATGTGTTCAGATATCCATTCACATGCCAGGTTAAAGGTGATGAATTCAGTTCAGTGCCAAGGAGCAAATTTCTATGCTACCTTAAGAAAACATGAATGAGTGGGTAGAGGAAAAGAATAGGCAGGAATAAGTGAATGCAGAAACAATTCTGTGGGTAGAACTGATCAAGAACATTTGAGACCACAGAAGAAGAAATTAGAAACATGTACTTGAGGGAAGAAAGAAACATTTTTAAAAATTGCTCTGATCTTACAAAGAGATGCCGTTTGAATTGTATAGTCCCTGATCCTGTGGACAGATAGACATGGAAAATTGGGAAAAAGATGACTCATTCATTTTTAGTTTTGAAAACAGTCTTCAAATCATACCTATCAATCTGAAATGGAATTTTAAATTTTACACAGGTTACTATTGAAACAAAAGTGCAATATTTATTTCTCAGGATGCAAAGTGAAAAATGTTACTCTGCTGTTACCTGATATTGGGAACCCCTTCTGATGAGCCATCTATACGTATATTTCTTCAGAGTTACTGGAAGAGAGTGAAGATTAAGAACGAATCAAAAACTTTCCAATTATTAAAAATAGCAGAGAATTATTTTCTGATATTAACAAAAACTTACTTTAGCAAATCTAATAGGAAGACGACTATACTGGGTGGGAATCAGCACAGCCCAATCTGCCTCCACTGCCTGGCAGTCTTGGGGAAATAATTTTCTTATCTGTAAAACCAGAAGGTTGACCTTGCTCAAGAGTTCCCAAGAACTACTGAGAGCAGCAGAGGCACGCAACCCTCTGTCGGTTTCTCTTCTGCCCAACTGTTCTTTTTTGGAAGTTTTACTGATTTGGAAAATCTGAAACTTTAGCAAATACTGCTGTGTGATCTCTAAGGTTCTTTTCCACTCTACATATCAACTGTTTTGAGCTTCAGAATAACCTTGATGAAAGCATTTAAGATCTTAAACAAAGATTTTGTCATGGGACCACCTAGGTCTGCTCAGTTTCAGCAGGAGAAGTGTGTTTCCTGGGGAAAAGCAGGAAAGGAAGGAGTACATCTACCATGGGGACAGGCTCTCCAAAGGGCCCAAAAGGGGACCAAAGGCATCAGTATGAGGCCTCTACTGTGCCATAATAGGGTGTCCTCATAAGCAGCAGGAACAGGTGATCCTTAGAAGTTAATGTGGGCAAGCAGCACGAGGAACATAGGTCAGGAGGAAATGGGGCCTGGCAACAGGGGCGACACCTAACCTCGCTCTTCAAGGGGTGCTAGTACAAGCAGCCTCTTAAGGGAGGCTACAGTCCGTGAGAACAGGTCAGAAGTTTGTCTCTCTGTACCAATGAACAAACTCTGTGGAGGAGATACTCAGGAATTGGGCTTAGAGCCTAATATCTAAATAGAGGCTCAAAGCACAAGTAAGATAGCCCACAGGGCTAGCTGGTGCTGGGTTTAGCATTTGAGTCTCTCTGTCTAAGTCCATGCCTAGTAGGGGTGGGACAAGGTTGAGCCATCTAATATGACACAAGTAAGCAGGTTTTGAGTGGGCCAAGTCACAGGAACAGTAAAAAGCCCAGGAACCAGGCACAGCCAGATAGTCTCTTTACTTCTTAGTCTGATCCTTTGTTTGAAATTCCCATTGGAAGAACAGGCAGGAAAAGCAACTAGGATTTGTCAGAGAGCCACGGAATGAAAAACCTAAGAGATAGCTTGATAGGTAGTTTTCACAGTTACAAGGTCATGTGCACTGGTCTTCTGAGAATATGTGAATAAGTGTGTGTATGTGTTGGCTAAATTACCCAGCTCCACACAATTATTATTTACTTTTAACTCTGAATTTATATCCTTTTCTATCATGGTCATCTTAAAACAACAAGATTTTCTTTAGTCATAATAAACATGACAAAAGAAAAGGAGAAATGCTGTGCAGTGTTACACTAGAGCAGGGGTTTTTCAACCCCTGGGCTGCAGACCAGTAACAGTCCATGGCCTATTAGGAACCAGGCTGCACAGCAGGAGGTGGGTGGTAGGCTAGCGAGCAAAGTTTCATCTGTATTTGTAGCCACTCCCCAGCACTAGCATCACTGCCTCAGCTCCACCTCAGATCCTCAGGCATTAGATTCTCATTAGAGCACTCGTCCTTGGTGCCAAAAAGGTTGGGGACCACTGTACTAGAGAACAAGAAAGTGAGGTCCCATATGATCTGAAGAGAAAAAGCGAAGTTAAGAACATTGATCCTATTGGAGAGGAAATTCAAGATTTGGGTAATGAAAAGAAGTAAAGAAGTCTTTTTACCCTAGAGAAGTATTCTAATACTATTAAATGTGGTGTCTTTCATGCTACATGTCATATTTTACAAGAAAGCTGAGTCTGTTAAGCTGTCCCACTCTTTCCCATGTCTCCAGTTGTCAGTGGGACAAATCTCCAGTATCATGCAGTCAGAAGCTTTCTACTGGTTTATTACCTACACTCGATTTCAAAAATAGCTCACAGTAATTCTTCAGAATACTATGGAGTCAGGATGGGAATATTTGACTTCAGTGTGTTTGTCTCGTTGCTCTTGCTGAGCTAGCTTGAACTGCTCTCTCCAACATTTTGAGACCTGCACTCAGATGAAGGTGTGAGATCTAGAAGCTAGACTTCCTCCCTGGGCAATGCCCAGGAAAAGGTGGTACTGGGGATGCACTCGTCTGGTGGTCAGTCACCAGAACATTACGGGGATGAGTGCTGTGTGAAGGTCATGAGCAGGAAGGGAAGCAGGAAAACTTAGCTGAGATACTCAACGGAATGTGTTGTAAAACTAGGGATTGTAAATCACAGACAGATGTAACATAGAGCAGAGAAATGGTGAGAATGAAGTGGGCTGAGAGGAGGTCAGTGGGCTCATGGGCTGAAGATCAATTGGCCGCCAGTATGTTGTGTTCAGTATGTTGTGCTCGGCCCAGAGTACAAGGTAAACAGTTATTTATTAAACCGTAATCATTGCCTTATTAATACAGACCTTGTTAGTTATAAAAGATAAATGTTTAAGTCTATTAAATATTAAATGGTGAACAGAAAATGTCTTATAAACCAGGATTTGAAAGTAAAATTTGGAGAGTATAATTTGGGTTCAGATGACGCTAAATGGAAGGATATATGTGAAAAATATCGGAAGCTATGCTAGGTCATTGCAAATCATTATTTCAGTCCACCCAGTGCAAATGGGGAGATTGCGTGAATCAAAGTCAAAGGAAATCAAGGCAGAATAGGTATAGGCTTCTCCTTCCCCAGTCCTTTTCTTTCTCCTCCTTTGGTCTTATACAAAGCTCTTCACTTATTTCCTAAACTTAGGTGTTCAAAAGGGAACAACTCTATTTTAGCAGAGTTGAAGGAGATTATGAAATGTGCCTCCATGAGTGGAAGAGAGAGACTAAAGTATAGATGTCACACACCCAGCATCCTGCATAGTTGGCTGTGGCTTTGCCAGGAGGGTGTGGGTAAACTTAAGTGTTGCCATTTCAGCCTCCTGTCAAGGCCTCTTGTTATTAGTGAATCTATTTCTTTTTCCCTCGGATTCTGCACAGGGAAATATATCTCAAAGCTGTGACTTCTTATACGAATTTCAGTAATCTGAAAATATCCTTTACACTCTTTTAGAGACCTGGATTGTTTGCTCTAGTGTGAATTGAGACCACTATTTTGTACGTCTGTTTTCTCATAGTACCTGGAGTAATAGATGTTTCATAAAAGATTATTGTTGAGAATTAAAGAACACTGGACATATAATACAGCATATGCCTGTGTGGTCAGGTCTGTGTTAATACAGGGCATGGTGGAGAGGACAGCAGCAACTAGTGGATTGCCCATTATGCCTTTGCTTTGAAAGTGAAGATGCTACACTTAGAATCTGGTGGTTCATGGAAGAAGAAATGGCAGAATTCAGGTCCTAGAGACTAGTATTCTGAAGGAGGATAGAGAAGGTGATATTTCTGACTTTTTAGAAGTAGCTGTAGAGTTTGTGGGAGGCATTTGGCATTGGCCAGAAGGTCTCTCAGGCCCAAACAGAAAAATGTGGTTGTGACTACAGCAGACTGGGAGGGGAGGAAGCCAGGCCGGGCTGAAGGCACTTGCAAGGGGAAACCTCCATGCCCTGAGTATGGACAGTTCTCTGGGCGACAAGTAATTGTGGGTCTTCTTATCTTCAGGCCTGACTTGGAT
This sequence comes from Eidolon dupreanum, assembly GCA_028627145.1. Taxonomy (NCBI): domain Eukaryota; kingdom Metazoa; phylum Chordata; class Mammalia; order Chiroptera; family Pteropodidae; genus Eidolon; species Eidolon dupreanum. The sequence goes on along the minus strand of CM053503.1, from coordinate 31,815,919 downwards.
TGTTTCATTGTTAAGTTCACCTTTGTCTCCGTGATAGTTTCTGATACCTGCAAATGCAGTGTTCAACTACAGGTATGAAGCAGCCTCTCTCCTATGCCAGGTGATCAGTCTGCAAAAATGAATAAAATGGTACTCTATCCTTAAACAACCGGCCTGGACTTTCAAATAGTTAATGCTTTATTTCTTATCAAAATTGAATACAAAAGCTTCCTCGTTGTGCATTAATTCACCAAAAAGATTATGCTTTGTATTTTATTCCCTTTCACAAAAATAGGGAAAAATTTGAAATGGGTTTAAGGGAAGATTTGCATAGTGCTTTTTGTGTTTGAGATCTATAAGCTCACATTAATTTAAATACTTGGCCACATATTTTTTACATTCTACAAGTGTATCTTTCCGTAGTATTTTGTTCTATAAAAGTGGTGTGTGAATCAAACCTTTCTGAAGCAAATAATATTGTACAAGGAGGTTTGCAGTTTTAAGGGCATATTTGGTGAGTGCTCTTCTTAAAAGAGACAACTGCCTTACAAATTAGACAGTTTGGGTCAATTGGGACTTGGATAAAGTAGATTTTTTGAGGTGTATTTACAGATCTAATTGCATATATTTTTACTGAGGTATAGAGTACATTTTATTGATGTCATAGGATATAGCATACTAAATAACACATGAACACTCTACTTGAAAACACTGATACCTTGTATTCAGTTCACAGAACATGTCCACATATATTATTTCATTTTATTTTCTCCAAACAACAACCATTTAAGGCAGCCATATTTTAAGCTGTTTTTTAGGCAGGCAATATTAAGCCTTTGTAATATAAACAAATAAGTCTTCATGAGGTCGAGTAAACCTCCTGTGGCCACAGAACTCATGAGTAGCAGAGAAAACCCAGTTCCAGATGCTTTATTCTCCAATGAATTCCTTTCCCTCATTGTGAGCCCTCAAATTTAAAGTCTGTACCAGGACACTTTTCTTCCACTGTAGCTAATAGTATTCTAGGGACATTTAGAAGCTAGTGCATTTATAGGACTCTGATCTAGAGACATCTCTTTCTACCTGAAATACACACTTTACCCATTTCCTCCCACATGCTCTATTTAGCAGAAAATTATCTCCTAAAAATAACATCGTAGCATAATAATATTAATATTAGCATTTATTGTTTAGCATATATCAGATATTGTGCATAGTGTGAAATTATTACTTAAATAATTTGCCCAGGGTCAAACAACAGTAAGCGTGAGAATTGAGATGCAATCAGGCTTTTTTCTGAGTCCAGAGTCCTGCCTTCTTTACTGCTGGAGGTCTCATCAATTTTAGAGCTGTAGGTAAACTATGAGGTTGAAGAAGCATCTCATCATCTTCAAAGAAGTAAGAGAGAATTAGATGGTTCTCAGAAAAATGAAAGCTGAGAAAAGAACAGAAGGAATGTATTTTATGGAGAAATAAATATAAAGGAACTTTCCTACCTACCCTACAACCTTGGAATGGAGTATAGGGGAATGTACAAGAGATTCCTCGGAGGTCATTGTCTTAGACTATGAATACAGCCTCACATCCAAAGACATCCAATCTTCTGAGAAATTGCCCCATCCATCAAATATTTGAGATGAAAAAAGAACAAAGCAGGAATGGAGATGCTAATGAGTCTTGCCTTACAGAAGCTGGCAGCTTCCAGGTTAAATCCGATCTGAGGAGCCACCATTAACTCTCATTCTGGTGCTTCCCAGTTACAGCATCAAACACTTGTTCTGGGCTCTGCGTTACAGGGCTTTACTGTTTAACCATTTGGGATCAACATCCATGAAACTGGAATAAGATGATACCATCAGATAATTTGCCATGTGGGGATTCAACAGATCAAAAGATGTTCACTAGTGATATGTTTCACTTCAATATACCTCAAGTTAAAGTTTTAAAGTAATAAAATGGGAAGATTGTGTCTTGTATTATTAATGTTACAGATAAATTTATAGACATTCTCAAATGGATTGTTTAAGCTTGCTAAAAGATACAATTTTGGTTTCACTTAATAGCAAAGGGATTCTCTTTGCTGCATATAATTAAAGTGAAGCCATAGCAAATACCTTAAAATACTTAGGCCAGAGGTAAAAAAACAAAAAACAAAACAAAACAAAAAAAACTGTCATCTTTTTAGATTGATGTGAATGAGAATGGAAAGTGTTATTCTGTTATCACTTAGCTTCTGGGCAAAGTTCAAGAAAGTACATTTGTACTATTTACACAATGACTGACTACTCACAAAATTCTCAAACAAAGAGTTGAAAACTTTTTTTATGCTAAAGCAGAGAGAGTTTTTATTTGAATTTCCTGTTCAGTTCCCTTTAGGCGTGCATCGTAAAGGTATGAAGGAGAGATGCAAGTGTCTTTAGTTACTGTATGCACTCACTGCCTGTTGAACAACTTGTAGATAAATCACATTTAAAACTGGAGATAGCTTCAACCTGTGAATTAAGGAGCACCCCTGTGTATGACTAATTAGGGCCATTCTTTGAGACAGCAGTGGTGTTTCCCAAGTATGCTTTGAAAAGAGATCTGGGTACTGAGCTAAACCAAACATTCAGCAGCCAGAGTTTGGCTCTTGGTTCTCCAGATTGTGATTTGTCAAGTGTCAGTGGTTTTCACTGACTCCTTTGTGCTCTGCGTAGAGATCTCTGGTCAGAGCCCAGATTTCCCTTAACCAGGTAAACTAGAGCAAACTGGAGTCTGGTTTTATCTCCTTGGAGGCCAGAAAATCATATAGTTTCTCACCATATTGACTTTCCACTTTGAAAGTGAAGACTTGCCCAGCCCCTAGCAATGGAGAGAGAGCAACTCTTACCCATACTGTTAAGATGTTTAAAGGTGAAATGTTATAGTAGAGAAACATCTTAATCTTTGTGATGTTGTGTTCAACTTTTTAAAAATGTGATACTCTCTAAGAAATTTGTAAACCTGAGTGGGGATTATTTTATATGGCTTAACATTTCTTTAAACCATATGTCAATACAAGGACTTTCAAAAAATATTATCATATCACTTGATATTGATGCCTGTGCTGACTGAAAATGAATGGTGTTCTCATTCATTTTGATTGTAGCTAGGGTCAAAAATCCTATGAGTGGAATCTGGCCTACCACCTGTTTTAATAAACAAATTTTATTGGAACACAGTCATGCCCTAAGTTTACATAGTGTTCATGGCTGCTTTCTTGCTACAAAGATAGAGTTGAGTAGGAAAGAAAGGGACCTATGGCCTTAACTGCCTGATATATTTATTACCTGGCCTCTTACAGAAAAAGTGTAACAATCCTGGATTATAGCATAGTGTTTGGGCCATGAGCCTTCTGCTCTGACTCTGTTACTAGCTTTCGGGGCTGTGGGCAATTTATTTAATTCCTGTAAGCTTTAGTTTCTTCATTTATGAAATGGAAGATACTGAGGATTAAATTTTTAAATTAGATAATATGTTTAAATCCAGTACTGTCCTTGTTCCAGGCCCTACAGATATTGTGGACAGTCCCATATGAAACATTTAGCACAATGCCTGACATAGAGGAAGCTCTCGACAAACATATAAGCGTATAAGATAGCGAATTGGTTTTGCCCTTTGTTACTCCTTGTCTTCTGCCACTTTGAGGCCATTGCTGTGGAGCTGTTGGAATCTTAGCATTTTCCTTCGCCACTACTCTGCCAAATGGCAACTCCACTTCCTACATGGAGGCAGAAAACAATTGAGGTTTCATGAATGGAATGGGTGGGAAGGAAGTAGGTGAGGCTGTGTGATAAAGTGTGTGGAACACAGGAATCAGCCAGTGTGTCAGAACTTCAGCATGTGGAACGTTGGCTCTGGAATCTGAAATTCCTGGCCTTATATCTTGCTCTACTGTACACTAGCTGCATGACCTAATTCAGCAAATCAGTTTACCTCTTTCTTCTTCAGTGTCTGCATGGGTTAAACACTAATAATGATAACCCACAGGGCTATGATGATGGTGAAGCTAGCTCTCACACACACAGAACGTGCTGGGCACATACCATGTGCTCAGTAGATATTAACACTTCGTGGTGCTGCTTTTTGAAGGCAGTAGTAAGAATACGGTTGACATTGGAGATGTGGTGTCTGCATAGCCCACCCCTGTGTATTTCAGAACTTTGTTCACAGCTCACCTTTTCAGTGAGGCCTTGCCTGAGCACCCACATGAAACCTCAACTTCCTCCGCAACCTGGACTCCCTCCTTTTCTTTCTCGTTTAATTTTCTCCACCTGATATACTTGGTGTGACATACTCTGTGTTTTATTTGCTCATTGGCTGTTTCTCTTCACCCACATGAGTGTCTCAAGAATAGGAATTATTATCCATTTTGTTCACCAATATGCCCTTGGTGCCTATAACTGTGTCAGATACATCATTGGTGTTTATTAAATATCTGTTGAATGAAAGCATAGAGCCCAGAAGCCCTTGATATGGCCAGAGAGGCACCCTGCTCAGTCAGTGTTTGGGATCAGCTGAGGCTAGAGGAACGAATGACAAGCAGGTTCACAGACTTGAGCCACCACAGGGTCCAGTAATGACATCGGCATAGTCAATTATGGAACTGAGGTTTATAGGAAACTTTAATAACTTTAAGGCCAAACATGGAGAGTCATAGAGGTACAAAGAGGGTTTCGGGATTTTTTTTCACTTGTGACTCTGGGCTCTGGCATGTGCAAGGCTCTGCAAGGTGCTTGTGGCCATCAAATTCAGTGATTGGGTGGGGGATCTGGGCATGGTCCTTTTTGGCTCAATGTATCATCCCCCAATAGTGAGTGGGGTGGTTATTCCTTTTAGCCAAACAGTTATTCCTTTTAGCTTTAACGCTTTCAAGAGTTTTTAGACCAACCAACTTACGAGATTTGAAGTATGGAATTAGAGCTCTAACTTGATTCCCAGGATCTCCAATTCAGGGACTTCAAATACTTATCTCTTTTTTTCCTACCCTTGATCCTAAAGCACAGACATTTAGAAAGGCGAATAGAAGGAAAGGAGAGAGAATGTTTCTTTTAAAGGAGATGTGTTTAGAAATGAGAATATCCAGGTGTTTGCTTTTACAAAACCAAACTACTTCGCTAGACTGGAGTTCTTTGAGGGCAGGGCCTCTGTTTTATTCATAATTGTCTTTTTAGTGTCTGGCATATTGTGAGTCACATAATAGAGAATAAATAATTGAACAAGTAAGTGGGCTATATTAATTTTGGGCTGCTTATAGCATTCGTGCCTGTCTAATATAGGATTTCTTCACATAATTTGCTTCATTCTTAAATTATTCTGTAATAAATTGTAGTTATCTTTGGAATGAAGCAGATTTTGACTAAAATGCACAAAACAATGATGGATAAAACTAAATGGTAGTGTTTTTCTGAGGCCAGTCTGCAGACAAGAAGCACCCCTGTGGGTGTGTAGATGATGTGAGGGACTATGTTCCATCTACCACGCCAAAGGCTTTTAGATACATAATATCAATATGCCCAAGTTCCACTCTGGTAACGTGAGTGTTTCTTCATATCTGGAAGGTCAAGCCAGTCAGCAAGAGAATCATATCAATACAGCTTGTCTGTGATAAGCTCCAAACTGCATGACTCAGAAGTGGGCCTGTGGTTAGATTTTTCTTCATCTTAAGGACTTTGACTAGCCAGAGTAGGGACACACTAGGTGACAAGTTCCTGGAGACCAAGACCATTGGCCACTGGTGACCAGCATCCTTACCAAAACCTAATAGGGTGTTCTCAGGCCCTGTCTTCACAAATTCGTGATGTGACCTGTTATAGCACAGCATCCAAATTTGGTCACATGGTGCCCATAGGGTTACACAAGGACAGTAACATGAGGAAGTAAGGGTTAGAGAGTCCATTCAGGACCCAAGAACAAACATGAGGGACTTCTCATGATGTCTGAGCTGCCGAAATCCCAGGCAGTTTGAGCCTGCAAGATGAACCTATTGTTCTCCATTTTAATGCCGAAGAACTGGCCCAGCATGCTGGTGTGACTGTGAAAAAACTCGCATGTAGATGTTGTGTAAGAGGGGAGTTCGTATTTATTTAAGATTTATTTGAAAGTTAGTTATGTGGATTAGAATGCTCAAGGGAACTCCACTGCACCCCCAAAGTAATCCTGCTTTTCCCACCCTGTTTTCCAGCATGGGCTACTGCATCCTTTTTGTGCATGGATTGAGCAAGCTCTGCACTTGGCTAAATCGATGTGGGGCCACCACCCTGACTGTGTCCACTGTGCTGCTGCTGTTGCTTTTCTCTTGGAAAACTGTAAAACAGAATGAAATTTGGCTGTCAAGAGAGTCCCTATTCAGGTATGAGTAGATGAATAAAAGCAAATCCCTTTCCTTTTTTTTTTTTTTTTTTTTTTTTGCTTATGTATTTCTTTCCAAACAAATGACGTTACATGGGTCTGGAATATTTATTAATCCAAAAAAAAATTTTTAGTGAATTTTTAAGTGGAAGATGTAATTTTATTTTCAATTTTAACTTTGATTTTTAAAACAATATGTAATGTTTTACAGGAGCTCATGCTAAGTGAATTTAAGTGAGAATAAGGCTCGTGGGAAGGTTTTTGGGCCTGTGAATTGAGATAGAGACAGTCTAAATGATAATCTGGCCTGTAAAATCAGCTATAAACACAGGAAATGATAGCCTAATTTCATTGTTCAGACAAGTGAATGGGAAAGGTATGTACACAGCAAGAAGGAGGAGAATGCAGTATATTTTTTTAGAATATTTAGAATATTCTAGAATATTAAGTTGTGATCTGTGATCTTGTTGCTTTATTTTGAACACTGATTGTGAACAAGGAAATGAAAGACTTTTTTTTACCTCCTGGTAGGTTTTTATGTGGTGTAGAAGCTGTTTCTGGATATAACAATGTCAGCCTATAGCCCTAAACTTGTCATAAACAGTCTTTGGGTCTGTGGCTCAGCATGCTGTGTTTCTGGGACTTAGCCTATGTCCCCAGTGCCATAGTATTGGTGACCTTCATCTTGGCTCCCCTGGCACTAGCATCCCAACAGTATTTTCTCAGTCTCCCAGGGGTCCCTAGCCTTTGCCCCCTTCCAGCTTCTGTCCTTACTTAGGACCCAATTGGCCAATTCTGTCAATATGGCTTTTTACCTGGTTCCCTGTTCAGCTGGTACCCAAAATTTATTCTTTGGAGGTAAAAACAACTAAAACAGAACTGGGATCATTTAAAGAAAAAAAATATGGAAAATTTTGGAAGAGTGTAAGAAAGTGCATAAAATTGAAGGACAGGTCAAGTAACCTGTCGTGTAGCAGACAGGAAGCAGGCATTTGGATAATCTGTCTTGAGCACTTGAGCACTCTCACAGGAACGAATAGGTAAACTTTTTTTTTTTTTTAATTTTCACATCGAAAGCCTAGGAAAACAGAGCCCTTTTGGCTAAACTTGAGCTTAGGTCGCATGCCTGCCCCTTGTCCCCACCATGGCACTGAGATGACTGATCTGGCCAAAGAAATTCCTCCGACTTTCCCCAGGGGAAGTTAGGGCAGCAGAGAGAACACCTTGGGATTCTACTAGACTTTACAAAGGGAAGCAAGAATGAATTTCCTACAAGAAATCCAAGTACTGTAGAAAGGGCACAGGCTGCCAAAAATGAGTGAATGAACAAATGAATGAATGAATGAATGAATGAACAAATAAGACAAATGTTTACTGCATTCTTCTACTATTTTAAACTAATATATCTGATTCTGCTACTTGGCAATTTAACTTTTAATAGAAAAAATTAGTCTGGCATGTATATTTTATTAGTTTATTTATTATTACTATATCATTGTCATCATCATCATTTCAATCGGTACTAGAAGGACCTGCTGCTCTGTGAGGTTTTGTGTGGATTATTTTTTTAATGAATTTTTTTGTTTCACTTTTGAGATTCAGATTCTTTCCAGTCTCTGTCATATCCCTCCACCTTCAATACCATTCTCACACAGCACAATGGACTTGTTCCCTCTTACTACCCAGGGCTGAGGTCATTGTATAAACACAAGGGTATTAAAGTTCAGTAATATAACGTCCTCCTAGGCTCTATTGGCTTATTTTGTTTTTTTCTTTGCTTCTAATAGTCAGTGCTTTAATGAGAAACTTTTTATGGTTCTTCTCTGTGTTAAACCCTTTCCTTGAATAAAGGTACTAACAACAGTTGTGTCTTCTAATGATTTTTACTGGTTATTCGGAACAACTTTGGAAATAGATTTTGGCAGGCAGCAGTTTATTTCAAGGATAACAAGTCAATGTTCAAACCTTCTACAACTGATGCCAGCAATTAAAAAAAAAGAAAAACAAAAACAAAAAGCTTGTTGACCTTACATCCAGTAGCTTCTGTTCTTTTAAATGGAAGTATATAGTAAGTGAACAGTTGATTACAAAAACACAACCATTCCACATATGTGCTTAAAGAGATTTTGCGCCCTCAGAGACCTTTGGTAATCAAATGGAATTTTGTATAATGTGCAAATCGAAGCTATAGATAGTTTTTAAAAACTTTGCTGATTATAATTCATTTATGTTCTGACAGTACTTTTAAGAATCTGAAGCTTTAAGAATATTCTTTTTCCTTCAAGACCAGATGTTTGTGTGTATTCATCTGTGCTAAATAATGGTCAAATCAGTTGAATAAACATTTACCAAGAATCTGTGAGGCAAGATGGGGTTAGTGGTTGAGTGTGGGGTCTGGAGCGAGACTTCCTGGCTCTACTACAAATTCCCCCATTTAAGAACTGTGGGATCTTGGGTGAGGTATTTAACCACTTCATGCCTTAGTTCCTTTATTTTAAAATTTGGAATAATAATATTCTTTATCTCCTGAATGTAGTGTAAGAATAAAAGATTATATGGAAGATGCATAGGACAGTGTCTGGCATATGATAAACACTATATAAGGTTTTCAAATTATTGCTATGCACTGTGTTATAGAATATGAGAGAAGGAGGGAGGGATGGACAGATGGAAGGAAGAGGAGAGAGAAAAGGAAGAGATATTGATTGTTCTTAGAGGAGCTGGAAGTCTGCATGGCAGTCATACACATTAACACATTTTAACATAATATAGCAAGTGGTAGACAGAGGTAGACGCTGGACACTAAATAAGTACAGGCTGATAACTAAGGCCAACCCAGACCTTCAAAGACTGTTCTTTTATAGGTATGAGCTGAGTATTGAAGGATGAGAAAAGCCCAAATGCACAATAATGGCCAAAACCAAGAACTGGCCAAACTGAGTAAGAAAAGGTTGCAATAATTCTATATAACCTGATGTCCTTGTCAGAGGCCCTGTTTCGGTTTTCTCTTCTGCTCCAAGCAATAAACCTGTTGATCATCCCTGAGACACATGGTCTCATTGAGGCCATTCTAATTATGTGGGATGGTTTTAGTTGTCCATACCATGATTGGTCTTAAAGAATATCTTAGGATATATATATATACCTTTGTGTTGTAGGAAATTCAAATTTTAGTCAGATGTAATCCTTTCCATCTGAGGACTCATCTCACAAAAAAGATCCCACTGCATGATGTATTCTTAGGAGATACAGATGGAGAGTCCCCTCACAGCTTTGTACTTCTACCGACAAAATCTTACATACAAAAACCAAAAGATCCCAGCACCTAAGTCTCATCAGAGGTCTAGAGAGACTAATTTGTCCAAGCTGAAATAGCTGTTAAGAGGATATGCCAGGATTTGAACTCAAATCTGGCATAAAAGCCAAAAGGTACATAAACTTTGCCACTCTTATTTTTTTTACTTTATGTTTTTTAACTTAAGCTAAGCTTATTGGGGGAAGGAGAGAGAGAGAGAGAGAGAGAGAGAGAGAGAGAGAGAGAGAGAGAATCATAGTCGCATGGTATGTTTTCTTTAATTCTTGTAAAAATAAACTATTCCGATATCCTAACCTAAGAAGAGGGTAACTGCATAGCTCCAGATGCGTCTAGCAACAGCCCCAAATCTCACATTTGTTTGTAGTAAATAATACTTTATCATCACTATTTGATAAAATCTCCACACCTCACACCCCCAGTCTTCGAAATACCTGGAAACACCCAGAAACACAGAGACGCCATATTTTTTTTGCATTCAGTTCATGGTGTCTATGAACCCCATATATAACCTGTTTAAGTTATCTGTGGACCACCTGTTAAGAATTCACAGTCTAAATCCTCTTTCCCCTTCTGTAGAAAATAGTTCTCTTTCCTCCTCTGAATTCCTGAGCCAGAGAGATCAGCAGACCTTCCAGGGCAGAGAATATAAACCAGAGATTGGCAAATTCTTCTGTTAAAGGGCCAGATAGCAAATATTTTAGGCTTCATGAGTCATTCAGCCTCTTGCAACTACCACACTTTGTTGTTTTGGGAAAGATACCAAAATGGTAGGTAATCACACTGCTACATCCGTGGCCCCACAAGGCCGGAATTTGCTTACCAATGATATAAATGTTGTGATAGTATAATTCTAATATTACTAGTATACTGTGCTACCTTTGTGATTTAGCATCAAATATCAATCAACTTCAGGAATGATTTTGATCATGTACTGGACTTGGTTGAAATCTCTGCTCAACTACTTATAATGTCTGCAACCTTAGAAACAGGTCTTAATCTCTCTGAGCGTCAATTTCCTCATCCATAATATGAGAGGAACATTAAAACTACCCTTCTGTTAGGTTATTGAAGGGATGAACTGAGATAATCCATGCAAATGGGAGCTTAGCTCAATGCTTGATTCAAAATGAGCACTCCTTAATTATCAGCCTTTCTGAATGTGACATTGTAAGACTTCAGGTTAAAGCAGGGTCAAAACTGAGGAAAAACCACATATTCTTCTCACTTTTCTTTTCCTTAACCTGTGGCTGAACACTCATTTTTTTAAAAATGTTTGTTTTATAATCAGGAATTGGGAGATGGTTCTCCTGACCTATTGTCAATTGGTGCCAACAAAGAAAATTAATATTTGACAAACTTGGAAAAATGCCCTATCCAAGTGGCCTTTTTGTTATTTCTGATATTTTTCAAGTCTTCTACAGATGATGGCTGTGAAGGAAAAATACAAAGGGCATGAATTAATTTACTCTTGAGTTGAAAGAGGGCTTTTTCTCATAACCATTATTGTAATTATTAACAGGGTTTGAGATCCAGCCATATAATTTATGAATACTACATTTCCTTATGGAGTAAATATGTGTAGAGCTACATGCTTCTATTAAAACAGCTGGGAGTACTAAATTGTAGCATCAAGAAAGCAAACCGAGGAGACTGGCCCTGAGGGAAGAGCAACCTGGCCAGTTATAGCTATGCGGAAAGTTTTGCCTTTAGCCAGTTGTTTATTTGCACTTTTTTTTTCTTTTCTTTTTTTTTTTTTTTACAAACTGTTCATTGTAAAATGAGAGACTGGAAAAACACAACAGAAAAAACCCAGAGAGAACATAAAGGTCAAAACAACAATGGGAGAAGCAGTGTGTTCTTAGGATTTCAGTTACTCCACCCACATTTGCTTGCATGTTATGAATATTATTACTTCCTCTTGCCATCACTGAACAATGCCCTGATCTCAGAAAGGCTGTGTTTCCACAGGCTTAATTGTCTATTCCTTGGTGAAACATAAATTAAAGAAACTGTGCTAATCACACAAAGGAAAGGATCAATTCCAATAAGTATGCCAATTATAGTCATGCTGAAATCAAAAGTTTTCTTTAAAAACTACCTGTTATCATGCACTATTTAGTTCTGGACAGATAAATCAGAAATTTTCCTGGATAGAAATTAGATGTTTTTAGATGTTTTTAAGTCATTACTATCACACCGACCCAGATCCTTTCTCTGTGACTAAATTCACTTTGGGCAATGTCCATTTTAAACACTGTATTAAAATCCTAGCTCTATGTGCCAGCTGGTGGGCCTCACCATAAAGCGATTGAAGGAAACTGGTGGTTTCGTGGGAGCACCCAAATGTCAGCATTTGTAAATATTTTCTCTTGGGTCAGTTGGTATCCACTGAGAGGATAGGATTCCTCAGATCTCCTCCTTGGGAGTTCAGTCTTGGCTCCCAGAATTCAGAGAGCTTTACATGGAGAAGGAACTGGGAGGATCCCAGTATTCAGAATACAGATATTCACTTAATCTACCTCTGAGTTACAGCTCTTCCCTCTGACTTCAACTGTACCTGTTGTTCCTGAGTGCAGGATCACTCTGATTCAACTTTTCTAGAAAGTGAAGCTCCTGCCTTTTGCTGAGTTAGGTAAAGAATAATTGAAAAAGTCACCTGAATGTGGAGGGGAGGGAAGAGGATTGGGAGTATCATTGCTCCTGATACAAATTCATGGTCAGTAGGTTTTCAGCCACATCCTATCAAAGAAAAAAAGAAAAGGAAGGAAAGAAGGGAGGGAGGGAGGAAGGGAGGGAGGAAGGGAGGGAGGGAGGGAGGGAGGGAGGGAGGGAGGGAGGGAGGAAGGAAGGAAGGAAGGAAGGAAGGAAGGAAGGAAGGAAGGAAGGAAGGAAGGAAGGAAGGAAGGAAAAAAAAGAGGAAAGAAAAGAAATTCTAGCTGTCTACAGTAACTTTGAAATCACGAAGCAGTCGTATGTATGTTTAGAGTCTGCTGCTTTGGGATGATCTCTAGCTTCCTGCACTTCTGGTGAATTCCATCCTCTGGGGAGGTGCTCAAGTTTCCAGCCCGTGAACTTTAAGTGGGCAATCTTTCTGGTCCTAGGGGCTATTGGAACAAAAGTTCTGCAGAGGTTACAATTCCCTAACATATTTTCCCAACAGGTTTTAACACTCTGTATGAAATTCCTTATTAATCTTACCTTTAAATTAAAAAAATAAGTGAAAATATGTTACCTGGGAGAGATGGTGCATTAAAGTGCAATTGCCTGGAAACTAGGTGTCACCCTTTCTCCTTCTCTTTCATCAACTGTCCTCCTCCTGCATTTAATTCAAATAAGACCCAGGAGTGTTTTTCCAAACTATCCTAAAACCCATCTACTTTTATCACTCCCCTTGCCACTATCTCCTTGCAGGTGAGGGAACAGGACTCTAGAACCAAAATTCTTGGGTCAGAACCCCATGTGTGCCACTTAGGAGCTGTATGATCTTGTGCAAGTTGAGTTTGTGAGGCAGCTACAAGTGACCGACTGATCCCCTCCTACCTCTGGCATTGTTCATACTATTTTCAAAGCTTTAGTGTTACCCTATAGGGGTTCCCCAGGTATTTTGTTACAGAACCCCAAGCAGAATAACAAGTGACCATATAAGCAAGGTTTTTAAACTTTTCTGAGCAAAACCTCATTTCCTTATCTGCGACCTATAGAATAATTATACCCACATTTATTATTATTATTTTTTTAAATTAGCCCAGGCTTAGTCCATGGGAAACATTAATTGCCAATAAAACAGTAGGAAGGCCAGTCTACAGTCACCTCTCCTGTAATGATTAATTTTTGTAGACAATCTCATTTTTTTTAAAGGCAGGCTATAAGTGAATAAAAGAACCAAGGAAGGAAAAAATTGAATTAACCTGAGCGTGCAGGGTTGTTCTCCAAAGAATCATCTATCATCACGTCCTGTCACCTCTGCTTCACATGCAGTTAGCATGCGTGCTAAGTTGTGCACAACTGTGCATTGCCTTCATTGTTTTTCACAGACGTGTGTTTAGTAACTCATATAATTCACAAATTTTGGAAGACTTGGCTTAGACAGATGCAAGGGACATTTCAAATGCAGGGTCATGAAACTGAGTAAAACGTAAAGGAAACTGAGAACATTCTTAAGCAGTACTCTTTATTGCTTACTTTTTTTCTTAATTTATTAATTTTAGGTCTGGAGTCCAAACTTTGCCCCACAATGCAAAGGTTCACTACAACTACGCCAATTTCCTGAAGGATCAAGGTCGGAACAGGGAAGCGATCTACCACTACAGAACTGCCCTCAAGTAAGCACCACACACCATACGTAGCTCTTGTGCTCTTCAGGTCCTGGTCTATTTTACTCACCCCTCCCAGTATTTTGGGGGATTTGTTTATTTCTCTTGACAACTAACATCTCCTTGGAGGTGATATAGATCTTAGACTCTGAGTCTTATGACTCAGTGTTCAAGTCTGTTTTAAGTGTGGTAACTCTACCTTACTTCTAACTCTTGGTGTTTTCTTGTAAAGCTTTCTACCACTACACGTCACAAAGTGAAGCAATCCTAAATTGAATACATACATGCAGGCGAACGAGTTGGTTGTCAAACATATACTTGTAAGTCCTCAGGATATTTAATCCAGTGAATTGTTCCCACTCTAGGCTTCCCTCTGTCTGAAAGGATTTATATTAAGACATTTGAACATAAAAATGAAATACCTTGACAGTTGTATTAAATAGAAAGAAAATGAAAAAAGCACCAATTACAATGTTGGGAATATATTAGTAAGGGGGGTGTGTATAGATATGGATATTTTTATATATAAACAGCCCTGACTTTGTACTCATCCACTAGAAGACAGTATATTAAACATGACTTTAGATATGGCTTTAAGAGAAACTAAAAATTCCAGTTGTCTGTTGCCACTGGCAGCCTTTATTGCTCTTAGGTACTCTTTTAAATAGTAACTTTGACTTTCAAGATGCTCTTCTCTAAAAGATCCCAGATAACAAACACATTTAACCTGGAACATACAGATGCATGAAAACTAAACACAGCCTTGGAATCCCCAAATGTGGGCAAAATAAAGCAAGGTGAGTCCTCTCTTTTATTAAATACTATGAGGCTCACAGAAGCTTTCTGAAGAGCTTTTCATGCCTTCCAAGATTGGCCCACATTTGTTTGAATTATCTGGCACTGTTCCACTTTAGGACATGCTTAAAATATATAAACCAAACAAATCATATATTTCCCTGCAGCACCAATTAGGATGGTCTCAAAGCTTAGTTTGAAATTGTTATTCTTAAAGCAACAGATCTGATTTTTAAAATTATCCTTTTGAGCAGTGTTCTTTGCAAGTGTATTATTCACCAGTCAAAATATTTTAGGGCCTGTTACTTAATATTCAGTATGGCGAAAATTTTCAACTGTCACATCAAGTTAACTATCAAATACTTTTCCAAAGATTACAAGAAATGTAACTTCTAGAAGAATATTTGTAACAAAGCTTTTTATTGAGGAATAGAGATTTTTATTAAGGAATAGAAGATGAGTTTTAAGATTAAAAAGAATTATATTCTTTCACTAGAAGGCAGTTTTCTAAAATGTTTACAGTGCTTATCTCTGGTTGGTGAGATTATGGTTTAATGTTTTTTTCTTTATACTTCTTTTGTGCTCCAGATATTCCACAATGAACACATATAACTTTTGCAATGAGGAAATGTCATTTTTAAAAAGTCATTCCTTCACAGATACACATAAATTGTGTTTTGGCTTTAACAATGTTTCATGATTTTAGGTGGCATTCTTTTCTTTTTTTGGAGAAGATAAAATGCCAAACAATGTTATATTATATTCCCCTTCACTGTTGTGATGATTTTAAAAGGATATATTCTTGCATATAGAATATATCTGGGAACATATATAAGAAACTGGTAACAGTAGTTGCCTCTGGTGGAGGAAGATGGGAAGCTGAGATCTGGGACAGAAGAAAGACTTTCTTTTCATCCTGTACCTTTTGTACTGTTAGAATTTTTTACCATCTTCATTAATACATCTCCAAGTAGAATAGGTGGCATTCTTGAAGGGAGGAAAAGAGCAGTAAATTAATATGAAAAGCTATTGTTGGAAGGAAATGTATCGGTATCTTCTTAAATTTGTTTTATTCTAACAGACTCTATTTTCTCCCAAGTTCACATACACACACAAAATATGGTAGACTCTAAGGCACAGCTCGGGGCAAAGATACAAATTAAATAAAATTCTCTTGCAGATGATTTTACCGAATTTTAGTAGCTGGTTCTTTACCTTGAAACAATAAAAATAAATGTTTGCTTCAGCAACTTTGCTTCTGGAAGAAATATGTCCCTTAAGAAATTGGGAAAAAAACAACTAAAGCTATAAATATATTGCATAACAATTAGTGAAATATTTTATTCTCTCAGACCAGACTCAAAATACTTCTGATTTAAAGTATCATCATTTTTGTGCAGATACCTCTCTGGTGAATTTTCAACAGATGTGGGTATTTTTTTCTTATTTAAATAAATTGTCACCCTGTAATACAGAGAAAAGGGAAATACTGTGACTGTTCATCATTTAAATGATTATTTTCCCTAGGTGACTGGAAGATTGCCCTTATTTTGATATTGCTATTTCTTCACGGAAGTTGCTAAGACAGGAATTCCTCCCCCTCCCAACTGCTCTACCCCTATTTCAACTTTAGTGTATCTGATGTTTCCCCTATTTGCACACAGCAAGAAAGAGAATGATTAGGAAAATGTGGGGTTAAAGGTGATATTATCTGAAATCAGTCCCCCAAATTATCCATTCTTATTGTAATGGCTGTATAGATCCCAAAGGCAATGGTGATATTAGTCTTTAGGGTTATAGCTATACCAATTTTGCTGGCTTGCATTTTTAAAAATAACACTATATTAAATTGGTAATTGTATATGACATGAATATTCTGCTTCTTTTAAACTTCATTCTATTTTTTAAACAGCATAGAAGTACCACTGGTTTCTCCTCCTTTTCAGTGTACCTCATTTATTATATTTCTGTAGTACAAGGGAAATCTCCCACTGGAAAATGCTGCAGCTGAGGTTGTAGATTCAGATTAAGACCCAGATCCTCAAAGAAAAATGTTAGAACCCTTTCCTTAAATCCTCAGCAAACACAAGTGTTAGCTTTGCTTTGCTGTGAATGGCAGCTCTCATGTTTATACTTATTCCAGATTCTAGGTTCTATAAAGGTTGGGATTCTGTATATTGGAGAATCAGAAGACCACTGGTCAATCTGCCGTATGCCCCCAAAAGCTTCCTGACCATTGAGTTACCCTGGGGAGGGCTTCTACCATTCCACCTCACAAGATGGGAGTAGAAAGTCTAGAGACCACCCAGTATCTCAGCTCTTTCTACATAAGCTCGCTCACTAAATGCCTCACCCCATAAATCCAAATGGAGACATAGTCTCCCTACCTATATAAAGTGTGGAAGACACTAAATGTGTACTTGGCCAGTGGTTTGTTGATTCGCTTAAAAAGTCATTTAAAAGTGGAGCAAATCATGCACACTCTTGAATGTTTTATTGTACCCTAAAATTTCATGTGTATATCCACTCAACAGTCTTCTGAAGTCAAACCAAGTCCTTTCTATTGAGTGAGAGTCTACTGGTTAGAATCTGCAAACCCATATCCATAATTCATTTATATGATGATCAGTTATGATATTTTAAAGTAGAATAAAAATTTAAAGATTTTGAGTTTTTTCTGATTTTCTCTAGTCTTTAACAATGATCTCACATCTCATTCAATGACAATGTTTTGAGCAACTTTCCTTTTTTAAGTATTTCCAGAATATTTGCTTAATTTTCATAGAAATAACAACTCTCTTATATATCTATTTTATCAGTTTGCAAAATATTTGATTTTATTGTGCAATAACAATAAAAGCCACAACTGGGATAAGTATGTTATTAGACAGAACAGACTCGTAACAGTCATGCAACTCAACCCAGGGAGGCAAGAGGGCCCAGGCTTACGGAACAAGTATGTTAAGTTGTGGATATTCGCCACTATGTTTTACAGAGAATAGAGGATATCTGGAAATCTGATGAGAAAATTAGAGACTGTTTTAAAAGAGTTTTCACTATAGATGACAGAGTCATGGAATCTACTTTTCATCTTATAGTTAAATTCCCTGCATGACTCAGTTACTGGTTGGCTAAAATGAGCTGGTCATCAAGAACCCTGTACTCGGGAATGTGAGTAGAGTTTGCCTTTGTCCATGTGGGTCAAGAAGGTTTCTCCATTGTTGGCAGCAAATTGTCCCATGTTCCGCTGAACATTTGTTCACTTAGATGCACCCTCTCTCTCACCCTGCTATAAAAATCCTCTGCTACACCCAGATTTGCTGATGTGTCCCAAGTTCTTGGATTTCAGCCATGTGCAGATTCCATCCTGATTAAAGGTCTGTTATCTTCAGTCACCCAGACAACTATTTTCCTTTACGAATGTGGTTTCAACATGAAATACACAGTAAATCATCTAAGAGTCACCCCTTCCCATAATCCTGTCACGCAGGAGATGCATTACCTTACTCTGGGGTACTCAGGTGAGCTTGGGCAGTCATGGACCCTTAGAGAGAGAGAGACCTGGTCCACTCCTAAGATGTGTTATAGATGTTTTAAACAGAAAATTTTAAGGGAGAGAAAACTGTATTTAAAAAGGGACTGAAGTCCCCAACCAGGCTCTTGTCTATGGGCATAATTAGAAGGGAGGGAATATGCCTTTTTTTTCCCCCCTGAAAAGAGTGACTTTACTGCTCATACTGTACAAATATGGGGAGGAATGTGCTTTTGATGCACAAAAGAAATCTCCACTTGCTTTTTAATTGGCTAATGCATGGGAAAAGATAGAAGTAAAATCTTTCTGACTGGAATTTTATAATGCATAAAATAGAGACTTGTCATAATAGTCCCCATTGGTATCATTCTTTGTATTCCTTCCTATGTGGATAAGTGGAACTCTGCAAGTAGATTCCATTAGACTATAATAAGTGTATGTGTTAAAAAGGAAGTAATAAAAGAATGAATATTGAAGAAATGCCAGATCACTGGAGTCTAAGGAAATCTAACCATGTCTGATTAACCCACTGTTCATTGATGTCCTGAGTATATCAATAAGATTACTTTATTTTTATTGTTTTGAAAAATGTTTCTATAAAACTGGTGGAGTTTGAACATTTTTAAAAATCAGGATTTATTTAAAAAGTCCTTCTTTACACAGCCTATTTTGAATACACATTTTAAATAATTCTTATGACTACAGGTGGCCTTGGATACCAGCTGCTATGTATTTCTGGAAAGAATTAAAATTCCAATACCATTTGTTAGCCAGGTTTAACAAGTAGAGATGGATTTTTCTGCTGGTGTGGTATTTTGTTTATAAATGTCTAAATATGCTTTCTGCTATTATAAGTAGACACTTGAAATTTTTTTGTTTCTTATTGATGAAATTATATATATATATAGATAGATAGATAGATACACACACACACACACACACACACACACATATATATATATATATATACACACACACACACACACATATATATATGTATGTTATGTTAAGTCTCCCAGTTCTATCCATTAAATTTAAGAAATTAAACATTTCATTTAGAAAGAAGTATAGAATTTTGGTCACATTGCAGATACACTTTTGCACTAAATTTCCAAATGAAATGTTCATATCTTATATTCCAAAATGTTTTGTTCTCTCTTTTTTTCTGCCTTACATCACTCACTTCAAAAACTCACTATAGTTCCCCAGGAAACAGAATCGAAGGTAGAGATTTGCAGCCTGGAAGTTTATTAAGGAGTGCTCTCTGAAACACCAGGGAAGGAAGCCAGGGAAGCAAGATGTGCAGAGGGAGAAGTTGAGGTGTATGCAGTTACTAGGAGGTTTCAGCTGACCCCATAGGGAGCTCCAGGTGGCCTCTCACAGCTGTCCTGAAAGGAGACAAGAGATGGGACCTTTAAGCCCCCTTATCAACTAATCACTGCCCTCAGGCAGGGAGGGGTTGCCTTGAGTGAGGCAATTCTCTGAGGCTGAGAGCAATGCCCAAAGAACTTGGTGGTGAGCTGTTAGCAGCTGGAGAGCAAGAGCCTTAGACCTGAACAGGGAATTTGGGTGGTCTAAGACAACGTCCACTACACTGGCTTAATTTATGATTTCGTATGTAAGTAAACATGACTGTTTTAACATAATACCATTTAGATTTTCTGTTAAAATGAGAATAGTGGTATTATCTCAGGGTTAAAATATTACAAGATAATATATGCAAAAGGTGTAAAGCAATGTCTAAATGCCTGGCAATGGTAAACCCAGTAAATGTTATTAATATATCCAAAATCTGACCGCTTTTCTCCACCTCCAGTGGCCATCATCTCTTACTTAGGTTGCTACAGTATTCTCTGGTCTCCTCATTTTCATCTCTTTACTCCCCACATTCCCCTTCGGTCTATTCTCAGCACAGCATCCATAAGGATATTCCATTGGTAACAATCTGCTGGCTCCCGTCTCATTCACAGTAAAACTCAAAGCTGCTTAGCAGTCTCTACTGCCTGCACTGTCTGGCCCCCTTACTTCTCATCCCTTACTCCTGTTCCTATTCACTCAACTCTAGCCACGCAGGACTCTGGGCACACACCAGTCACATTACATTCCTGCTTCAAGGACTCTGTATTTGTCATTCCCTCTTCCCAGAACACTTCCCTTCTCTAAATGGCTACCTCCCTCCCTTCCTTTAGTACTTGTCATATAATGTCATCTTGTTCACGAGGCCTTCCTTGGTCATCCTACTTTAAAGTGCAACCACCCCCAACATACTCTATTTCCCTTCTTTGCTTCATTTTTGTCCACTGCATTGATCACCTTCTAATATACTTACCTCTGTTGTAGGCCCTTAGCAGAAGGCCTGCACATTGTAGGTGCTCAAGAAATGTTTGTTGAAAGAAAGACTGAATTAATATAAGCATAAAGTCTCTATCACAGACCTCTTAGAGTTGGAGGACAACTCCCTAAGGACAAGCAGTGTTTCTCGTTGGGAGAGTGGTCAACAATTAAAGTGAAACAACTCTTCATTATGCAGGACTGTCCTGTGCATTGCAAGATGGTTAATGCCCCCAGCTCCTGTCCATTACATGTCAGAGCCAATTGGGGAAATGCAACACCTTCCTTCCCCACTCCTTGTGATCTCCTTGATTGGTAGTTATTGATTAGGAACATGGACACATTTTTCCTGCCCACTGCTATCTTTTTTCTAAATTGATCCAACGACCAGAGTACTTTTCGTGCTACAACTGTTATGTGAATAAGGATTCCACGAGCAGCACACTGATCTGTCACACAGGACTTTGAATCTCCTTATAACCTTGAATGTAGCTTTGAAAATTGCACATGTCTGGAATTCCATTTGGTGTTGAGCATATCAGAAAGGCTTGGAGGAAATTGCTCTGGTGCCTGTGGGGATCATTTGCTTCAGATGATGAAGGATTGACAGGCTTTGCAGTGAGGGCTTGACAAAGAACATTCCTACATTCTTAAAATGAAGAGAGTCACACGTCCTTCACATCTGAGAACCCATGTTATGGGAGAAACAGATGGATGCAAGATGACTGGGTTAGTGATGAAGAAATAATGGATGCTGTTTTGACTGATGGGAGCAAGTCAAAGGCCATGAACAGCAGTGAAGAGAATGATTTTTTTGGAGGATAAGTAATCCATATGAGAGAAGGAGAGCTGGCAGCCTCAGTCTGGTATGGGTTCATTAGGGCTATGGAGGGAGCCAAGTAAAACCACCCACAGGACCTGCAGTTGACTTTAAAACATTAAATGTATGCAAGGCAACCGTTATAAAAATACCCACTATCTCATTTGTTTACATGGAAGCCGATTTGTTCTTATAGAGATCAATATGTTATTGACCTTATTGTTAAAGAGAAAGCAAACTAAAGCACAGATATACATTCAAGATCACATAGCTAAAAAGTCACCCATGACTTACAGATCCATATACAGTTATTTTTCCATTTCACCAACACAATTCCCATTCATCTGCCACAAAAACCAAAGTTCACTATAATCACCCAAGTCTCTGGGAAAGGTTAAATTTTGTTCATTATTTTCTGCTTAAAAGAGCAGAAGAGTATTTAATTCAATACATTCTCCAAACTCTGGAGGTAAATTCTCAGAGATCAGGAAAATTTCAATGATTTAAAATGACTCATTTCCTGAGGGCATCAGAGAGCATGGCTTTACTCCAAATGGTCTTAGAAAATCACCTGGGCGGAGTCCTGGAGCACTACTGGAGGCCCTCCATTGTGAGGGTCAGATAATTCAGTTGGCCCTTCATGAAGAGTGTGTCACATTTCTCTAAATTGTATTTGAGCTTTTTTTCCCAAGGCTGTCTGTAATGGATGGGAAAAATGTAAAATGGACTGGCAAGACATTTGCTGGGTGTTAATGGCAATATCAAACAAAGAAGCAGACCAATAAATAATCAATGTCACCTGGGTGCAATTTAGTGACATGATGATTCAAATTTTATAACATGAAGGAACCAAGCACTTAAAAAAGCCAGAAGCTAATTGTGGGTGAAAATATGCTGCCGACTCCTAAAATGAAGTTTACTTGGGTATTTTTCAGCCCATTGAATTCAAGTTTTATAGATGAATTTTTTTCCCAGTCATGTTTTTCTTCTGGACTCTTTATTTTTCTCAACAGGAAACAGAAACTAAACATGTGCCCTGAGCATAGTTAACCTCCAATAAATTAATGTGTGGAATGAGAATCAGACAAATAAATCAGTGTGTATATTCTGAAAGGAAATTGCTAACTGGAAAATGTGATGCAATATTACTTAAAACAATGAAATGCCTTTAAAGGTACTCAAATGATGAAAAATTAACAGCATCCTTAACTTTTGAACAGATTGTAGAATTTAAAGTCAATGACTGAAAGGAAACATAAAACCAAACTTTGGACATGGTCATACACATTTTATGTCTCTGGACCTGTAGTTGTGGCCAGAGCTTGAGAGTGGTAGTCAGAGAGCAGGTGTATTCATCTTATACACTTGCTGAGTGTTGTTGATTCTAGATTGCTTTTCATAGTACTGTGCTTATCAGACATACCATGATTATTTCGTTTGACAGGACACAATTTTTTTCAGTGAGAAAGAATCTCAGTAGTCGTGTTTCTTGAGTTTATTTTACTTCTGTCCTGAGAACCAATTCCTACATATAAAATCACAGTTGAATGGATTGGTCTCAAAAAAAGGAGAAATTATTCTAAATGGAAGCTCTAATTTATATTTATTTGCTAATTTGTATTAATTTGTATTTATTTGACTTGTGTTGTTTGGGAAAATAAATTTACAGGAACCATTGCCTTCTTAACACTTAAGAACATAAGTGCTTCTGAGATACTTCTTTGTTTTTTAGTAAGCTATTATTTACTTAATTTCTCCCAACCTCTCTTTTCTCAACTATAAAACAGTATAATAGTTCTATGTGATAAATTAGCAGGGTTAATTGAAATAATGTTTGAAAAAGCCCTCTAAAATGTAAAGTATCATGGATATGTCCTAGCTCCTTTAAGACCCATTTTCTTCTGTTCCTGTCTTCTGTTTTGCACTTAGTCTACTGTTTCTTTCAGTGACTACTTCCTGTTAACGTATTGTTGATGTTCATTCTTTCCAAATAAGATGACTGGGAATAGAGAGGAATAATAATATTCTTAACTACCTACTTTATTAATTCTGCTTAAGGAAATGCCAATAGATAAAAATTGAGAACACTTTAAATGCTCAAATGGATGTGTGCTTATCAGGAATGTAAATTATTCAATACTTAAAAAAAAATTCTCTTCTGCTCATGGAACTGTATCTCTGTACCTAGATTTCATTTTTAAAGAGAAAAAGTAAAATTCCTTATACACCAGAACTATTAGGCAATATAACGCATTTTCTCTATAATGAGTTTTAAAATTTTAACTCACTAAAATAATATTAAATAGCAAGAGACCCCCAGTGAACAAAGCAAATGTTGAATAAAACCATGACAAAGAAAATCCAGTGATTGTTCACATTAGTCTTTAAAAAGTAGGTTTGACAATCAACTATCACCATTCTGCTCCAGTTCAGAGGAGCTTTTACTGAGGTTTTTGTTGTTGTTGTTGTTGTTTGTTGTTGTTGTTGTTGTTGTTTTTATGAGGAAGGGAATAATCACTAACAGAACTTTAAAACATACCTGTAGAAGTCAGATTCAAGATGGGCTTAATTTATTCTGACAATTGATGTAGCAACATAGATGTCTCTTAAATTATTCATCTTTCCAGTAGAAAATTTCCCTCCTGGAGACCTCAGAATTGACTTAGACCCAAGCTAATTCAAACAAATTTATTTTAAAAAGTAAACACACAAAATGAGTTTTGTTCTTGCATAGGTGCTCAGCACACAGGAGAAGAGTAACTGTTTTAAGAAAATATCTAATCTATATAAAAATCAAAATAAAAAGTGATATTCTTTTCTGACCTGGATGTTGAAGAATCCTTTTAATGAAATTCAGCTTTGTTTCATAAATAATGCAATGCTCACTCGCAATTAGGCAAACCTAATCAGATAACCAGTGAGAGAGGATGTTGCCAGCAGACCTTTACTATTACCGGGAATAAACAGCATCTATTTATTTTCCAGGTGGAGAGCTGTGCCTGGTTATAGATTCAGTAAGTAACTGTAAAAGCCAGCAATCTCCTTCCTGGAAGGGGTGGGACTCTGTTTAATTAACACAGAGCCTCTTTTCCAACTGTAGCTGGCCAGGGAGCTTCATGGTTCCGCAGACTTGGAGCACAAAGCGTACTAAAGGCCTTCTCTCCCTCCCCGCACTTATGTTTGTTTCGCTTTACTTCTCTTCTCAGTACTTATTTCTGTTTTTGAGAGTTCAGTGTGGACTTACATTCTATTTCTGATTTGAGAGAATAAGGGAGGAGGGAGGGGGGGAGGAGAGAGAGAGAAAGAGGGAGACGGAGAAGGGGACAGAGACTTTTGGTGAACTTTTAAAGTACATGCCATTCATTTAAATGGCAGTGGGATCATGAGTAAATATAAAGTCCAAAAAGTTGAATTGAGAACCAACTGGAAAGGGACAGCTGCTTGGTGGTAAGGTGAACCTAATCAGATAACCAGTGAATATTTACTGAATCGACAACCAGGTGCAGCTCCCCACCAGGAACTTTAACGCATAGATGAGCCCATTGTGGAAGTTCTCATCGACCTTAGATGCTCCTTGTCCATAGTTTGTGCTTTCATCTCAGACATTTATTATGAGGGCTTCAAAGCCTAAAGCTAGAAGGAAAAGATCAAGTTTTAAGAAAACACCTCTTCTGAGAAGGCAGATGTCCCAGGATGCTTTTTATTAGTTTGTCATCAGGGAAACAATGAGACTTGCTCTCACCAGGTTCACTGGACACCCTTAAATTATTTGGAAGTCGGCTTTGCTCAACATCAAAAAAAAAAAAGTTCTTTTAGAACAATTTGAGTCCTAGCTGTGATTGCCGTTTGTAACCATTTCCAAAGTAATTCTTAGACACAAGCTTCCCAGGAGACTTTTTGGGGCATGGAGTGAATGGGCAGGTAGAAGAGCATATTTTTTTTGTCTCTCATCATAACTCTAATAGCCTATAGTGACATCTCAGAAAGCTGAGGACTTGCTGTCCCTCAGGAACTGTAAGATTAAATGTTAAGGGGCTAGAACCAGGACCCTCAAGTTGTTTTTGCTAATTAAAGGTGACGAGAGAGAAGCAAACATCAGCACTTGTCTGGCTTGGTATATATTCTTTTCCCCAATTTCTTGTCACAATGTATCTTTCCCAAATCCATTGTGAATAATTAGAGCTTTTTAAGCTTTACCAGGATGTAACATTCATCTGAATTGATTCTATTCCTTGTCAGTCAAGAGGAGCATTACTCCGAATGTCTTATTAAAAATCCTAGTTCTGAGGGATGTTGATAGCTGTTCAGTAAGAGAGTAGAGAAGGGAGATTACATGGTCAAATAAACTTAGGAAACTCTGGGTTAACAAAGATTTAAAACAAAAAATTATGCAGCTCGTCTTTTCGGCCTTTTAATAGCAACCCCTTCTGTCCCCAAATGAAATTGATCTTCTTTGAAGGTTCAGAATAGGAGGAGGGAGCATGGCATTTTGTTGTCAAGAAACTTGACAAGCACAGATTCTATTTTTATTACTTGGGCATTATCTTGGCTTTTCTGCCTTAAAAGCCAGTTCCACAAGCTTATTCAAAGTACTCTGGATGACAGAGATGAAGTGAATCTCTTATATTGCTAAATATGTTCACTCTAAATGCAGTAGGAGCAGCTAAACTGTGTAGTTGTGCTGATCTGCCTTCTTTATAGTTTCGAGTTAAGGAAGTAAACTGATTCCCTTCCTTCTTGAATCCATACAGATTTGTTTACTGATATCCAGCCCTTTACGTTTACTTTCAAACATTAGGAACATTATCTTCACTTTGTTGTGCATTATTTCGTTTTCGATTTTTAAGTGTTTGTCAGGACTTTCATTCTGATAACTATATGAAGCCAGGTGGTGCTAAATTATAGTCGGAGGGGGAGATCCGATAAAATGGAAAAAAGAGAGTCAAGCTGTAGAGCCATTTGAGACATAAAGTTTGTTTTTCTGGGGAGACACTATGTATCATCTTTTTTCTCGATAATAATGGCCTAACTGATGCTCCCGTCCAAGTATATTTATGAAGATCCCTCATCCAAGGAACTCCCAGCATCTTGTGAAAATAGTGGGCACTGTAGAGGCAGTAGCTGAGCAGCAGTTTCTCCAGGTCAGAAACGCAACACCTGAGGCAGTGAGGATTTTCTAACAAAGGAAGTTGAAAGTAATTATAGTCTCCAAAGGACTAAAATTTATTTAATCCTGGTAGATTCATATGCTATTTATTTTTGTACTATTTGGGAATTACTTATACCGCTAAGTGACAAATATGTGCTTCCTTGCCTTATTTATATGCGTACAGCTGCAAAAATAGTTGACCAAAGATTTGACATAAGAAAGAAGAACAAAGCTGGAGGTATCATGCTCCCTGATTTCATGCTATATTACAAAGCTATAGTAATCAAAACAGTATGGTATCGTTATAAAAAAGCACATTGATTAGTTGAACAGAATAGCAATCAAAGAAAGAAACCCACACACATATGTAAATTAATTTACTCTGAAGGAGCCAAGAATATTTAATGAGTAAAAGACTGACTATTCAATAAATGGTGTTGGGAAAATTGGACAACCACATGCAAAAGAATGAAACTGGACCATTATCATATACTACATACAGAAATTTACTCAAAATGGATTAAGAACTTAAATATAAGATCTGAAACCATAAAACTAGAAGAAAACATAGGCCATAAGCTCATTAACAGTGTTCTCGATGATGATTTTTTGGATTTGACTCCAGAAGCAAAGGCAACAAGCAAAAATAAATAAGTGGGACTATACCAAACCAAAAAATTTCTGCACAACAAAGTAAACCATTAATAAAAAGAAAAAGAAACCTACATAATGGAAGAAAATATTTGTAAGTCATATATCCAATAAGGAGTTAATATCCAAAATATATAAAGAATTCATATAACTCAAGAACAAAAAAAAATCCTATTAAAAAATGGGCAGAGGATCTGAATAGACATTTTTCCAAAGAAGACATACAGATGGCCAATAGGTACATGAAAAGATATTCAACATCATTAATCATCATGGAAAATCAAAACCACAATGAGATATCACCTTGTACCTATTCAAATGGCTATGATTTAAAAAAAAAAAAAAACTATAAGAAATAACAAATGTTGGCGAGGATGTGAAGAAAAGGGAACCCTTATGTACTGCTGGAGTTTAAATTGGGGGAGCCACTATAGAAAACAGTACGAAAGTTCCTCAGAAAAATTAAAAATAGAGCTATTATATAATTCAGCAATTTTAATTCTTGGAATATATCTCAAGGAAATGAAAATATTATATTGAAGGGATATCTGCAACCCCATTTTCATAGCAGCGTTATTTACAAAGTCAAGACCTAGAAACAGAAGACATGTATAAAAAAGTATATATGCACAATGGAATATTATTTAGCCGTAAAAAAAGAAGGAAATCCTGCCATTTGTGACAACATAGATAGGCCTTTCATTGCTAAATGAAATAAGTCAGACAGAGGAAGACAAATATAGCAGGCCCTCAAATGACATAATTTTATTCAAGGTCCTTTTGTTCTTGTTTATAGCAATTAGCCTCTGATAAAATTGCTTTCATTATAGTTGTTTCACTTAAGTCACAGAACCTATTGACAACACTAAGAACTTAACTATACTGTATGATTTCACTGATGTGTGGAATCTAAAAAAAAGAAGAAAAAAATCATAGAAAAAGAGATCAAATTTATGGTTACCAGTGCTGAATAATTGGATAAAGGTGGCCAAAAGTTACAAGCTTCCAGTTATAAGATAAATACTAGGGATGTGATATACCACATGATCATTTAAAGCTACCACTGGTGTATGGTGTATATGAAAGTCATTAAGTGGATGTAAGAGTACTTATCACAGGGAAAAAAACATTTTTTCAATCTATATGAATGATTGATGTTAACTGAACTTGTGGCAAGCATTTCACAATGTATGTATGTAAGATCTTTATGTTGCATACCTTAAACTTATTCAGTGACATGCAATTTATGTAAATTATATCTCAATAAAACTAGGTTAAAAAAAAAAGATTTGACATAGAAGTACCATTAAAATAAAGGAAGAATTTAGTGTTTCATTTTGGTTGTGGCAAGTTTTGGTTGTGGAAGTTTTTGAACGATCACAGCTTAATAATCCTAATTTTTCAGGTTGTATCCACGCCATGCAAGTGCCCTGAACAACCTTGGAACACTGACAAGAAACACAGCAGAGGCAAAGATGTACTATCAGAGGGCTCTCCAGCTAAATCCACAGCACAATCGGGCTCTTTTCAATCTTGGGAATCTCCTTAAGTAAGTAGAACATGTACCTTTGATCAGGTGGCCTTGTAATTTCAAGAAGTCTTTTCCTTCTCAACACTTGGTTGTGCTGTTTTCTCCTCTTCCAAGAGTACAATAATTAGGGATTTCAAGCTTTGGGGAGATGTAATATTCATTTGAATTAATTCTATCCCCTTTTCAGTCAAAAAGAGTATTTTCCCGAGTGTCATTATGGAAGTGTTAGTTCTAGATGTTCAGAGATTGGGGAGGAGTGGGACTAAGGAAGGACTAAGGAAGGATTACATGGTCAAATACACTTAGGAAATGCTGACTTAAGTTAAAGATAGTTTCTTTATTGCAAGAATTTCTGTATGCTAAATGCCCTGTGAATCTCGAAGAAACGAGTATGGAATACAGCATTTCTCAAGTCAATTTTTTCCCAAGTATTTCATGAATATACTTTGGGAGAGCGCCAGTCTAGTAAAAGCAGTCTGTTCTAAGGGTGTAACTAGATGGCGTAACCACAACGCATGCCCAGTTTGTACTCTAGGTAAGAAACAAAGTGAGACATACCTGGAATTAATAATGATTAGAGTAACTCTTGCTCTTAGGAAGACCTCCCTGGCATAATCGCTGGTGCTGGCTTTTCCCTCCCTGCCCTGTGAAAGGTTGATAGTGCAATTAGTATCACTGAAGACTAAAATAAAGAGGTACTTTTGCATCTTGTATTTTTATCAATATAAAGTCTAGGCATGCTGGTGATGGTGCTGGCAATGATAGCAACAGCATTAATAGTGAAAATGTTGGTGGTTCTGGAATTTAACTCCTAACCTTTTTTTAAAAAGGTTGAAAATGTTAGAAATGAAAATCAAAAAGTGAAAGTGGTTGTAATCAAATCGTGGTGATATATTTATCTGTACTTGTTAGGATACTGACAATCCACAAACTACTGAATATCTCTAAACTTCTAGAGAGCACATTTGTTACCTTTAAGGCTAATAGTTTTCTTTGTTCTTTTATCCTCTCCCTACCAGGATTGTCTTAATTGCCTCAGTAACTCATTATGATGTATCTGTCTTCTTCACCTTCCTGTTTACTCCTTGAATTTTACATGTTCATATAGCTAGTAGTTCTTTTTCCTAATGTGTGTGTTAATGCATGTTTTTATCTAATTCCATTTGAACAGAAGCATTGGGATAAGTTAATCACAGAACAATCTAACATTGTATTGTCATCCTGAGTTTGAAGTTTTATGTTTAGGAATGGCTTTTTTTATTATTATTATTTGTTTCAAGTATATAGTACATTGGTTAGACATTTAGATAGTCTATAAAATGATCCCCCTAATGGTTTCATCCATATACTGGGATAAATCAAGGGAATACTACACAGAAATAAATAAATGTGAGAAAAGTACAATTAAAATGGAAGAAATAAAAGTGTAAATCAGCAAAAACTAAATTTTTCAAATTAATTTATTGAAATTTAATAAAAATTGAAAATGATAAAAAACGATAAGAATGAAGAAGTAAATATTGGCAGAAAGCCATTTTGGTACAAGGAAACTCCCTTTAAAAATAAGAACAAATCAAAAGTTGTGGGGCAAATGAATTCTAATTATTGTAGGTAACTAGTTACAGGTCAAAAGGGTGCTTTTATTTTACTCGACCAATTTTATGAGCTCTTATTTCTCTATGTGAAGTTCTAAGGACTAATTTTTTAAAGTTATTGTTGCATCTATATGTCTCCTAACTTGGAGCCCAAATAACTTAATATCTGGATAAATTCCTGTCAAAGTTTTTCAGTGTAACTGGTCTTCAAAAATCATGTAGATAAGCATTTTTTTTTTTCCAAAAAAGCCAGCTTTAATGGCCTGTATATGGAACGATGGTTGTTAGGAATGCTATATCCTGTAGTTACGATTATCATATTGTGGTAGATGTGGCTCTACTTAAAAACTACGACAGATTCTTTTAAATTTCATTTTACCAAAACCTGAACAAGAAATGAACTCTAACCTTTTTTCAATACACATATGATTGCCACTAACTACTATCCTGAATTAGTATATGTGAGTTAAAAACACAAAGAAATATTTTTTGGAGCATGGCAATGGCTTCTTTTCGTGGTAGGAGAGACTCTTGGATACCTAATGTAGGCTTTTTTCCTCTCTCTTTCAGTAAAGTCAGCTCTTGATAATTATCCAAACCAACAACAATGCTTTACATTCGTATAAGACTGTAGTTTTCTGAGTGCTTTGGTTTTTTTATGAGGCCCTCCCAACGACTAAATTAGGTAGGGAGAGAAAGGGAACCAAGGTCCTGGGAGATTAAGTGCTGGTACAGAGCTACCCATGTTTACCTTCTGCTCTCTCACATTACACCAGACAGCAAAGTAGCCATATTTATGTACATTATTCTTAGAATCCAGTAGAAGAAAAATCATCATAATTGCTAACATTTATGTAATACTTTTCAGTTTACAGATGTGTTTTTATATCCATTATTTAACTTAATCTTTAAAACAATCTATTGTGAGGGATATTATTATTCTCATTCCCATTTTACAGGTGAGGAAACCAAAGTTCAGAGGTCTCATGTGATCTTGGCCTAGGCTATGGCAGACCTAAGATTGAATCCCTGCCTTTGGATTCCTGTCACTTATTTTTCATTACTTATGCTGTCAAAATAGCTCTTGTTTCCAAAAATTACTTAATATTTATCAATTTAATGGCATATGATTGCCTTTTGAGAGAAAAGTCCTTCCTATTTTTCTTACAAAACAGTGAAATTTATTTGCATTATATCCCTCAGCAGCAGAAAGAGGTAACCCAGAAAACAACAGGGCTAATCCACATTTAGGTAACTCAGAGTTTCACTTTTGCTTTCCTTAATATATTTGTGCTACTAAGTAGCAATGAGTCAAAGGCTGAAAGAAGATAAGAATATTTTAAATTTGATTTGATTTGATCCATTTTACTATTTGTTGAAGATTAATACCCTATTCATGTCTCGTTAGGAAGCTTTTTAAAATTGTGCCCTTTTTTTGTAATCTAGAACTTAATGCTTATTATAAGAACCCAAGTTATCTCTTTAGATATGAGCTGTTTAGACTGGAGAAGTAATGTGCCAAGGTCCCTTAGTGAAGGAATAGAAGATAGAATTGAACCTAGATCTATCTGCCTGACCAAGTACCCTTGCCCTTCATCACTACACTTGACTGCCCTCTTGTGGCTCACCTCAAAACTGAGATGCAGCCTAGAGCAGCACTCCCAACAGAAATGCCACAAGAGCCAGAATCTGTAATTTAAAATTTTCAGGTAGCCATGTTTCAATACATTAAAAAAGTGAAAATAATTTTAGTAAAATATTTTATTTAACTCCAATGTATCCAAAATATTATTATTTTAACATGTAATTAATATTAAAAATAATTTTAAAATTGAACATGTAAAAATATTAATGAGATAGTGTGCATTCTTTTTTATAATTAATCTCTGAAATCCAGCGTATGTTTTACACTTACGGGACATCTCAGAGTAGTCATATTTCAAGAGATCAATAGCCACATGTGGTTAGCAGCGGCTATGTTGGACAGCACAGACCTTTATTAATGACCTTGACTTTGAGAGAAATGTGTCTTTGTCAAGGCCAGAAGGTCTAAATAAGATGTGATTCTGTCAGACCATCTCAGAAGTCTTATAACACTAAGGGCAAATTTCATTTGAATTCTTAGGATTATATGACAGAGAGCTTTAGACCTGTTCATGGCAGACTTCACTGAGTGTTATCCAAATATATCTGGCCTCTTTCAAGACCATTTCACTGGAATTCTAAGCTAATCTATTATGATTCTGTGCAGTACATTTACACTGTGACAGATTGATGAGGAACAGCTTTCCATGCCAGCATTTTTAGTTTATATTAATTATTGTTGGCCTTGCTTAGAACTTAAAATGTAAAAGAAAATAGGCAAGATTAGCATAAACTTTTTATGGATGGAAGTAGCAAGAGTCCCTGATGGCTCAAGAGAATATAATAGAATATTTAAATTCAAGGCATGAGAAAATATTTCTGTGGCTACTTGGGTAAAGTAGTTGCTAATGTTTGTTACTGAAACAGAATATGAGAAGAACCTCTTAGAGAATCGTATCATATCTCCCTATCATTGCCAGAACTACCTTCCATTCACAAGATAGGATGCAGGAGTTATGTGGTTGTTTTAATATCTCTTGTAATCAAAACTCAGATGAAAATGAAATAGAATGTCCATTAATTGAACTATATAAAAAATGAATTTGATACATCTGATTTTCTTTTAGAAAACTGAATATCTTGATAATAAAAGGACACAGAAGGATAACCATTATCTTTGAAATAAGTTTAAATGTTAGTGATAAATTTTCTTACAGCTTTGGTACTAGCCACACCCCCTTTTGTTTCATAGAAAGGAAATTTATATATTCGAGGTAGTAGTATCCCCTTTTTCTACTTTTTAACTGAAGCCCCAAAGAGTCCAAAATGCCAGCCCACTGAATAAAGAAAAATGTTTTGAGGTTCCTCCCACCACATTGGGATGCCAACTTTGGGTAAGTTCTACATCCTCTCGTTGGAGTGAAATGCCACCCCACCCCTGTGGTGACCTACTAGTATTCAGGTTACCTCCAACTTTACTTATCTCTAGTCTCAACCCTATTACAGTTTCTTCTCCCTCATTTTTATCTAAATCATAACCATTTCTTTGTAGATATCCTTCCCCTGGCTCTTTAGAAGAGCCAATTCAGCATCTCATTAACATCCTCATCACTGCCATCTCACAGTCTTCTGTATGTTCTCCCACATCCTCAGGGCCTTGAGCACCAGAGCAACGACTTTCCCTTGCTCCCAACCTGTGCTGTCATCATTAGAGAATTCAAGAATGACATCAATCACCTGGTTCCTCTCCCGCCTTCGCTTCAGGGTCCCCCAGTTCTGCTCTGCTTTGGCTATTCACCAACATGGCCGTGCATGGGCTTTTTATTGTCCAGACCTTTTCATTCTTTAGTACCTGAGTTCTAACATGTTCTTCTTTGACCTTAACTTCTTACCTCTGCCTGCCCTTCCCATCCCCCTCTCTGTCACTCCCACTGACCTAATGATGGGATCATGGTTATGACCTGCCACCTCCTATTTCTTCTCTGTGCTCAGTTGTCTTCTTTTAAGACCATGGCGTTGGCACGCCTTCCATGATGAGTTTGTTCCCCTCATCTCTAGCGGCCCTGCTCTTTACCATGGTTAGAATCTCATGGTTAGATTATGTTCGTAATTTATAATCCCATCTCTAATTTATCTGATCTATTTCGGTAATACATGTGATGCCACCTTAACTCCTTCACATCTCGACTGTCATTCACTTGCCTGAGCAGACCCCCCAACAAAAGGTACCCCCATTGCCTGCATTTTACTTTCTTTAAACCAATATTTCACAACCATTTTTTATGATCACTCCCATCCCCACCCCAGAAGCCCTTTAAAGCATGTTTTTCCTAATCTCCCCCCTGCCCCAATTAAATACTCAAGGAAAGATTTATTAGGTAGGGCTTAGCTTTGGGAGACCACAAATCATTGTAATATCATTGCTTCACCACCCATTCTCCAAGAAGCAATTTTCACCTCTGTCAAGAATGTATACCCTAGAACCTCACCCAGTCTTTCAAGTGTTGGAGGTGAAAACACATGTCTTAGTTGAATGGAACCCTTACAAAACTCCAAAGGCAGCACTGTGGGGAAAAAAACGGGATCTGGGGGTTAGAGCTGTTAGAGATTCATCTTTTATGGTATTATAATATCTCTCGAATATTTTTTGTTTCCTCATACATGAATCCTTTGTTCCCTCTCTCAGTGCCCATACACACACCCAGAAGATGACATCAAGCCTTCCTTTTACTGAGAATATTGAAGTAATTCAAGGTGAATTTTTACAGCTTTCATTCTGCCTGCCTCAAAATTTCCTGCATGTTCACTTTTCTTTTACTCTTCCATGGGAGGAGGAATTGTCTTGCCTCTTTCATTAGGCTAGTGCTCACACCTGTGCTTATGCGTTTTTAAAAATTGAGGCATAATTAACATGCAAAAAACTGCACAAATCCTAAGTGTTCAGTGCCACAAGTTTCAACAATTTTACATACTCATGTAAATTACCCCCCAAACAACATAGGGATCACTTCCATCACCCCAGAAAGACCCCTCATGCTTATGTTTAGTAAATTTCCACTCTCCAGAGACAATCATTGTTCTGATTTTTTTTTTTCACCGTAAACTAGTTTAGCCTGTTTCAGAACTTCATTTAGAGGTGATCATTTACTATGTACTTTTTTTGGTATCTGAATACTTTTGCTTAGCATAATTTTTTTTTTTTTTTATGGCAAGGCAACCCCTGTTTGACCTCATAGATTGCAAAGACCTTATCAGCTTACAATCCCTTATTTTTATTACTATTTTTTTAATGCCTACAGTACCTGGTCTTCCTAGGTGGTCTCCCATCCAAGTACTAACCAAGCGCAATCCTGCTTAGCTTCCGAGATCAGATGGGATCAGACTTGTTCAGGGTGGCATGGCTGTAGACACGCTTACTATAATTTTTGAGTCTTATCCATGTTGTTTCGTGATACATTTTTTTTAATTGCTGAGTAGTATTCCATTGAACAAATATGCTGTTATTTATTTATCCATTTTCCTGTAGGTGGATACTTAATTTGTTGACAAGTTTGAGTTATTTTGAATATTCATGTTATGAATATTTATATCTCAGTCTTTACATGTTGATCTTTTAGGGTAAATATCTAGGAGTAGAATTGTGGGTAAATGCATCTTTAATGCTTTAAGAAACTGCCAAACGATTCTCCAAAGTCATCGTACCACTTTCTATTCCATCAACAATGGTGAGAGATCCCATTACTTTAAACCCTAACATTTGATGTTGTCAGTCTTTTTTTTTTAGCCCTCGGTAGTCATTACTGTAAAATCCACACACGTTCTTGATTCTATTTTTTCCCCTTTCCCCCATCCACTATCTTTGGCTCTCTCTTGGGCCTTCAGATTCTTCCCGTTCCACAGACTTCTGACCCCTAGGGAAACTTTTTCAGTTCAGCTACACCCTCAGAGTTGTTTTCCTAACTCCTTCCTTTCTTTGATCAAATTGGCAAGAAAAATGGTTAGCACTTGGTGCTTCCCTTCCACAACTTGTTTATTCAGCATTCCAGTGGAGCTGCTGTCTTGATCATCAGCTATGAATTTCAAAGGTTCTCTCAGCTTATATTCCCCTTGATTTCTCTGAAGTAAAGAATATGACACCATTGACCACCTCCCATTGCTATTGAAGCTCTTTATTTTATTGCTGTATTATAACACGTCATTTTTCTCTTCTATTTCCAATGTCTACTCTTCTTTCACCTTCCTTTTAAATTTAGGAGCACCTGAGAAATTGATTATCCATTACAGACACACATATAGGCCACATGTCATAGTATTTAGGACTTTCTGTAATCCTGCCACTTTCCTCTTCTACTTTTCTACTATGCTCCCACACTATACAAACCCAGACTCTCAGCCAAACCGAATACTTGTCAATGTACGAGGAATACAAACCTGCAAACCACATTTGAGAAAAAAATATTGGTAAGGGTTTACAGTGAAGACTCTTCTAGTTCATCTAAAATATGTTTCATTTGCATTTTTATAATCTTAAACTGAAAGTCTTACAAAACTGAATTATCTGGGAAACTATGAGAATGTTTACCTACTTCCTCAAGATTTGGGAGTTATTTGTATATAAACAGATTGCTAATTGTGAAAATATTTTTGTAAGTATCTCTCCTCCACCAAAACTCGACTCACTCATGCTGTGATTACTAATGAATTGGGCATGAGTAAGTTGTTTTAAATCTGTGGTGTGGTTTACAAGGAAAGGCCCCTTTTCTCAGTCCTTTCTTTTGCCCTGATGGCTGCAATAAACACTGCTGAGGCCAGAAGACAGCTCTGCACAGGAAAACACTCCTGGGGAACATAAGCTTTAAGGAGCTCCTGGTTTTGTTTACATTCTCTCGATGAAATTTGAATGTCATCATTTTCTTTCCTTGCATAAATATTGTTGACAGATAATAATTAAACAAGCTGGACTGCTTTGTCAAGTATAAGAGTTTTCAGGAGTCTACTCTGTTCTGAAAAGCATGTTTTCACTCCCTTAACCCTCATAATCTATCCTTGCTTCATTTGCAATCTAGTCCCCTTAAGCTCCTGTGCTGGGGAATGACTTGGAACTACTCTTGACTGGAGATATAGCTTAAAGAAGGCACAATTCATTAAAAAGAATAAGAGAAATAAGGATAATCATTGGAAATTTCTTCTTGCACATATTGTCTTACTTTAGGGGACCAGGCACCTCAACTTTTTATCTTAAATCTTGGAGATCAGCTGTGCCCTGACACAGAGGTTAAATTTGGAATATAAATTGTTCATGAAAAGGCTTTCAAATTTAAAAATGCTCTATGCAGGCCAAGAAGAGAAATTTGAAGGACAGAAAGGGGAAACGCCATGTTCTCTGTGTTTCCTCTGGCCCACATTGCCTTGGTCTGAAGGCAGGGCCTATCTCTGGAAGCACCATCGGGGAGATAAAACTTGCCTTTAAGCCTCCCTCCCTTCTCAGTGACTCCCTGATAGTTCTGCCAGCATCCCTCCTGTGTTCCCCTTTAACCAGCAGGCCCAGTGTGGCGCTTTCATGCAGTGTCACCCATCTGCTGGGCAGCATTGCAGAGGTCTCTGTACTTAACCTTTCTGCCTTCTTCCCTCCAAGTGAAAAGAATAATAGTAACTGACAAGTGAATGACAAATTACAAAGTGCTTCCTCATGTCTCATGAACCTGCCCATTCCGGGTTTATAGAGGGCAGGCACCATCACTTCCCTATTACAGATAGGGAAACAGGCAAGGGAGGGTCACGGGCAGTAAGCTTGCACTTTTGGTTTTGTCATCCGTTGCACTGTCTCCCTGTTCTCTCTCTCCACAGAACCAGAAGCTATAGAGTTTAGTGAGCTTGAGTCTCAGATCTGCCATGTATAGTGTGTGACCTTGGGAAAGTGATTTTATCTTGCAGTGCTTCCAATTGCTCGCTTATAAAGTGAAAATAATAGTAGTAACTATGTACTTCATGAGTACTAAACACAAGAATGCATGTAAGTACTTACCATAGGACCTAGCCCCCAACAAAGATGAAATAAGTTTCAGCAATTATTAATTATTACTAGCCCAGGGACATAATTTTTCACTTCTGATTTGAAGCTCAACTTCTTAGTATAAAATTAATAAGTCAGAAGTACATAATACGTTTTCTACCCCTGCAGTTGAACAGCTTCAGGCAATATTCAACCTTCTTGACACTTTATTTGCTCCTGTTTGAAATGAGGAATAGGACCAGGTGATCCCGTAGAGCTCTTGAGCTATAAGATATGTGGTTTGAACTGACCCTAAGTTTCTCATCATTTAACAGAAGTGTAAGGAGAAGACCAGAAAGGAACTTGAAAGTCCTTTTCCTCTTCAAAGGCATCCTGGCTTTGCTGAGAAATTAATTGATGAGGCTTCTGGTAGAAATTCCAGGTGGGAATCTGGCTGGAGAGTGGGGAAGGAACCAGTGCAGCTAACATTTACTGCATTCTCCCATGTTCCAAACACTCTGCTAAGCACACTGCCTCTGTGTGTTTATTCCACCCTTACGGGAACCTGAAGAGAGAGAGATTAATATGCACATTTCACAGATTCAGCCACTGAGGCTCGTAGAGGTAGAGCATTTAACCTAAGTCATACACCTTGTGAGGGCAGAGCCAGAATTTAGACGTCAGTCAGCCCGAGCCTAAAACCAGGCACTTGTATGCAGCTGCATCATCAAAGCAGCACTTTATCTATTAGGTAAATGAATCCTGGCTAAATCAGGCTATTCTCAGCTGCCTTCTCCTCCAGGTCCCAGCCTGGGGACACTATTTCCATGCTTTCCTTCACATTACAGAAGGACATAGAATAAACATTGTGTGCACT
Source organism: Eidolon dupreanum (assembly GCA_028627145.1). Lineage (NCBI taxonomy): Eukaryota > Metazoa > Chordata > Mammalia > Chiroptera > Pteropodidae > Eidolon > Eidolon dupreanum. The sequence continues at coordinate 31,777,085 of CM053503.1, read as the reverse complement.
TTGAAGTGATGCTGATTTGGGACCACTCCCTACCTCTGGCCCACCCTCATACACTTGTGGCACAGAACTGACTCCATACATGCAAGAGCCAGGCAATTGTGAGCATCAACAGCCATTCGAGAGAGCAGAGGGAGCAGACTCAGGACAGACATTGCCTCAGGAACTACTATGTGCCAGTCGCTGCTGAGGTCTTTATGTGAGCTGTGTCTTCAGATCTGCTGCTCTGTGACTAGATAGCATCAGAACTTTCCATCATTCTATTCTTGTTTTCAGCTACGGGTTACAGACCACCAAAGCTTGAGCACTCCTTACACCACACAGAGTGCAGCAACCCGCAACCTGCCTCCCACTGTTGCCACAGTGACCTGAATCTGATACTGCGCACCTACTATGGAGGAGGGGCAAGTGATCAACTCTCTCAATGCTAACTATAGCGATCATGGTTTTGGAGTTAAAGAAAAAATTCATTCTTTACCACCACATAATATGAATGAGTCTTCCAGATAATTTTCCTATGTGGCTTTCATAAAAAGTCAAGCAGAAAAACTAGAGTGAACGCCAGTAAACCAGATGCTATATTTCCATCGCATTGCCCAGAGATGTGCTCAGTAAACTTGAATGTAAAAGAGGCTATACAGAGGATGATCCAATTTTTTTCCTTTACTGTATAAAAAAGATAGTGGAGCCACAGAAAAATGTGTGCCCTAAAAAGATCATCTCAGTCAGACATTTATAATCTGACTTTCACGATTCAGTTTTTCAGGAGAGTTGTTAAAGTCTATCAGCCATCCCCCCCGCCCACCATGAACACCACATAAAAAAAAAAATCATACTCTTTCCTTTGTGATAGATGTCATTTTTGGATCCAACAATGACAGAACACCCAAACAAAGAAATAGAAATGAAGAGAGCTGCCCGGCACTCCAAGTTCACACTGTGGTTAATGGGAAATCTTACTGCTGCCAAGTGGATTGCCAAATCCATTTATTTCTGTTACTGGCATTTCCTAAATCCTCCCAAAATGTCAATACTTTTTCAAAGAAAGCATCTGCTTTCAGTTTAAATGAATGTGTCATGAGATTTTAGACTGGAGTCCAAAAAGTTTTCTAAATTGACACTTACCAGTTCCTTAATTACTAAAAAAATGTGGCGAAGTTTTATTCCCTTTTTCTAAATATCTGCCATTGAGATAGAGCCAGGAAAATGAGATGATGCAAATGTTTTTACTTAACACACAAGAAAAACAGTCTCACTGCTGTATAACCAAAGGAGAAATTCCCTGTGAAACTACAAATGTTTAATGGCAAGATTTGCACATTATGAACAAGATCTAATTTCTACTTGATGTTTCTCTTATGAAATGAATGATGAAGATGTTATTGGTTCCAGGAACCCCTTCTTAGGAATTTTAGCCTTTTGGAAGTTCCTGGGGGAAACTTAAGAGGCTGGAATTTTGCTTGTAGACTATTAGGAGATTTCAATTTATGTTATGATGTTTGTGTGGATAACGCGGGAGCTAAGACTTGGATGCACAATAGTGGACATTCACAACAGCTTCTATGAAAGAGAAAACTGCCTCTTCTACTTGCGGTGTCACTCTCCCCAATCCAGCCTTCCCACATCACCTGGAATCCAAAGGGATCAATCATCTGGGCAGATCTGCTGGCACTGTGACCTTTCTCTTTGGCTCAAATAGTCCCAGGAAGTCTTTCTCCGTTTTATAGGTTTCCTTGTACTGTTACATTTAGCATCAGTTAATTGATCAGGCAAATCCCTCCTAGGAATCAGTGCCGAGTTTTCTAAAGCACAGGCTTTAGAGGACCACCCTAACAGAACCGTCTGAGGGGCTTATTAAGGATAATGATTCCTGGGCCCTACCCCAGATGTACCTTCTGGGCTCGGAGTCTGTGCATTTAACTACTACTACTGAATCTTATGAGACCTGGGATCCTGCATTTTACCAAATACTTAATGATTCTTAAGCACTAAGTTTGAGACTGTTGATTTAAGGGAAAAGTGAAGACAGAATATTTTAGGTCATGGAGGATTATCAGTCATCAGCTGGTGACTTGTTTGACAGATAAGGAAATCCAGCATGCTGGGAGACAAAAATATGTTACCTAACCCTGGGGCAGTTTTACTCTTACCTATGTCTCTCATCTATCGGGGATCCCTAATAGTTCCATCAGTTTCAGTTAAACCCTATGACAGCAGCTCTGACAATCCTCAGTATCCTTAGCATGACATGGGTTTCCAAAGGGATTTTGTATTCCTTCCTGTAACTCCAAACTGAAAGTGTGTCCATGGTTAATCGGATGGGGTATGTACTAAGGTTTATTTGATCAATTTGTTAATTTGGCTACTTAATTCATGCTTTTTCTGTGTAATTCAGACAACCTGTAGATTTGGTTACCTAAATCACATGTTTGGTAAATTTTGAGGCAAATGCCATTTTCGTATGTCTCTCTTTTTAACTGACCTGTCAATTCAATCTCAGTGGCTAACAGAGTAGCACCTCATAGACGGGGTTTATATTGATGATGGGCTTCCAATTTCCCTAAATAGCTTATTATAGAGCCAAAATGAATGCGCTTGGAAATTTTAATACTATCTAATGCTTGCCCAAGAGTAAGCTGTCCTGTCAGAATACATAGGTAATTCCCATTATTAAGAAATTTCATAATATCTATTTGAAATTGTCTGCTTCTCTTGTCATACCTTTTTATATGGAAATAACTGCTTAAACCTTTTTCTTCTAAGAAGCTTTCCTGGCTTGGCTGAAAAAGAGGCTCAGAATTGTCCTTGATCCTTTCTTGCCTAAATGCTCTGCTTCAGCAATCACACCTACAGAATGCAGACCCACTCTTTTGTGTGATTCCATCCGCTGAGTGGATTCCGAACTGTCGGTCTGCCATTTAGCTTGGTGTCTGCCTTTCAGTGAGACTTCCAGGGGTAATGTTGCCTTTGTTTGTTACTAGTGTTATTTTATATTTAGTACAACAGTATTTATTTGTTGTGTATTTGATTATTATTATTATTATTATTATTATATTTCTAAAAATCTACTGTGATATCAGACTCAGGAAAAATCACTCTGATGTCCTACTTAAGTTTTTGTGAGTAGTTTAAAATGTGGAAGTTTATTACTTTTGAGGGAATTTCAAAAACACTACATTCTCCTTTATTTTAAAAATTAATTTTAAAAAGAAAGGGGAGATAGATTTGAATGCGTGATTTTAGAAACATTAAATGAGCTAATCAAAGCCAAAACATACATAGTACTTACCATGAGCCTGAGACACAGGGAGGTCAGATAATTTTCCTGTGGAAACATAGCTAATAAAGAGTAGAAATACAGTTTGAACCCAACGCTTCTGGGTTTTAAGCCTGTGCATTTGACTACTATGCATGGTTAAGGCAGAGAAGCTGCTTAGTAGTGCCTTGTATGTAAGAAAGGCCCAGTAAATGGGAACTAGTAATTTTCATATAATTTTAGGGCTTGGATACCTCCGCCTTCTTTAGGGTCACTTCTTATAATATCAAAAGATGTAGAAACAGATATAAAATGGATAATTATTTTATCCTCTTCTGTCAAATTTTATTAGATATTGGAAAGCTCATTTCAGATTTACAAAGATCTAAGAATAAAGAAAATAGTAAAACCATGGGTTTTTAAAAAATTAATTTAGCAATTATTGAATTTCTACTATGTGCAAATCACTGTACTAAAATAATTGAATTTCCACTATGTACAGATCACTGGGATGAAAGAAAGATGAATAAGACATGGATCCTGTCTATGAAGGAGCTTAAAAACTAGTACTGGTCACAGAGGGCATAATATTGAGTACTGGTCACAGAATGGATGCAGAACGGCAGAGCATGGCCTGTCGGTGGACCAAACTATATTGGAAATTCTAAATTAGAACCCTGGTGTTACAGTAGCTGTGTGCTCTGGGCAAATCACTTAAGTTCTCCAAATCTCAGGTTTTGTTTGTTTTTTTTTAATTGTTTTTGGGGTGGTGGTTGCTGGTATTTGTTTTCTAAATCTTCGAAATGGAGATAATTATATTTAATTCATGCTGTTTAATGAGAATTACAATAAATAATGGAAAGGAATCACTCTGTTCTTAGCAGAAAGTAAATGTTCAGCAAACAACTACTTTTTTCAGGAAACATGAAGCTTGAAAATCTTGCCTGCTTGGCACTGATAGACAGGCTTGCGCCCTCCCCCATGAGGCAGTGGTGGGGGAGCCCTCCACGTGCTGTGCCAGGGTCTGGGAGAAAAAACAAATGCAAGCTGGGGCCCAATTACTCCTTAGAATGCTGAGCTGGAGAAAAAAGAACAGCTACCTCTTTAGATGTGAAATCACCAGAACAAAAGTGATTCCCCTATCACCCTTTTTGTTATGGAGGTACAAAGAGAAAACCAAAATATAAGAAAGAGAGCATGTATGTGGGTTTTGATTTTGTTGTATGTTTACGAGCTCTGATGAAGGCATCATGGTCTGAGCTGGGCAAGTCAGGGAAGGCTTCACGGAGGAGTAGAAGTCAAGTGGGAAGGAGGAAAGCCATCTGTGAGGTGGCATGGCAGGGGTGCCCGGCTGAGAGGCACACGGCCTGGGGGCAGCCTTTTTTTCTTGGGACCAGGGCAAATCACTGAGATCCCCTAAATCTCAGTTTCTACTACTGTAAACCAAGGGGGTTAGAGTATATCCATACTTCTTCTCAAATCTGGACGGCTGTCATATTCCTATGCAGAGCTTCAGAACCCTAAGATCTTTTTAAAAGCACCCCAAGTGACTTTAATGTACCGTGATGTTAGAGAAACAGCAGAGTAAGTGATCTCTTAGGTTCTGTAGGATGGATGACAAAGGCCACCCAGTCTGGCTGGACTAGTGGGTGCCAGGATATGTTTAAACATTGGTCAGAACTGTATTATAGAGGGTTTGAAACTGAATCTGTAGGCAGTAGGGCATTAATGAAGATTTTTATATAAGAGAATGTGCCGAAAGCAATGCTCTAGGAAAAAAAAATCTATCTTTCAGTTGTCTGTATGTAGAAAGAGAAGAGAGAGGGAACTAGAAATGGGTTGTTAACTAAGGCTATGAACCAAGGTATTAACAAGCAAAGCTGAGTGAGATGTACTCTAGACTGCAATAACCCAATAGAATTGTAGGACTATTGCTCCTGTTTTTTAACAGGGGATAATTATCAGAGAAATGTGGGCTAGACTGTAATGTATATACAAAATGGGATGCTACTGAATTCAGAAACAGGTTGAAATGAAGTTAGTTCTCACATGGAAATCACAGTACTACAGACCAAGGAAGAATTCATTTAGATGAATTATCTGCTATAAGTTATTGTGTCAAAGCCACAGCAATTTCATAAACTACCACCAAAGGGTGAGCAAAAGAGGGACTACAGAAGAAATATATCTTTTCTACTATTCTTCTACCTTTCAGAAACAACAATGACAAAATTACTGCTTATCAATTTCTTGGGCTTTTGTAAAAAGCTTTGTAAAATATCTGTTAAGGTGGCACATTCCTGAACTCTGTTGGCATCTAATGGCTGACTCTCAAAGGTTCCCATGGGAAAGCAGTCATCCAAGAGCGCAGAGCCAAGAGGAAATGTCCTGTCTGCTCAAGTGTTTGCATCTTGTAATACTCTTATACTAAATGAAATGACAAGATATAATGTTTTTCCGAAAGTATGTCATTCGGTCCCTCCAGAGTCAATAGAAAGTTTTTCAGAAAGAATCTGAGTTTGCCATGAATAACTTTTCCATTATGTCACATGAATGTTAATAGATGACCTCAAGTATTTGGATTCATAGACTGTATTAAGTGGTAATGAATCTCACTAAGTCCATATATAAAAGGTTTAAGTTACCATTCTAACTGATGTGAGCCATGACAAATGAAAATCATTACATTTTATTATCAAATTGTTGTGGGGGGGGGGGATTTCCACTGATTTTGAAGACTATCTGAACTAAATTATGTCCTGGGGGACTTAATTTTCTGCCTTAATTTCCTAAGTCCATATCTTCCTTTGGATTTTAGGAGGATTTCCAAATGAAAATTAATAAAATTTACAAAATCCTTGGACGAGTTCTGCTAACCATGAAATCAGTACTCAAATTACCAGAATTAAAAAATAAGTTTTCACTTAAAAATCATGTACCTAGGGAAGAAATACTTCAAGGTATATTTTAGAATAAAAACCCAAGAGTGTATAAACATAATGGATTTCCATAGGGTCTTACAGACACTCTCTAAATATTTATTGACTAAATGAATGAATCAACAAGAAAGCAGCATTTCTGGCTGCTTTCTTATAACCAAGCAACTTTAAAGCCACATCCCAAGGATGATATACTGACGGACACAGGTGTTACACCTTGATATCAAGGGCAGGACTGTGTATTGAGAGGGGTCCAGTAGGAGTTAGCTAGACCCCAATAATGAGAAGATAGCATAGACAGCCACCTCCTTTGAGAAATAGCTAACACATAATAGGCAATGGTAAATATTCGCTAAATTGAATAGTTAAATGCAAAGTCTCTGCTGCAAACATGACTTTTTCCCCAAAGTTTGTGATAAAAGACTATCTCCTTAGTAAAATCACCTTATAATATGCTGCTTCTAGTACCTGGAACTCAAACAGGTGGAGTCAATATTAGTTTTCCATAGATCTTTATACTACAGAGACTTAAAGCCGCAGGGGTTTTGTAGCAGGACTGCTCTCAGCTGCCTTTGATAATTCATGGAGCAGTTATGCTGAAATCTCAGTGCGCGTACAGATTACCTGAAAATCTTTTTTAAATGCATGATCTGATTCATTGGGTCTGGCTGGGGTCTGAGACTGCATTTTTAACAAGCTCCTAAGTGATGGTGATAATACTGGTCCATGAATCACACTTTGAGCAGCAAAGTCATAAAAGGTAGATTTCTAAGTAGTTAGAATAGACAAGTGTGGAAGAGCATTGGATCTTGACTCAAGACTGATTATGTGAATATGATGAGTCACTTGACTTTTCTAAATTCAAAATTTCTCAATAAAAAAATGAGTATAATAGGACAATAATACCTGCTGCAGGGGATTCTTGTGAGAATTAAATTAATAATATTATGTGAAAGTTTTACCAGAGCATATGATAGATAGTCATTGCTGAATAAACAATTGTTGATCCTAAATAATATAAACATGAACACGCAATTCTGCATTGGTAACTGGTGAAGATGAGGCATCATTCGGCTCTGTGCTCTTTATAGTTCCAGGAGTTCTAGTCTTTGTTCCACTTCTTTTGCCCATTACAAAGTCTAGCACCTCGCAACTGATTAGTGTTTGTGGAATTGTATTATTACCAAAGTTGATTATTACCAGTGTACATTTTTAGCTTCAAAGATATCAATGTCAGAATAATGACCCAGTTTTCCCTATGGCACGAGCAGGAAAGAAAACTGTCACCCAAAATAATGTAACTTTTGGATCTCAAGTCCTCTTTGAAGCAGAAGTGTAATCGCTGGGAGAAGATCAAAATAAAGAACACAGAGGTAGACTCCTTTCTCAATAAAAATATGATAAAATTGCTGATCATTCTTTGCCAGCCAGTAGTCACAATATTTTCTGATTGCATAAATTACATATAAAATATAAGACTAACATGGATAGTTTGGCTGACTTGTCCTTGATGAATGGCACTGGCACTGTAAGGAGCCCAGCCTGTAGTATGCAGCTGGTACTACGAGGGCTCAAATCATCTTCCACATCATGGTAAACTAGCTCCTAGGCCACCTAGGTAATGCCCCCACATTGCTGCTCTGAGTGTCTAACTTTCTGTTTAACAAACTTGTAAATTATTAAATAAAACTCTCAAAAAGTGCATAACAGGAGACAGAAGTTGGAAAAATTAGTGAATACCTTGCAGCATCATTTACATCTTAACATCTCTTTCCACTGAGAATTCAGGGACAGAAACTAACACTGAAACAGCATAGTTCAATTCATTTGCAATATAATCCAGAGTGAATTGGTTAATCTTTGCTAAAGTCTAATCAGAGGATTTAAACAGTTTTATTCAAAAATGTTCTTTTTTCCCCCCTGTTATAATCTATAGGTCCCAGGAGAAAAAAGAAGAGGCTATCACTTTACTGAAGGATTCCATTAAATATGGTCCAGAGTTTGCAGATGCATATTCAAGCTTAGCTTCACTACTGGCTGAGCAGGTGATTTTTTTCCATTTAATGTCATATATATTTTTTAATTTAACTGTTGAATGTGTAAAGTATTATTACACGGATTTTTAGTACCGATGGTTTCATTTGTAAGTTCATACTGGACAACTAATCTCTATGTCAGTTTTCTTGACAGAAATTACAAGCCTAGTATTATCACTCCAATATTCTCTGTGTAGTGTAAGTGGTCTTTAAACAAAGATGGTCCATTGTAGACCATTGACATATTCTGTATCATTTTGAGATAAAATCTGTGAAGAACAATACATAGTATTTCCTGGTTTTATTACTGTTTCTTTATTACATTTGTCTCTGGAATTACTAAGATCTCTAAACTCAGTATGGAACCTATTACCAATCATCTTATAGAGCCTATGTCTTAATACCTGTTAGAAGATCACAGAAGCTTATAGGACAGGCTCCTAAAAGATAACATTTCTCATGGCATGAAATAGAGGAGTATTTTGACTTCCCTCCTTTTCACTTGTCTCTAAATGATTCGATACCACTTTTCAGTGTCCTGGATGCATGCCCCTTGTTATGAGAAAACAAATGTAAATTGTCTCCTTTAAATTGATTATATAGTCTTGTTGATACACAAAAGTGCCCTCAATAGACAGTGAGTAGATTCTGCTATCATGCAATTGTCATATTGTCTTTAAAATCAAACTCAATTCCTTTGAAAGAGGCCCTGCAACACTCAGTTAGCTTGAATGTGATGAATAATTTGATACTGCATGTCGAGTACACAGGAGTACAATTTGCAGTTGAAAAACTTTGGAACTTCCACCAGGAAACAAAATTAGGACATTCTATGGATATTTAAGTGTCAGAAATGGTAATCCTAGTTGTCTTGCTCTAATAGTCTCTGTATAGTATAGGAAGGGCTTTAGACAAAAGCCCAGGTGTATAGTGGGTGATTTTAATGCTAGTTTTAGCACAATATTTAAGCTAAAATGATGGTGGTCATATTCTATGGTATACACTGTCAGTCCCCAGCTGTCCTTGGCTTATGCTGAAGCAGGCACAGTAGGAGTTTTCTGAAGAAACATTAACTCCATCATTATTCTTTTTTATCACTTCATCTCAGCTCCTTCATTTTCATAAGAAGACCTTCCCCCTGCCTCTTCTTGGCTGGTTTTCTTGTAGCTAGCTACTTAGACACTTCAACCATGCTTCTCTATCAGGCTTTTATAATAACTGTTCCCTTTGCATACATACTTTTCTCCCAGATATCTGAGTTTCCTTCCTTATGTCCTGTTGGTTTCAGCTCAAATATTACATCAAAGGGATTGTCTGTGATTGCCCTTTCTAGATAGCAACCTCACACTTTCCATCATGTTCTCTATCACTTTGCCTTATTCCCCATAGCATTTATAACCATATAACATATGTTTATTTGTCTGTCATCCTTCTCCCACCACTGGAGTACTTAATTCTGTGATAATGGTTATCTGTTTTACTCATGGCTGTAGCCTCATTTGTCACTTTGTATGTAATCAATGAGTCTTGAGCGAATAAATGAATCCATACACACTGAAGAACATGTGGCCCCTCAAATCCAACATACATTCTAAATCCACTCTTATACCACAAGGAGGGATGGGAATGTGGGCCACACTGTTTTGCAACTGAATTGTGCCTCAGCATGATGCTTTTATCCTCCACGGAGGGTCAACATGAAAAACAGCTGTGTGAAACTGCTCATTATTTAACTATAGGGTCAGGAGTGGGGTCGAGGCCAGCATTTCCTACATCATTCAGTGGCTTCTTTATGAGGACTCAAGGGAGACACTTGTCTTGTCTCAGTATTAGGAAAGGCTAAGCTTCTGAATTAAAAGATTTTTGTTTTATTTTTAATCTAATGAAAAATCTTGCAAATGCTAGAAAGGTTAACTCTCTTTCGTCCCCCTTGCTTCCCCCACCTCCAACTAATAACTGTGGACCACAAAAGTTTGCTTTTCTGTGTGTGCTGCTTTCATTCCTGGGTTTATCAGGAATTTATTTTATTCAGCTTATGTCCTGTATTTTTTAAAGCTGCCTCATTATCTTTGTGGAATAAGGAGGTATAAGTAAGTAAATAAAGCATTGCATTAATGGTTTCCATTTATATCTTTTTTCACAACTCACAAAGGCAGATAATAAACATTAAATTGCCCTTCTTGATGAAAATTGCTCTTAAGGTCAATAACAATATCACTTAACTAATACCAGTCATAACACTGTATGTTGTGTTTTGGAAGCTCTTTACAAATATTCACACAGTTCTGTCTTTCTGTAATGCCATTTTCTTTCTCACTCTCTAAACCCTCCCTGTTTGTCAAGATCCAATTCACCTTTTATTTCCTCCCCTAACATTCTCTCATTTCCTCATTTCGTGGTGAGTTGTATTTCCTTGGAGTTCCCATAACATTTTGGGGAAACACGTCAACTCGCAAACTAATCAGATATTTTTATTTTTTGAATTAATATTGTGAATTGTAATTTAAACAGTTTTTCCAGTTTACTTACCTCACGAGACTGCACATTTCTTTAAGAAAAGCAGTGTCTTCTTTGCATACCTATTCCTTCTTTGGATCTTAGGATAGCTCGCTGCGTAAGGCAGGCATTCATAGAGCATGTCTTAACTCAGTTACTTTGGGATTCCGTTACTCCAGGCTGTGCTGTTACAAGCATTTGGCGGTGAACTGGGACACCTGGTTCTAGAGCTCACTTCATAGAAACCAACTGCACAGACTTGGATAAAGAGTAATTTACCTCTCTGGGCCTCGGTTTTCAAATCTGAAAATTGATAGTCTAAATTATCTTCACTGTATCTTATGCCTCTATCATTTTAGAGTGTCTAAAAGTATCTCATTTAACATCAACTAAATTCTAATGAATATTTTAACAAATAGCAAGGCTCCACTGTAATTAGTGCTGCTGTTTCGATACAAATAAAGTATTAATATGATTATATTATAAAATCTGATTTGCCTTCATAAATATCCTAAAGTTTCAGTTGTATTCTTTTTCTAAACTGATGAGCTCTAAGTTCATAAAAAACTTCTATTTTAAAAATGACTGAGCTGTTTAGTGATCTTGAAATTTCTTTGAGTCCATTCTGCAGTATCTTACTATTCACAAATTTTATAGATAGTAAAGACTAAAAGGGAAGATATTTATACTTTTTCCTCAGTTATTTTTAAGCAGTGTCAAATGCTTTATTTAAAATCAATTATGTGATAAATTTAATTTTTGTGAACCACAGTGGCAAGTTGATATAAAGTTTTTGCATGTCTCAGAGTTGGAGTTATGAATAATTTTCTAAGAAAAATAAATTGTGACTATGACCATGATCTTTTCTTACATACAGAGGTCATATCTTTTGCCAGTATTTCCTTCTCTAGATTTGAATATAAAATGCTATGAGATCTAATAATGTAATTGAAAGATTGAAAGGTTCTCACTTCTGCTCCTTTGGGCAATTGATTTTAACATCAAAGAGACAGAGCAGCCTATGGGCATAACACGGGATTGCCTCCCCTTCTTTCAACATCTTGTCTTCATGTTTTGAATTCTTTAGTAATAAAAAGAATGTGTCAGATACACAAGCAAGGCACAGAGAAACTACTAAAGAAAAATCCACCTAGCTTCATATTCTTTGACATTAATCAAACTCATTTCTTGGTGATGCAACCTTATTTAACAGTATTCCATAATTTCAGACACCTAAGGTATATGAAAGCAATGTTTACAAACCTTAGCCAATCTGTGACACACCTGTTGAAACTCTCCCCTTATGGTTCACCTTCCAGTGCCACCTGTGCACATGAATGGCCCATGCTCAATGAGGTTGTGGGCCAATCTAATGTTAGAAAACTCTTTCCTCCAATGAGCTGAAACCTCCAGTCCTGTAATTTGTTCCTGTTGGGCCCAGCCCAACAGAGAGTTTGAGAGACAGCTTATGAACACAGCAATCTTATCATTTCTCTAATCTCATTTCTATGCTAGCCCCATTTCTTTCAACTTGTTTCTCATTTACTCTGGTTTCCGAATGCTTTCCTTCTGGTCATGTTGCTTGTCATATCATCTGGATTGTCCATTTTCTCTATGATAATATGGCTCCCAAGTTGAATTTGCTTCTCAAACTGCAGTTTATAAGTTCAGAGTGAGATAGAAATACGTCCTTCCTTGTTTTGAAATCCTGTGTATTATATGACACCCTGAAATGAATAGTATTAGATGTTTAGCATCCTCATAATGCTCTGGCTCAGATTGGAGATACAGTCAACCGGAAGTCCTAAAAATGTTAAGGTTTGTTACCTCAGGTCTCAACCCTTTTTCAGGCAAGTTTGTATAAATTGGATGAAAGGATTCATCTTAATCTGTATTTAATTTCAACTTCTTTATATCAGCCTGAAATTTCTGGTGTTCTAGGATCTCTTAATCCTTTTTTTCTCCCATTCATTGTATTAACTACCCTTTCCAGCTATTTTAATTGGCAAATTGAGTAAGAATATCTTCTAGTTATTTGCCAAGATCAGCAGCTGATAGAAAGCCCCATATTGTATCTGTAGACTCTTCTGTTCAGGTTGATCTCTATTTTACCCAAGAAACTTTAAGTGTAGTTATTTAACTTGGTTAATTTATCAAATTATATTATCATTCAGCTCACCTCTTTCAGACTAGTCTACAAGGATGTTGTAAGAGATTTGTCAGATACCTTCTGAAATCCTTCCCCTAATATAAGTTTGTAATTCTATCCGAAAAAAAGGAAACAAGGTTCATTGGGTGTGCCCTGCTCTTACACTAAGCATACTGCTGTCTACTGATACCGTTTTCTATCTGTACTCACAATAAAGCCATGAGTTTAATAATCCCTTTTAGGGTTTGTCACAGCCCAGTGTTGTGTTCCTCACTCTGTTGGAACTGAACGTAGCAAGTAAATCTGGGCACAGTGGTGAAGGGGACATTAGAAAAACAGGTTACTAAGTTTGAAAAGACATTATATGGTGGAACACATTAAGGCCCAGAATGGAGCCCAAATTTGAAACTGATAGATAATAGAAAGCAAAAGTTAAGTGTCTAAGGAATGGGTTAGAAACGGGTGAGAAAGAAAATCCTGTAGCAATATATAGGATATTTTAGAGGTGGCTTTAACTGCATTCTGTTGTGAATTGAGAGCCTTGTTTCAGGCAGAAAGTGTAGAAATGGATAAATTTTACTGTGGGAAAAAAATTCCCTTTGTACTTGGAGACTGTCTGCATGTGAAGGCTGAAAAGAAAAGAAAATTAAAAATTAAGAACATCAGCGTAGAGCTCTTAAAGGACTGAGAAGACACATGGCCACTGACAATGATGGGAAAACCAGGGAGAGATAAGATTTTAGGAAAAGAAGAACTGAGATCAGCTTCAACATTTTTTAAAATTACGCAAGTATTATAAAAGTGATGAAAAATCAGAGAAAATAAAATATACCTTCACCCATAATATAATATCTGAAAATAACAAATATTATCATTTTTTTAATATCCTGCAGATCTTTTAATGTACTTATTTTGTTTTCATACTTACAGTCACATAGGTTTATATCCTGTTCTTTTCGCTTGCCATTAAATTATGAATAATATTATATGTATTTTCATGGTGCTAAGTGGCCTTCACAGATACCATTTTAATGGCTACATACTAGCTTATCAAAATGATACATTGCAACTTATATAATGGTATCCTATGTGTTAGTCATTTGGGTTCTGTGTGTGTATGTGAGAGTGAGAGCGAGAGAGAGAGAGAGAGAGAGAGAGAGAGAGAGAGAGAACTTTTCATTTCTTATGGTTTTTTAGAAACAGTGCTTTGAATCATTTTCTAATGATACATTCCTAGAAGTAGAATTCCCATATCAAAGAGTATCAGCATGTTTCACTGCGATATCTCGCTAAACTGCTCTTGGGATACATTACTAAGTTGCTTTCCAAAAGAATGGTACTAATATTCTCTTCCCTCAGCAGTGTACAACCTTTGTGTCTTGAATGTTAGTGGAATATTTAAATGAAAATAATGTATGGACAGATGACAGCAAGAAAGATCAGGGCTGAAAAGACAGATTTAGGACTTTAAATAAATGATAATGTATTATGAGTAGGTCATTTCTCTGAGGGGAAAATGAAGAATAGTATAAGAATATTTTAGTCTTCTCATTTTATAGATAAAAATGTAAGGTGTACAGAATTAAGTGCTTCTCAAGGTCATACAAATAACTAGTGTCAAGACCAGGACTAGTGCCTGGTTTCTCAATTCCTCCCCAACTGCTCTTTCACTGTATGATGCTGGGATCCCATCATTGGACTACGGTATTGGGCCACAGTCAATGAGGTTGTGTGTACAAGGAACTGGAAGGGAGAAGAGAATTGATAGAGGAAACCTAGAAGGGTGAGTTGTCATAGAAGTTAGTTACATGAAAGGATTTAGAAGAAAATTGTTGCCCCTCTGTGTCTATTGCAAAATGAAAAACTGAGAACAGAAAATAAACTCTGAGATTCAAAGTCAGGGTGGTCTCTGGCTTGCTACTCTCTTCTGGTTCTTCATTAGCATTTTTCACAATTGGCTGTACTCCAGCTTCACAGATAAGATTACGAACATTTACAAGCCCACCATCATTTTTAAACAGCTTGCTCTTGCTGTAGATTATATAGCTTGCATTACACTAGCAGTAATGGAAATAAAAGTAACATTGTTTATGACTCTGACCTACTGCAAATTATGGATAGCCCTAGGTCTACAGCCTATTGAAAACTCAATTAATTAGATAGTACTTAAAATAAAATATTTTTTTCATGTATTTTGGGATATGTCTTCACCTGATACCAGAATGAAAAGAAAATTGGAACAATGAAATATAAGTTAGAGAATAGATTAAGAGTAAGAGGTTCAGAGTCAATGTCTCTCCTACAAATACCATGTTTGGGGTAAATTCAGCGATGTATAGCATTTGTATGTGGCCAACTCAACTCCAGTTGGACCCTACCTTAGGAATTCATTAATTGAATTATTCAGCACACATTTATTGAGCATCTAGGTACCACTAAGCATTAGAGATGGTTGAAGTAGCAAGGTATAATCCTTATCTTCATTGAACTTAGAGCCTAGAAAGGAAGGCTTCCCCTAAACAAAGAATTACATTATTGGCCCTTTCTCCAATATATACCACAATTGTGACAAATGTACAAAGGGAAAGTACTAATGAGAATGATAAGGGGATCTAATCTAATGTGGGAAGAGGAGTATGGGAAATGCGAGCAGTGGCCAAAGAGTAACATTAAATCTGATACTTAAAGAACTTACAGAATTAACTAGGTAAAAACTAATAAGATAAGGTTTCTGGCAAGAAGAAGCAGACCATGTGAGAGCTCTGAGATGGAGAACAGTAGGGGTGTTTTATTTCTAATAGAAGGAAACTACAGTTCTATGTAAGTGTGAGTTTTCTCCTTTTTTCTGGTCTTCTGATAGTGTGATGCCCCTGTGGTTCCTTACTCTTGCATATTTTCACTTTAGCTTTTATTTATGATTCTTGGCATTTCCTCTTTAAAACGTTTCTTTTACTGACATTGTCAGAGTGATGTTGATCACGGTCTGCTGGGTGATGAGAAAATTCAGGGTTAGAAATATCTAACATTTAAAAACAAGAAATAGCTAACATTTCTTCGGTGAAGAGGATTGCCACATTAATTGATTCATTTCAGTTGAATATGAAAGAGAATCAGACATCAAATATCAACAGCACATTTCTCACAAATGTCTGTGTTGAGTAGGAAATGACTAGTGGTAGAAGAACTGTTTTGTAAAAAACAAACAAACAAACAAACAAGTAAAGGCAAAGGTGAGTGAGAAAGCAGACATCTCTACTTTGTGTTTTGAGTGGCTGTGTCTTGAAGAGTTTTTCAGAAAAGTCATTGAAATGAGTTTAAGCACATCCATCAGTACTAAGCTTCCCGGGTTTGTAACAGTGAATAAAATCATCTACCAGTCATAATAAAGTTAAGGGTTTTTCTAAAAGAGAGAGGATCTTTAGTGTAATCTTTCCCATATTTAATTTTGTAGGTACTATATTTCTATTCTCTTTTCAAGCATTCAAATCTCTCCAGGATTTGAGGAACATCTGATAGAGTGAGTATACAGCAAAACTGCAGCAAATACTTCCCAGTGTTTTTCCTCCATATGCTAAGGAGTAACCAGTGCTATGTGGTTTCTAGTAAGTACTCTGGGATTTGTTCTCAGAAGATCTGGATTTTAGGCACCTTTGGGTCATCAAATAGAAATAAATAAACAAAATAAAGTCATTTGGTTGATGAGGAAATGCTTTATCACTCTGTGTACTTACAACATTGACTAGAGTGAAAGGACTTTTAGAAAGCAGTTCAGACACATGATCATAGTGACAGGGCATGAGGATAACTTTCCATTCCCATCTCTATAGGTCCTTCACCACTTTGTAATACTACACCCTATGCCTTCTATACAGTAAGGACACATTGTTACGGGCTACTCATTAAGCCAGCCGTTCTCAAAGCATTGACTAGGTATCCCTGAGGTCCAAGAAGGTCTTCGTAATAGTACTAACAAGTAATTTGCCTTTTTCATTCTCATTTTCTCATGAGCACACTGCAGTTTTATAGAGGCTACATGATGTATCCACAATTATGAAATGACTATTAAAGTATTCTCTTTTCCAACTAAATGTCTGTATAAGGCCAGATTTTTTTCATATACTCTAACTAAAAACATACAAAAGCAGATTTGAGCACAAAAGTTGGTATGAGAATCCAGCTGTCTTGTAGTAGGCCAGGCATGAAAGAAATTTGCAAAATATAAAATAATGCCGCTATTCTAATTTTTTTTCTTTAGAGAATATTGTTATTTTTAATATAAATGTATTATGTTTGAATTTATTATCATTTTAAATAAACTAATAAATATTGTAAAAATTGCTCAGCTTCAGTTCTATTGTGGTAAACACTTACAGATAAAGCCCACATAAACAAAGCTCTTGGGGATCTTCAGTAATTTTTAGAGTACAAAAGACCCCTACAACCAAAAAGTTTGAGGATTGCTACATTAAGCCTACGTCTCTTTGTCCTCCTGGTTGCTGCAACTTGAACTATAAGAAATGTTTTCAAACATACCAAGTGATGCAAGAGAGTAAATTACAGTCAAGCTTCCTTTTTTAGAAGATCTGCTTTTTACTTTCCCTTTCTTGAGGTAAAAAAAAAAAAGCATATCATGTTGTGTAACTACAACACGTAAAAATTGGGGACATCGACTATGTTTTTTTTTCCCCTAAGGCCCATTTTATTTCTGACCTACTGAAAATGCTTTTGAGCCTTGGAAAGGAGCCCATGGCTTCATGCTGCCCTCAAAGGCCGATTTCATGTTGAGGCAGTGGTTGGTTGAGGACTCTGACGTATAGCAGACGATACTTTTTTGTCAGAACCATTCTCTGAGTTACACACATTTTTAATTAAAGTTGTTTTGTAAATAGCTATTGTTTATTTCTCCCAGATCTCACAAATCAGTGGAGACTAGGAATGGTCAGGCTTAACTCACAACATCCAACCATAAGAGGTCAAGGAAAGTGCGTGCATGAAATTGAGCTTTGGGGATTAACTACTACTACTTCTTAAGATAAATGTATTGCCCTTCCAGGGAAGGTGGAATTTATTTTAAATAAATACTTAAAAGGTATTTTTCTCCTGAAGTAGTGGTTCCCTTTCATTTTTTAATAAATGGAGTTAATCATTTCTTGAAATTTACAGTCAGGTGCAAGCAAGAGAAAGACAGATATTGAAGACATTTTTCATAGAGCCAGAATCTTGAGACTGCCCTTGGGTGTTACCGAGGTTACAGGGATGTGATTACTTGCTCCCAACATGCATGGTCTTTTAAATCCCATTGCTTCTTTGGACTTTGCGAATTGAATTTCTAATGGAAACCCAGCTCATAAAGCCAAAAATAAGAGAACTTTTAGATGAAAAAGATGATCTCTGCCTATTTTGGAGTAGCAAGAAAATGGGGAAAAAATAAAATTAAATCAGGCGGAACAGTAATTGCGCTTGAAAACTGTTAACTGTTGTATTTGACTTCAGGAAGTTAAAATGTGAAGACATCAGTGTTATTCCTTTCAGGAAAAGTACCTTTCAGCTCTCCCATAGTTCAGTTATCAAGATGTTTTTAAGATCTCAAGTAGCCACAGATTTTTTTCAATCACATCTGTATGTTACACAGCTACCGGAGTTAATGGTAACCAGCATCCTTAGGCATTTGGATCATGATAGGTGTAGAGTATCTATTCAACTCCAGTTCTGGGTGTCACTTCTTGTTGCCTCTCAAGCCCCTTTTACTTCTCCCATGACACTGTCACTATGCATCACAGTGTCCTTCTTGTCTGAATCCTATTTGATTGTGAGGGCAGGATTGTGTCTGTCTCATTCACTCTTCTGTCTCAACTATATATTTAGCACATGGATAATGCTCATGAAATATTTGTTGAGGGGATGGATATATGGGTAGTGGATATCCAAAAGTGTAATTGTTTCTTTTAATGCCAGATACACCATTGTTTATTTCCAGAAATACTACTTTTATTCAGAGATTATTAGTTCCCTGTATGTCAACTAAAAACCTAGGTTCTTCCCTGTCCCCTTGTCCCTGTGAGATCTTGGGCAAGTCTCTTAACCAATTGGTACTCAAGTTTCTTCATGTGTTAATTAAGATTAATTAGTGTCTATTAATGTTCTTTCCAGCTCTTATTGTCTTTTATTTCCTGTGCTGAAAATCTTACTCATTGTATTTTTTAAATTATTTGCGATTTTTTAATTATATTTTACCATGACTATGTTAGGGTGTTTTAACAGTGCCATGCAAACTAAAAAATTTGATCCTATAAAAATAAAGATTTGGCATTAACGTCAAACATTAACACTGGTCAGATAGTAACATTATAACTCAAGATTTTGAGGAACTGATTACCCAGTTTTGGATTAACCAGGGTATTCTTTCTCTGGTTGCTCCTAAGATATTTTTTAATGATTTCTGTATCAGAAAGTGATTAGGGAAAATTAGTTAATTATTTCTCATTTAGTTACTTAAAGAGGTTTGATAGGAGAGAAACTTGAAACGTGCCCCTGCGTCAGGGTCATGATGCCTAATGTGGTGGCAGTAACAACTCTAGGCCACCCGAGCTCAGGACTTCCATACTTACGTCTTTAATACAGTGGTCATAATACACAATGTTCCTTTCTAACTATTAATTTGGTTAGAGTTTGATATAATTTGTGTTATGCCTATTTCCATTTAACACACACATGCACACTCACAAATTTGCAAGTCCTTCAGTGGATGATATCTTCATAAAGTTTTTCTTCTCTTCAGTAGATTGAAAAGAAAGATTTTGAGATTTTCCTTCATCTTTAACTTTTTTGAGTTTGATAATTTATTGAGTTTGGCAATTAGAAAATGCATAATTTTAGCAACATGGATCTCCATTTTTGCTGGACTATGGATTTATACTCCAAGTAAGTGAAATTTGCCCAATTCAAAAGACACTCCCCCCCCAAAAAAATTGTACTTGAACATGTAGATTCAAAGAGATGGCATTGATCACTCTACAGAGGGTAAATTGTCTTTACCTTTCTGGGCAAGTCAGATGTCAGCTTTTTGGCTTACTGCTCAACCCTCAGTACATTTTAGTACAAGCTTAAGGTGTCATGTCTGAGAAAAGTGATGATGTACATTCCCTTTTTATTTATCTGGTTGAATGTTTAGTGCTGTTAACTTGTGATAAAATTAGGAAACTGTCCATGCTCCGAGCATGTTAAAGGAAAAGTTGCAATATGCTTTATGCCAAAAAATTTTCTTTCACCTGACCTTCACAACACTACGAGGTAACTATGAAATTGTTTACTTGTGAGTAATTATTAGAACTTGGGTAGCTTTATTTATTAATTAGGTGTTACCTTCTATACTGTAAAGTTTATGTGACCTAACAATCTCAGATGGTTGCGAAAAATGTACCTAAAAGCTAACTCAGAATTATTAAAGTGTGTTAAAGTGAATCTTTAGAGGAATAGAAGACCAAGGCAATTAGAAAATGATTATTTGAAGACATGGCAGTTGATCTGGGCCTCGCCACAGTGGTAGGAGTTGAAGGTGTGCCTTTGAGGGACATATGTTCCTGTTGGAGCGAATGGCTCAGACATGGAGAACACGGGTTAGATAAGGGAAGTGGCAAAGATTTTGGTGGGCTATAGAAATACTTCAAGTAAAGAAAGGATAAAGCAAAGCCTTCCATAATTTGCATCAGCCTCCCTTCCCCCTTCACCCAAAACCTCCCCCAAATAAGCCCTACAGTGTGCTTGTTAGCTATGCAGATGCAGCTGGAAAATAAAGATCCCAGGCCTTTCTGTTACCCAGTCAGAGTGCCACCTGGGAAGATTTTCCTAAACATTTTCATCCTGAGAGTTACTGGGTGGAGGGCATCCATTTAAACAACCATTTTGAGGCTTTTTTCAACTATAGAGCAAATCCTTGCAGATATCACTTTTTAGTAAACATCAGCTGTTTGCCCTGAAGGAAATAAACACAGATATGAATTACAGGTGTATATGTGCAGCTGGCATTGACTTTGATTCAGACAAAGAACATAGTGTTTGATCTCGGCGCCTATTGCATAGCAGATGCTCAGTAAATCATTTTCTGCTTTTCCCACTTCTACTATTCAGTTTCCTGTCAATTTTTTAAACTTCCTCATTTGCTTTTCTTTATTCTCTTTTGAAGGAGAGATTTAAGGAAGCTGAGGAAATATACCAGGCTGGAATAAAAAATTGTCCAGACAGCTCGGACTTGCACAACAACTATGGCGTTTTCTTAGTTGATACTGGTAAGTGAAATGAAAGAGAACCTGTTCTGTTGAGATTAGATAATACTCTCTCTCTCGATCAAAATGGCAAACACCCAAATAATGCCTTGGAAGTAAAATTCACTAGGTTTGGCAGGATGCTCATACCATTGACAGTTGCATTATACCATTCAGGCTCAGTTCAGTAAAATCTGCCTGGTTCTTATAATCGTATCTCAAAGGAAAATTCCCCAGGTGGCAGGTAGTTGCCTCGATGATTTAATGAGTAGCAGTCTTTTTTGAGTATCCTTTATACAAGTTTATAAATCTATGGTAATGAAATGTTCCTCTGCAATGATTCACAACCTGCCTCTGAATCTAGTAACTGGCAGGTGGTGAGTACTTTTTTTACAACTGATAAAAAAAGCCTCCAGAATTGCTTTATTGTTCCTCATGTCGTATGCATGATATAAACTATTATTATAATTGATAGAGTATTCTTATATAACAACGCTATGGAAAATATACTTACTCCATCTTATTTAATGCAAAACATTACTGAGCAGGGATTCTGTTTTCTTTATGACTTGTGTCTCATGTACTATTTGCATGTTATGAATCCTTATAAAGTATAAAAACATATTTGAATTTAATGTAAAATCACCACATTCTTCTCTTTCACTATTATACTAACCGCCCTGCAGTAAAATTAATTTTTAATTATTTTGTCAAAATGAAATACTCAAAAGGGTTTTTATTTTTGAGGATATTAGAAGTGTTTCTGTTTCATAGACCATAAATTTACCTCCTGATTCACCTAAGACGCATCTTTTATTTATGCATGTAAAATGGTTTTGTGGTGCCACCTGCTGGTTCATTAGCAATATAATGATAAATTTGGTATCATAATGACATTAAAACTAGAAGAGACCTCCTGTTGGCCTGGTCTAGTCTTCTTCCTTCTATTTCAACAACAACAACAACTACAAGGCCACTCCCAACCCCCATCCCCAATAAATCTCACTGACCACATTATGAATCTTCCCACCACTTTCTTTGCATTTGTGATTTTTTACACTGGCAAAATTCTTCCCATCACCAGTAGCCTATACATAGACCTAGACATACATAAAGTCTTTTTTGGCACTTCCTAGTCAAACTTGCATTTAAAGAGGGTGCACTTTAGAAGATGTCTGTACAGGCAATAAACATTTCGTTCCTCGTAGAACTTTAGACTCTTCTATGGTTCAGTCACTTAGATGTAACTTCACTGGGCAGCTTCTTTAGCGAAGCTTACCAGATGAGAGAGACTTGCTTTTTGTTCTGGCCTTTTCCCTCACTTGCCCTGGAATTTTTGTCAAGTCTCTTAATGCCTTTACACTGTAGTGTCTCTGCCTATAAAGTGATAATTTTATTTAAGATATCTCTTACATCCCAAGAGGCAGTTTAAGTGATAGCGAAAGGTAGCTTGAATAGCATGAAAAATCCCTGCAAGGATCATATGATAGCACTTAATTAAAATGTTTTAAAATATACAATACTTTGGACAAATGCAAGGTGGCATTATTATGTAAGTCCCTTCACATAAAGACCATCTAAACAATATATGATTTAAAAAGATTTTTAGAATACAGCTAATATACCTTTAAAGCAGTGCCTGAATTACTATGTTGTGGTATAGAAAGTGAGACAGGCCCTTAGAAATTGCTTCAGGACAGTTTTCTTTGCATAAAGCTTTCTCTCTCTCTCTCTCTCTCTCTCTCTCTCTCTCTCTCTCTCTCTCTCTCTCTCTCTCTCTTTGTATAATGAGAAGCAACAATATCTTGTGTAAATAACAGTCACAAATAATCTCAAAACATCTTATTAGCTAGGGCAATGGCCAGAAAACACTTTGACTAAAATAATACATGTAATAAAAAGAAATAGGTTGTAGTTTCTATTGCTTTTTTAAATTAATTTCTTTGGAAATGTGAATGAATAGTCAAAAAGTCTAAAGTTAGGCAATGGCAAGAAGAAGCCACAATTCAAGGTAATTTCCAAACTGAATAATTGATGGTATGACTGTAAGAAGAATGACGTACATCAGAAGAGAAATGAAAGAGCTTGTGTATTTTATAATTAAGTTATGTTCTGCTCTTACTAACCCACCACGGTCACAGGCTTTCCAGAAAAGGCAGTGGCCCATTACCAACAGGCCATCAAACTTAGCCCAAATCATCACGTGGCCATGGTGAACCTGGGAAGACTCTACAGGTCTCTGGGAGACAACAGTGTGGCTGAAGAATGGTATAAACGGTAAAGTCATTTTTCTTTACTTTGTAAGTCACCCAGAGACCTCTGCAATTGCCCATCAAGTTTTTTAAACTTTTAAATTTTTTTAAGTATAGTTGTTATTATATTAGTTTCAGATGTACAACATAGTGATTAGAATTTATATACCTTATGTTGTGATCACCATGATGTCTAGTAAACTTCTGTCACTGTAAAAAGTTACAATATTATTGACTATCATTAAATTTTTAGTTAATTAAAACAGACATCATCTCAGAATACTAGAAAATTTTGCCAATGCAGTCCATTCAGATTCTCATATCCAAAGAGAACAATACAATATTATAAATGGTATCCCAATTAATGACTTTTTTGCTTACTGGTTAGAACATGGTGCTAAACCAGGGTTGGAATTTAATTCCTATTTTAGCTATTCCACTGTTTTCTGAAGCAGTGGACTGCAACCCAAATCAAAAACAGCAGTTTCTGAAGTGGATATGGATGAAATACTGTGCATGCATCAAAACAAGTCTATCACCATCAATGGAAAAGATTCTTGGGGCTCAGTTTCCATACTGGTAGGTCACTAGACTTTCATATAGTCAGAGGTGGCACCATGATCTTTTTGTTTTTTCAATATTCTTCTTGATAGAAACACAAAGACCACATTGGAGCAAAGTCCCCAACCCAGACAGTAATCCCTAAATCTAAGTTTTGACCTTTGGAAATGTACCTATTAGATGAAAAGTGTTAATTCATCTTTCTCAAAACTCAGCGCCCTGCAGGTGGCACACAAAGCTGAGATACTATCACCCTTGGGAGCACTATATTACAACACTGGCCGATATGAAGAGGCTTTGCAGATTTACCGGGAAGCTGTGACACTTCAGCCTTCCCAGAGGGACCTCCGCCTGGCACTGGTGAGTAGATAGACTGAAAAAAATGAAGCTGGGAACATAAGCACAGTCTGAAATATAGGAAGCTGTAGTCAGGAAGCCTTAGAACGGGAAGAGGAGTGCTATAATAGTATCTATTTTATGAATATTCATATAACCAATGTTAGAGCCATTCACAAAAGACATGGATGGTAAAAATACTTTTAAGTTTTTGTTTCGAAATAATTTCAAATGTGCGAAAGTTTGAAAGAATATTAAATAACTCCCATGTACTCTTTCATCCAGATTGATCAGTTTTTTAACATTTTGATGCATTTGTTTATCACCCTCTTATGTATGTATGTATATATGAATGCATGTATATATGTATGTATGTACACATATAAATGTGCATGTTTAGGCAGATATATGTGTGTATATACATATTATTAATACAGGTTACTTTTTCCTGAGCCACGTAAAAATTATAGGTCTCATATCTTTTATTTATAAATACTTCAACATATAGTTAGTTCCTAAGAGCAAGGATGTTCTCTAACATAACCACAGTATGGTTATCAAATTCAGGAAATTTAAACAACAATATTTGTTATTTAATTTTTGGATCAGCACTCTTCCTTTTCCTTATATTTCCTGCAAACTTCTTATCTTATTACAAACACAATGTTCTGGAGAAACCATAGGAAATCATTTCCCTTTTTGACATGTTTAATCAGCTTTTTAAAAAGACAGTCATTTCATTGGATATCTGCGATGTTCCCACCATTCATGCAGAAACTCATGCACATATCTAAATAAATAAAAAACAAACAACAAGAATTTAATGCCTGTAAGCTATGGTAATTCAGCCGTCTCTGTGAGTCACCAATAGAGGCTGAGCACTTTCGTCTAGGGAGTTTCCTGAATACCTCTGCTTTATTCAGTAAAATATCTTATAAGCCAAGGTCTGCATGGTTTTGCAGGCTCAGGTTTTAGCCGTGATGGGTCAGACAAAAGAAGCTGAAAAGATGACCAATCACATTGTGTCAGAGGAGACTGGATGCCTTGAATGCTACCGCCTGTTGTCAGCAATCTACAGCAAGCAGGAGCACCACGATAAGGTAGAGGGGACACTGTTTGGATTCATGGGTAGAAAATGGGGTGTACCTAAATGATGCTCCAGTCTGCACAGTTAGAAAGCTGAGCAGTCTTGAATGTCATCAGTTGGCATATCCTATCTTATGGGTACTTTCCACAGATACTTTCTTAACTCCTAAGATGTCCCCTAAAAATATATTCTTAGCTTATCCTTGGTCTGAAGATTTTATATGATATTATCTCAGTTTGTTTTCAGCTAATTCTATAAAAATAAAGACTAACACTTTTATGCTTTATCATTTTCCATGTTCCTCCAAATGTATTTTTTATAGAAACCTTATAACACCATCTAAGGCATGTCAGTGACTCTTTATTTTTCTCCATTTAAAAAGTCACATAACTACTAAACCCATGAACTGACTCAACAAAATAGTTATTGAATGCCTGCTATATGCCAGACATTGTGGTGGGCACTGGAAATAAATTGATATATATATAAAAAAAATCATTGCCTTGTCCTCATTGGGGTTTACACTAGAAGAGCAAACAGATAAAACAAGTAATCACAAAATCAATGTAGAATTATAGCTGTGCTCACTGATATCATAAAGTGATGTGGTCCCTAATGAGGATATAATCAGGAGACCTGAGTAGTCTGTGAGGTCACGTTCCCTGAAGAGCAAAGTGGTGGTGAGGTCTGAGTGATGAATAGGAGTTATTAGGCAAAAACGGACAGTGACAAGAGTTATAGGCAAAAAAAAAAAACCCGGTGCAAAGGTCATGCAGCAACAGTGAGTGACCTGTCTGAAGCATAGGCATGAGGGAGCAGGGTACAGCGTGAGATGTGGCCATAAAGGCTGTTGGAGACTAGACCCCAAGGCTTGGGAACAGGACAAAGGTTTGGTTCCTTACCCTGAAAAAGCCTTTGGGATTTTAAGGAGAATAGCGTCATCATCATATATGTGCTTTGAAGAGATCTCTGTCTGCAGAGAGTGGAGGGTAATGCATGTTGGGGGCAGGGTGGGCTCCAGGGACCAAAGAGAGGCTATTGGAGTGGCCCAGACTGCGATGTGGTAAGGGCAACTTGTCCGACCCCAGATTTTGCTCTCTTTCAGCTGAGTCACCCAACTTCCTTGTGAAGTGATCAGGGAGATTTCATTGTCAGTATAAATGGGGAACCTGGAGTACAGGGAAATTATTTTGTCAGGACCACATTATTTCTCAATGAGAACATCAAAGAATGAAGAATGTATTTCGATTGTCCTTTACCACACTACCTAATACATAAGAACAAAAAGTATAAATTTTATCATTTAAATTGGTTTTTCTTTATCTAATCAACATTTATTGTTTCAATTTGCAACCTGCACAGGCACTGCATGCTATAGACAAGGCTCTCCAGCTGAAACCAAAGGACCCAAACGTCGTATCTGAACTTTTTTTCACAAAAGGAAACCAACTAAGAGAGCAGAACCTTCTGGACAAAGCTTTTGAGGTATAAACATTTAATAAAATTGTTATTAAATTCATGGATTAAAATTAATACTCCTTAATCTTTAATGAAGCAAATATAGTAAAATCTAAATTCATCAGCATGTTTGTGAATTTTCTGGTTAATTGACATAATAAAGTTGAACCTCTTTTTTCATGTAATGGTTATATATTTTTTATTTTTCAATTATAGTTGACGTTGAATATTATTTTATATTAGTTTCAGGGGTACAACATAGTGGTTAGATATGTATATAATTTCCTAAATGTTTCCCCCCAATTAGTCTAGTACCCACCTGGCACTGTACAGAGTTAATGCAATATTATTGACTATATTCCTTATGCTATACTTCAAATCCCTGTGACTGTTTTGTAACTACCAATCTGTATTTCTTAACCCTTCACCTTTTTCTCCCTACCTCCCAACTCCCCTCCCATATGGCAACTATCAGTTTTTTTCTCAGTATCTCTTTTGTTTGTTCATTTATTTTGTTCATTAAGTTCCACATATAAGTGAGAACATGTGATATTTGTTTTTCTCTGTCTGATTTGTTTCACTTAGCGTAATACCCTCTAAGTCCATCCATGTTGTCACAAATGGTAAGATTTCATTTTTTAATGGCCAAGTAATACTCCATTGGGTATATGTACCACATCTTCTTTATCCGGTCATCTATTGATGGGCATTTAGGTTGCTTTTATATCTTGCCTCTCAATTTTGACTCTTTGGTGTTCTGTAATACCTCTACATTATTTTCTGAATTGTCATCTTTAACTCAATGTTTGAAGCCTTATGTATTTTGCTCACAAACCAGCTTCTCCCTCTCTTGCTCTCTTTCTCTATCTTTAGTAACTCTATGCCAGCTGCACTAGTGCTTGAATTGCTTTGGGCATTTCTGTACCCTTCCCTCGTAACACTCTTCCCAGCCCAGCCCCAGACACCCTGCAGGTCCCCACTCAGCCGCCAACACACAGCCCGTGTCCTTCTCCCTCCCGAAGCCCTCTGTGCCATTCTTTTTCTCAGTGACTTTGTTTACTCTGAACTCTTAAAACGCTGTCTCTAACAGTCATTTGGAAGTGTCATGTACAATGTAATTATCGTATTCTTTGAGGCCCCGTACCTACAAGTGCATGCATGTGGTTTAGCTCCCCAGATTGCTTGGACTTTTCCTTGTGGAAAGGGCCTGCTTCCTTCTGTGTTCTAAAACATGGTGTCTTGCCTCTTATAAGTATTCAGTATCTACAGCTCTGGAACACAATTGATATAAAATTTGAAGTCAAAAAGACATTTACAAAGTTAAATAGAAATATTATAGAATACCATACATTTTCCTTATACCTGGTAAAGCCACAGATGGAATTAATGAAGTGAAAAAAAATTACACTAAATATATCATGGGAAAATAAAATTTCAAATATAATTGTTTTTGAAAATAAACAGTGAGTGGCCTTTAAAACATTATTAGAAAACAGATGCAAAGATATTTAGAAAAACTAACTCGAATGCAACCCCTTAAAACAGAAATAGTGGCATATTTGAGACAGAAATTGTGCATTTTTCTCTGCCTTGTGAACATTTTCAGTACCATCATTTGAAGTTATTTATAACTAACATGACAATTTAATGATTAATTACTTTAACGATGAATATTTAAATGGTACTTATATCTTATATGTTGTATTGAAAACAAAAATATTTTCTAATTGTTTGACTAATGGATTAAATAATCATTATAAATAGCTAGATTTCTGAAGAGTAGGAGTAGGGCTATTGGCTAGTAATAGCAACTAAAATGTGTTAACACTTTTATTATGATTCCCATTAAGTAATTTAATCTTCACAGCAATCATATGAGAAAGTCATGGTCATTGTCTCTGTTTACAGTTGAATATACTGAGACTCAGAGTTTATGTAACTTGCTCAAGGTCACACAGAAGGTAAGAGATGGAGTCAGGATTTGAATCTTTACCTTACCTACACTACATCCCATCTGCCGATAACACTTAAGACATACTCTTCAAGTTTATTTTAGCAGCTTTTTAAGAGTATATAGTTTCTTAACCTTTGCTCTTTCTTCTAAAACTGAAATAGAGGAGGGATGGACAGATTTTCTTTACTTAATGGATCCGTTTGGTCGAATTCTTGCTAATGAAAATAGCAAGGAGCATTGGACTATACACATACATACTCAGTTTTGTAACTGAACAGTCTGTAAAGGCAACACTCCTAGCCTTTAGTTTTATTAAGGTGACCACTCTTAAAATCAAGATTCAGTGGTGAGCATGCCTTTGATGTAAAACAGCATACAAAATATTAAAAATATATCTCACGGTTGTTACATATAATGGAATACATGCTATTTAGGAAAGAAGTCAAAAATATTTAAGGGTTACGTAGTTCCCTTCAAACACTGAAGATCTTTCCTATGGCAGAAGAAAAAGAAAGACTTTATAATTATTAAAACTATCACCTAGTAAAATAGGTGTCTTTAAAGAAGTAATGAGCATCCTGTCACCACAAGAATTTAAGCATAGGCTGAATAACCAGGTCAGTGATATTGTCAGAGGAGTTACTACAGTACAGTTAGGCTGTTTAGGAAACTACTTTAAGCTTCTGTGATTATTAAAAAAAAAATTCCTTACCAACCCCTTTATAGCAAAAAAGGCCGAAAAGAGCTATTTTCTTGCAGGTCAAGGCTAGCGGGAAATGCTGCCCAATAATAGAAATCACCTGGATTCCCTGCAGGCGTCTTAAGTCTCTTTAAGTCCAAATGTTAGTTCTGCAAGGAAATTACACATATCTGTTTCCTCCATTTTAGAATCATCGGCTTTAAAAAATAACAGAAATAAATGGGAACACCTGTGGACTAGAAGTGGCTGTTCATTTTCTTAACCATTTAAATTTTCACATGTGGAGAAAGTGGTTTCCACATTATGTGGTGTTAAAGATGGGCTCTCATTTCCCAGTCTGAAAGTCTTTCTTGTATATTTAGAGTTACAAAGCAGCTGTGGAACTAAATTCAGAGCAGGCTCAGGCCTGGATGAACATGGGTGGGATCCAGCACATCAAGGTAGGAGAAGAATTCACTTCCATGCGAACTGGGGTTTTTCCTTTGTGTTTTCTCTTTCTGTCTTTCTTCTCTTAAAAGATTGAGAAACTATTATTAATTTCCTCTTTGAGTTATTTGAATACCAAAAACGTAGTTGCTTAAAATTGAAATTAGCCACTTATGTTCATTTCATATTATCTAGATATTGAATAGCGTGAAGCCATTTAAAAAATAAATCTATGAAAATTAGATTCTATGGTTTAATTTATCATAAAGAAAATCATAGGTACTTGAGAAAAGTATTATCATAAAGCAGATAAAATCTGCTTGTGTGAACTAAAAGCCTTGTTGGAGTTTAGTACAGTTATTTTCCTGTAGCTTAACTCACTATCAACAGAAAGTGTTACTTTAAATATTGCTTTACTATTTCTTACACCTAATGTGTCTTTTATCCCTTAACTTTTTACAAGGTTACTTAGTTGTGTTTATGTTTGTTTTGTTTTTCAAAAGAAAATCCTACCTTTAGGTGAATTATTGAAAATGACCCTTAGGAGGACTGTTGTCTATAATTAATGAAATTAGAGATTCACTGTCATTCATTCACCCACTTATTTGACAAGCATTTGTAGAGGGTATCATATGTGCCAGCTACTCTTCTGAGAACTTGGAATACAACAATGGAGCTAACATTCTAGTAGAGCGAGACAGGCAATAAGTAAATAAACACATATATACATGCATATATACACACATAAGATATATCGGATGGTGATAAGTGTTACAGAGAAAAAAGAAAGAAGATAGGAGTGCCAGGGGGTAAAGGCTGAAATTTTAAATTAAGGTGGTTAGGAAAGGCCTCAGTTAATGTGATATTTGAGCAGGGACTGGAGAAGAGGAAGGCATGTGGCAAAATAAGGAATGAACGTGTGCAAGGGTCCTGAGGTGCAAGTATGTCTGCTGTATTTGAAGAACAGAGAGGAGGCAAGCGAAAGAAAAATGATAGAAGTTGGAGTCAGAGATGTCACAGGACCAGATTGTGGAAGGCCTTAAGGGGATTGTAGGGTCTTTGGCTTTTATCATGCGGGTCCTTGGAGAACTTTGAGCTGAGAAATGCTATGGTCTGACATATTTTTAAAGGATCACTCTTGTTTAGCTAAGTTATTTTCAGACTTCTCTCAGTTTTTACCCTGATAAAATAGCAACATAGTGATTAGAATTTAAACAAAGACCTAATAGGGTTTACTATGAAGAAGAAATTGGCCACTCTCCGAAACACAACAAAACAAGGAGGTGATCTATAGCTGTATAGATAGGAGGGGATAATGGAACAGTTAATCTGTAATTATTACCCTTAATCTAATAGAGGAACATAGATGGTGAATCCAAGCATAATATTTATCAGAACCAAATAACCAGAGCTCTGATCTTAAGATATTCTAGGATGTCTAGCAACATTTAGCTGGGAAACAGAATGAATTTATTTTTTAAATTGTGTAACATAATATATTTAAATATTTAAATAGTGTATTAAATAGTTATATTTTAAAATAATATACTCCTTATGTTCTAAGATGGAATATACCTGCATTTAAAGCAATGAGTTCAGTTGTTAATTAGAAAAAGTAAAATAAATATGCTCATGTCCAAAAAGTCTGTAAATACAAAGAAAGTTGTACCTTTATTACACTCTTTCAGATTAAGTGAACCATTGTTTAAATTTAGAGGTACTATTGCACTTTGAAAAGGTATCTGGAAGTTGAATAAGAATCTATTGAGTGCTTTATTTTAAAATGTAGCAAACACATTGATAAAGAATGAGCATGTACAAAGGTCCTGAGGTACAAGTATGCTTGCTATATTTGAAGAATAGGGAGTAGGCAAGTGAGGGACATACCTGCTTTCTTGGTTTAAAAGTATCCAACAAGTACATGTTATGAGACACCATGAGGATTAGATAAATAGGGAGGAGAAAAATAGTAGAAGCTTTGCCTTAGGTAAAGCTTAGGAAGGACTAAAGGCTTTGGTAAGGGTGAGTGTTGGAATAGGCTTTGCAAGGAGGTGACAGAGGAATGGGTGGAAGAGAGTTGTCTCTTGCTCATACTACTTAGTAATAAAAGATCATATTTTTATGAAGTTTTATATAGGATGAACTGGATATAACAGAAAAGCTACAATACATTCTTTACAATCAGAGTTGTGTCAACTGGGCCATATCACAAACTATTATTTTCAGTGCTGCCTTATGAGATTAATGCATTTTATAGAATGACACTGCAATATAACTTTCTGCAATGACAGAAATGTCCTTTAGCTGCTGTCTAAGGCAGTAGCCACTAGCCAGCCACGTGTGGCCATTGAGTATTTCAAATGTGGTAGGGGCAACTGAACAACCGAATTCTTAATTCATCATAATTAATTGAAATAGCTACATATAAATAGCTACATACATCCAGTAGCTATCATACTAGATGCACATTTCTAGAAATTAAATAATTCAAATTCCCTTCCCAGCACCTAGGAGTTGGGTATATTGAATTAAGGGATCTAAGTTGTTTCTTAAAATAAGGCTTCCAGTTTAATAAAGAAAAGGGCAATTTGAGGGAAAGAAAATAACTCTATGACTAAATTTTGGTGTGACAGGAGAGAGAAAGCTGGTGATTAGAGTAGAAGATGCTGAGGCACCAATCTGAGGCCTAAATTGAGAGAGAGCTTTTGGAAGAATAATTTCAAAGTCAGCTGCAGTAGAAACATATTTTGAGAGCACTTTAATAGTCACAAAAGTTGTCTGCATGTGTTTGCTCAGCTTAATAAACTTCAGAAGGCACTTGGAAGATAAATGCTTGAGTTGAAAATAAAAATAATATAGCAAATCCAGATTCTCACTTCTTCAGAATTCTTATCAGAATCAGGGTTAATAATGAGAAGCATCTTCATTTGTAGACATGCCAGAGCCTGGATTCCCAATGTACAATTTCTACTGTCCTTTTCACCAGTATAACAAGTGAATGCTACAAGAAATGGTATTTACACAGTCTGGACAGTGTCCAGCAGTGTCTAAACTCTTGACACATATTAACTCATTTGGAAAATAGTTGCTATTAGTTGCATTTCTAAGTAGTACTTTTACTTCAAGAGGTACTATTTTAAATTGTGGTAGAAATTTAGAAAGAAACTTGTTTCTATCCACATGGAGCTGTAACAGAATAAAGTAGAGCAAATTCATATTTTTTAGAATGGAGCTCTCTGACAATCTCAGTTCTGACACTATACAGATCTTAAAGACTGCAGACCACATAAGGAAGGCAATATATTTAGTAACAGAAAAGGGACTGGGAAAAGTTAGTTAATTGTGAATAATTTGCCTGGGACCAGGCACACGTGGTTGCCAGTTAGGGAGGCATTGAACAAACTAGATGGGAGCCAACAGAGGATAGGGACAGGTGTCTTTAGCAGGTCAGGAGTGGCATACATGCCTTCCTGGTTTAAAAGTATCCAACAGGTTCATGTTATGAGGCACTGTGAGGATTGGATAAATCTGACTCCATATTCTTATGTTTTTCATTTTATAGAAGCTTACATTTGCATTAATTAATACCATGTATTGGGCAATAGTTGGTTTTCTCTTTCAAGTTGAAGATTAAAATAACTCCTACCACTAAATAGATATTGTGGATTCCTAAACTATTTACTTTTTAATCATTACTCTTGGACTTTCAAAACATTTCCCTGTACACGTACCTTCTCTCTCTCTCTCTCTCTCTCTCTCTCTCTCTCTCTCTCTCTCTCTCTCTCTCTCTCTCTCTGAATTTCACCTGCCTTGGCTCCATTTGATGACAAAAGAATAGTGCTAGCCCTGTGAGGACAGTATGAAATAGTAGTCTCACACTCTGCATTAGTAGAACTGAAAATCTGTTTTCTGCCATTTCACCTTATGGTATAACTCTTACTCTTCACATTCTCTGGCTGGCCTGGTACTTAAATGGTTTCTCCAAAAACACCAAAAGATAAGGATAAAATTACACATGCAAACAGGGTTTCCTTATCAGGATATTAATGTTAAATTAGGTGAGAAGTTCTGTTTTCTAGTCTGCTCATTCTCCAACAGAGTATTCTGATAGGTCAGAATATAATTATTCTATTTTTTTTTCCTCAACAGGGAAACTATGTGTCTGCAAGAGCTTATTATGAGAGAGCCTTACAGCTGGTTCCAGACAGCAAACTGCTGCAGGAAAATCTCGCCAAATTGGATCGCCTAGAAAAACGATTACAAGAAGTTCGAGAAAAGGATCAAACGTAGCAGCATTTGACCTAATCTCAAGGATAGTGTTGGTGCCTCTGGAAGAAGAAGTAATGGAGGCCTTATTTTTATATCAGCAGAGGCACAACCAATGAAGCTTTTCTCTTACCCCCAGTTCGGGGTGGCACATTAGGGGATACCTGCTGGTAACCCTGTACTGAGGAACTTGCATTTCCAAAAGGACAAAAAAGAGCAAGAAAGAGCAAGGAGGTCTAAAAGGGAAGGGGGAAAAAATAATTACACATTTTACAGATTATTTTGCTTTAACTCCAGATTTCCCTTCATGTATTTCTCTGCTTTTACAACCCAGAGATTTGATTCTCTTTCTTAGTTTAGACTGTTATGTCCCAGAAATATTGACATTGGAAATGCTAGGAGGGCAGAGCATTGCTTTGTAATGAGATGAGATATTTCAAAGAGGACAAATCCTCTGAGATAAGCCATTTGGGAAATTCTACCAAGAGGTGGCTCATTTAATGCTCCAGAACCAGACAGGAGTATCTAAAAGTTTTCGTAGAACCTTCCAGAATATGTGGGGAAAGGGCTATTATTAAGTGAGCTTGATCTAATAGTCCCCTAAGGATATTGCTAGGTCCCTATCGAGTAATTAAATTCTACTTTCATGTAAACTTTTCCATTGCCTAACATATCAAAAAGGAAGGTTCTGGATTTATGCGTGATATTCTTATCCCTAGGGGAAAATCAAGGATCTTGGTACCCCTAATTCTTTAAGGAGAATTTTAAATTATTTAAATTTTATTACAAATATTACTAGAGTAGTGGTTCTGCTCTAAAATTTCAAAAGTGCTTTTAAAATTATAAATGTTTCTGCTTCCACATATATTGTTATTTTGGAGGAGAAAAACATAGTATATTCTACATGGGAATTATTAAAGATATTAACTGAGAGAAATGTTCTACTTTATCTTGATGTTTAGACATCATGAGATTTATTATTTTTTTGAAAATTATTTTTAACCATTGAGAAATCTTTACAATATATCACAGAAGTCTTCATAGACTCTAAGTGGAAAGAGAGCTTTATTGATTTGTCTTCCTGGACATATGAGAATTCTGTGCTTAGAACGTGACTGATGGAAACCCATAATTCTTGGCTCTGTATTTGTAATCCTGGAGATTTCATGGAGAATACTCAAAAAATCTGGGAAAAAAGTCTAAATTCATAATTTAAAAAATATATATTTATTTTTAAATGTAAGGAAGGAAAAGTTGAACCTACAATTTGACATTTTTTAGTGTTATTTATTCCATAACTTATAAAATATTTAATATATACATACATACAGTTTTTCTTTGTACATAGTGGTTTTTAATTGCAACTTTCAAATGTGATCATAAAAAAATTATAAATCTAAATTAAAAACAGTTCAGTTTTAACAGCTTCTCAGAAAAGTTGTATTGGGATCGGCCTTCAGTGTTTGGGTAATATTTTATTTTGGTATATATTTTAAAAGTGGACCACCTTTTAATTTGGTCATCAGCATAAAAATTTTAAAAAAGGAAACCACTCTGGGCAGTGCTGTTCATGATGCCAATCCAGGTGTCATTGACATATAGTAGTCAGAAGGCACACACACTTCACGTGCTTAGGCCCAGGCGGAAGACCTTCTGCTTCTTTTCAACCCAAGATCAGGAAAAGGAAGAAAAACTTCTTTAGAAAGAGATGATGTGAGGAATGTTTTAAATGCAAAGGACTATATAATTTACATTAGCATACCTCTGTGTGCATTGATCATCCAATAATGTTTATATTACCCCTATGATCGTCTGTTCCTAATAGTCTTTTAATGCTGTATATCACAAATTTATCCAAAAGTTTATTTAAAATATTTTCTTCACCCCCCCACCCCAAGATACACATCTATAGTCCTAGGCCAAGAAACCTACTACAGTGCATTTGAAAAATATACTATATTATACCCCACCCCCAAAATAAATAATATGAAGCTCTAGCTAAAACTAGTATCTAGGACTTTAATTACAACTTTTTAGGATAATCTGTAATCAAAATTCACACTTAGAAAATCAATGGAAAAAACTGAGCACCAAGTTTTGAAAAGCAATTATGCCTTACTTGAAGTGCCACTAAAGTTATGAGAGTTCGTTTGTTGGAATAATTGAAATGGCAGTTACAGCCCAAAAGCCTCTGAGAGAAAAGGGTTACATAGCCTTCAGGAGACTTTTTCTGCCTTCTTTGGGTGCTTTTCTCCTCCCCCTACTTCATGTCTCTTTCTCTCTCTTTTTCTCATTCTATCGCTCTGTCTTCATACCGTGGCATCTCTTTGAACATTAAAAATTAACATGGTTGCATCAGATATTTCTGTTTTGACTTAATACCTTCACTGAGATGTGGCCAATGGAATAATTTTCATAGTTGAAATGGTGCCTATAAGAAAATAAATCACACTTTATTTTTCAAAGATATTAAGTGTATTTTATACAATTTTCATTTGGACTTTATAACATGAAATAATATATGGTTTTCGTGCTTATCAAAATAAAAACCGAATGCCCTGGCTACACATGAAGATGCATCCAGGTTGCCCTTAAGAAAGCATGATTGGCATGTGAGTCGATAAGCCTGTCTGAGATGGAATTGCAGAGCTCATTGCATGGACGTGCAGCCTACACAGTCCTTCAGGGTCCTGCACTCTTATGCTTGGTTGAATATTCTGCTTGAAGTTCTTAATAATCTTTAACAGGGGTCCTGTAATTTCATTTTGCACTGAGTCTTTAAATATATGGCAGGTCCTGGGTAGGAGGGAAGATGGCTGAGGACAAGACAAAGTTGCTTTAGTCTGGCCAAACACTTGATCTAATGATCAGTTTCATCTGTGGCTCTGTCATTCTGAGTAGCATTTGCCATTTTTTTCCTCAGCTACATTAGAGTTCTTTGTGTACATATCTTTCTCCTACTACTGCCGGTCTGTCTAACTCACCCTTCACTCCTACCTAGAAGCAGTTCTTCTTGCCTTCAAAATCCCCATAAGTGGCAGTCCTTTAACATGTCCTTTGACACAGGAGCCATGAGAATGGCTTCATAAGCTTATTTCAACCTTGAGAATGATTCAGGATTTTAAAAATGATTCAGATGTTTTCAATTTGTTAATGGCTGTCATAAAACATGGTTCAGTGATATAACATAGGTGAACTAAACCAAAGATTCAAATACCTTGGAGGAAAATTAATTTTATTTTAGGGGCTCCTAATTCTAATATACAGCTAAGCTAGAGAGCCACTGCAGGCTAACAATTTCAATGGGAGTGTATGACTTTTACAAAAGAAATGCTTAGAGCCTTTAATAATTTTTACTTTTAAATCTAGACTAAAATGAGCCAAAGAATTCTAAAGAATGATTTATGGCACAGTTGGTTGGTTGAGGTTATTTTGAGACTGACAAACAGGTGAATTAGATGGGGTAGTTTTGCAATTTTGGCAGTTGGACTGTGATTTGACCTTATATTTACAGAATTTTTCATTCTCAGATGGAAAGGAATTGCCTTGCCATTTGCACGTACCCAGACAAAGTGCCCAGTATGTAAAACTCATACTTTTTTACTAATCTAAGAGGGTGTCCATGACATAAAGTTTATGCCTAGACCTGTGTCTCTCTTTATTTGGGTTACACACATGTCAGCTTTTAAAAATTATTTCTTAATTATACTCATTAGAATTAGTTAGAAAAAAATAAAACTTTTGCTCTGATGTGTGATAGATTTACATCTTAGATTAATAAATCTATAGGATATTAGTAACAACATTCAAAGCAAATGTAGTTTTAGGTGGTTTTTAAATTTTTTCCTAATTTCCATGCCACATTTACTTTGATTAAATTGTATTTTGATATTTCCTGATAATAACAAAATTTATCTAAATGCCATCTTTTGACATTGTAAAAGAACAAATATAGCTTTCAAATTTTGCATTTAGGCTACAATTAAGATAAAAACTTACAATGCCAATAATATATAGGGACATATAACTTTTTATGATTATTCTTGATGTTTTTGATGTAAAAGAAAAACATGTTGAACAATTATTCCAAGATTAGCACTTTCTCATTATTTTTGTTTTTAGTAGCCATATAGTTTAAAGAGGCAAAATAAAATTGCTGGAATCAAAGGCATGGTTTAATACAAGTAAAATAAAATGGCACAACAGAATTGATGATATTCATATCTATCAATTGGCTCATATAAAAATGTTTTATTTTTATCACCGAGGATCCTTTCAATTAAAATCTTTAGAGTATGTAACTTGTAAAATTAGCACCTATCACAATATAGTCATTATTAATTTATCACAATATACAGTCATTATTAATTTGTAAGTTCACCCCAAACTGGAAAGAGGTGTCTATATCCAGAAAGCCAGGCATTTCCTCCTCTTCTCAGTGGGGCACACGGAGTATATGTGTATCACATTTGGAAGTTTACAAAAAAAAAAGAAAAAGAAGTTTCCAATGTGGATAATGTCTTTTTGGGCTGGTCCGTGAGGGGGGTACACCAGTTCAGGAATCAGGAGGTCTTGGTTCTTAGTCCTTCCTCTGCCACCAGGAGCTGGAGCTGCCTCACCCGGGGCGAGTTACCAAATGTCTCAGTCATGTTTATCATCCGTTAAAGGAGGACTCACTGGGTAGTTCTATGGAACTATCAAGCTCTACGGGGTCTCCCGAATCCAAATTGAAAGCCCTCTACAACTGAAGCCATAGATGATAAGTGTTGCCCTTCGTTTTAGAAACTCTTAAGATAATCACCACAACAAAACACATACATAAACAACCTTAAAAGTGACTGAACTGCCCAAGAGCTTTAACATGGCAGAGCTAACCATTCTTATTTTACAGTCTGCACCCATAAAAATCAGTGATTTTGTTATGTTTCTGGGAAATAAAAATATTTTTAAAATTTCCTCCTAAGGAATTAAAATATCTATAGAAGCCATGGCTTGCTTTTATAACATGGAAATCATTTGACTTGCTGTAACTCACACCAATCTCTCCTTCTGACAGGGGAAATGACTTGTATCATGTTTTGTGTTCATAATGCTTTTATTTCCTACTTTAATCAGTTGTATATAAATGTACATTTTTGTTACTTTTGCTGTGCCATTAGAAATATATCTCCCATAAAGTATTTCTCCCATGTAAGTCTGATTATGTATACTTTGCCTAGGTCTTTACAAAATAAAATTTATGTAAATGTCTATTTTATATAAAATATGATGAAAATAATTGTCTTGTTTCAATCTCTCAAGTGCTCCATGATTAATACCCTTTGAAATCCATGCCACCAGTAGGTGTCTGCTTTTTTTAAAAAAAAAATTTCTTTCCTTTCTTCAATCATTCATTCATTCATTGCATTGTTCTGTGTGCTTCAAGTCTGCTCTC
This sequence comes from Eidolon dupreanum, assembly GCA_028627145.1. NCBI lineage: Eukaryota > Metazoa > Chordata > Mammalia > Chiroptera > Pteropodidae > Eidolon > Eidolon dupreanum. The sequence goes on along the minus strand of CM053503.1, from coordinate 31,737,477 downwards.
TTTCCCAGACCCCACATTGACTATTTCAGTGCATACCCCAAGACTCGTCCCTTCATCTTACCGAATAAATGCCTTCATCTCTTTCTTCACAAAGTAAATACAATGTAGAAAATGGGTACTCCCTCAAAAACTCTGTGCTCTTTCTATAAACTTACTTGCACTCAATTCTTCCCTCTCTTATTCTTGCTGTGGAATATGAGGGCTCTAGGCTTTTATTTTGCCTCTTGTACAACTTCATTCGATTTCTTAACCTCTTTTTCATCTTTAACATCTTCCTTTTGCTAGCTCTTGTCAATTTTCTTTTTTAAAACACACATACAGGTAACCACCATCAAAATTATTTGAAAAAATATCCTTCCTTCATTTATTTTATTCTCTAGCTGCTACTACATCTCTTTCTGTCCTTCACAACCAAACTATCTGAATGAATTGTCTCCACTCATTCTGTATACCTCCATCCTTCACATTCCCTCTGCATTATAGTGATATCTGTCCCTGCAAAAAATACTCAAATGAAACTACTGTTCCTAAGGGCATCAATAACCCCCTCAGTGCTGAATCTTAGGACTTGTGAGAGTTTGGAGGGGATTCCAGAGTTTAGACTAGTCATTTAGCTGGGATGGAAAAGTTTACTTTTTACACAAAACATTATTTGCCAATAATTTGCTCATTGCTAGTGTGTTCACCTAACACTCCTAATTTTACAACTATCCTTAGAATTGGGGCTTCCATTGTGAGTTTTGGAAGGCTTTTAATAGAAGACAATCATTGTCCTGCCCTAATAAAGATATGTTCAAACTAAAGGCAGATTTCTCATACATCACAAGTCTAATCTAGGGTAGTCCAGCCCTCTCAGCCCTTCACTGACATCATTCCTTTTCTAAAGTTTTTTTTTTTTTAATAGAATACTTACATTTGGACACTGCAACATCCTCATAAACTTAACTTAAATCATCATCATATTAGCAAATTTAAATCTAAAAATAACATCCTGGCTATTGGGCATTATGCAATTTACATTAAATGGTTCTTTTCCTATTTAATGGAAAGACATTTTGTTAGGCCTGTAAGAAACCAATTCTCTATATAGAAGGATGAAGTCTCACTTGAAGCTTCGAGTTTTGAACTTTGGAAATAAAGGGAGTTGTGCTGTAACAGGAAATGAGATAATGCCCAATCTCATGGATACTTAGGGTATTAAATAAACCACTAAAGATCCTGCAAACATGTGGGTACCACATGCAGAAGAGTACAAGGGGACACCTCTGTGAACCTCATGAGAAGGTTAGCCATGAACTTCAACATTGAGGGTCCAACTGTACTTGCACAGCACATGGTAATTTTTCTTTCCTTCTTCCATTTTATTTGCAAAAGCTTTGTATTAGTTTTAATCTGACTCCCTTTTGCTAAGAAGAGAGGAGTTTGGGTCTGTTTAGATAGTCTGAGATTTTATTGAGTAGTGGGCCCCTGAGGTCAGGGATGGTTATGTTAATCTTCATGAGATCACTATAGTGAAAGCAAAACTCAGGAATGAGATTGGTGAGGGCCCTGGGCCAGGAAGCTGCCATAGCTGGAGATTTCCTGAATAGTGCTCAAATCTGGAGGTCCACTGCCTTATTTTCACAGAAGAGCTGCTTATTTTACTAAGCCCCCTCCCTAGACACCCAAGCTTGTAACCCAGAAGTCATCTCAGTGAACTGTCATCCAAGGTGCCTTTATTTAAAATAAATACTTGAAACAAAATGATACTCACTCAAGAACAGTACAGTCCAATGAAACTATCTATGATGATGGCAATGCTCTATGTCTGCACTACCCAATATAGTAGCCACCAGCCACAGATGACCATTGGGCCCTTAACATGTAGCTCGTGAGACTGAGAAACTAAAATTTTAAATTAAGTTAATGTTACTATAAATAACCACATATGGCTAGTGTTTACCATAGTGGACAGTGCAGCTCTAGAGATTTTCATGTAATAAACTCAGGACACAAAAATCACAGAAACCCTTTTTAGGTTAATGAAAGAAGGTTTGACAAGTGTGTTCCAAGTTTGGGTGCGAATCACATTTTGTAAGCTTTTCACCAAAAGGTGCCCATTCACCTTCTGCTCCCTTCTGCAGTTACAGAGGTCATTGTCCCCAGCTGAATGTCACCTGCCTGGTTCTGTATCTACATTCCCTCTACCTTGACTGTCTTCTGTTTTCCTGTCCATCTGTCTACTGTCTGCCTACTTCCCTCTGTGTACCCTTCTACCTAAAAGAGCTTTTATTTCTGTTTTACACAGAAGTGGGACAACTGGGCTTAGGGGATTGGTGTCCAGATTATTCAGTATATTGAATGTGCATTTAGCCTTGCCCTAAATCTTCAATAAAATAGAAATCCATTATAAACTCTGGCTTTATTCCTCTCCCAACCTCAAGCTAATGTATTACAAAATAATATTTCTGGAAAAAAAATGTTGACATGATAATCTTAGCCATGAATTTATTTTAATAATCTTAAATGATGGATCATACCACTTTTGGCCCATTCCACTGAATCTAACAACATTGCCATCCAGTAAAGGAATGGTAGCATGAACCTGATTTTTCATATCCTCTATTTGAAGACTGTTTGAAGGCTCTCGCGTGTCAAGGGCTTCAAGAAGCTGCTTAAAAGCAGAAGTATCATTAAGTCTCTAACTTTTTGTGAGTCTTGCTCCCCTCAGAAGTCAGCTCCCCTGTGTCCTGTATGAGTCACCAGCTTCCCTGCCCCTGAGCTTGGACACACTCACTGGTGTGGAACAGAATTCACCTGCACTGAGCCTTCTAGGTCGCTGATCACCTTGCTTCTGCATCTGTCCATAGGGCCCTCTGCACATGTGTGAGCATTCCACCAGCCACGGGGACACCTTGTGTCTGTCTCTAGGGGCGGATGGTGGGGGTCCTGTGTAATCTGGGGCAGCAAGAGGGCAGCAGTGTCTTGGGAGGATCCCGAGGAGGAAAAGCAGCAAGCTCTCAGCCCAGGAGCGTGGCAGGTGTGGCTCATCACGTTGCAGGTTGGATAGAATGAAGAGCAAGACTGGCAGGCGATTCAGGAGTGCTAGGGCCTTTTTGTGCAGACCGTTTTCTTTGCTCGGTTTTCTCAGCCTGTGACCGAGGGAGACGGACGAAGTCACGGTTCGTGGGCGCCATGTGGGCGCTGGCCAGAGCTGGTGTGCTGCTGCTGCTAGGCCTCAGCACCAGCTCAGGTGAGCCTGGTCATGTATGCCCAGGCCACAGAAGCCCGACTGCTGGGAGGGAGACTGCATACTCCTCAAGCCAGAAGAGGAAAGGGGCAGAGGCAGTGCAGTCTCAGGTGTTCCTGAAGAAGCTCCTAGGTCAGAGTTTCTTTTTGAAATTCTCGAATTCTGGAGTTCACGTTTTTAGGCACATTTGCTAACTTTGCATTCTGAGCAGCTTCTGTCAAGGAAAAATAACCAAGTCGAAGTAACTCAGAGCCAAATATCTGCCGTCTGTGGTAGCATATGTTGTTCTCCAGTATCTTTGATAAAATGTAAATTATGTATCTCTCTCTCTCCCAGAGTAAGGCCCTCAGTCAGTCACCACAGGGAGAGCTGGAGCATCCTGCCCCCAGTTCTTGTCTTGTAAGAGCAGCTCAGGCTGAAAATGGGCAGGGGAGTCGTGAGGCAAGTCCCAGCCAACGCGGGTAGTCTCAGGAATATCTTGAGAAAAGGAAGGAAATAGCCTGTAGCTGAGTGATATCAGGACGTCTGTGCCAGGCCAGGAAAATCTGAATGTGAAATCTTGATAAACTGAACCTTTAAATAAGGTGCTCTGTGTGAGTGTGTGTGCATACATATGCTTTCTCAACAGGACAGAAATGTGGAGTTCCAGCAGTTGATTGAAAAAGTATGGAGACTGTCTCGGAATCAGAGTTTTTTACTAGAATTATTAGTTAGAGAAATTCAACAGTTGTTGGACATCTGTGGCAGGTCAGTATAACAAAGGCATTGATTTCTTAATGAGAAAATGGTGAATTATGTCCTTTGTTTCATATTTCAAAATTCCAAATTAACATTTTTCTCTCAACTCTACTCAACCTCTCTGCCAGTTTATTTCATATCTTACTAACCAATTTATCATAAGAATGTTATATCATAATAGAAGAGTTCATTTCAAATATTTCTGAGGGAGACAACATTCCTGGGAAGATGCATGCTAGTTGTGTTCATAATTTTCTTCTTGGACAGGTCTCCCTAAAATTAGGTGAGCACCATTTCTGAGGAGGAAACTTGATTCGAGGTGATCTGGTGGTTACAGCAGCACATTGCCTGGTTAGACTCAATGAGTAAGTTGTGGATTTCTAATACTTGTCAGACTTTGATTCATGGTGATAGAACTGGGAGACTTGATGCTTTAAATACCTTCCATGGTTAAATCACAATCCCTTTCTTAATTTTACCACCTGGCCTGCCTACCCACTGACCTTCCTGATCTCTAGAAACTGGTGTCTGTCCCAAGATTAGCCACACTTCCTGCTTTACTGATCAGAAACCCCAGTGATCCCAGATATCATCTATAATTTGTGGAGTTAGTGGTGGAGAAAAATAATTACCCATTCTAATAAAGGATTAACATTAAATGTTAAATGGATGCTCCAAAGTCTTAATAATCTTTGAGTTTTAGTCATTAAGAGGGAAAAACACTGTGGAAATAACAGATACTTGGCTGGATTAAAAGAGGGTATTAATAAGAGGAAAAGGACAGTTCTAGGAACAATTTTTATATATTATTAAAAATAATAGAGCATGTATAGACTGGTTTATTTATAAAAGAAGAAAATAAAGCCACACTTATTTTACATAGAAAGAGGATGGTAAGAGAAAGAGTTCACAGTGTAAATACTCTGTGACTGAAAATTATGCCTTTTTATAGATCCCTATAACTCATAGGAAATTATGATAATTGTAGTAATCATCGACAAAGGTATAATTTTTTGTCTTAGAAATGCATATAGGTAAATGAATCATTTTTCATTTATTTACATGAAACTAAGACAGTCTTTCCTGGGGAAAACAACTACTGAGTGAAACATTTTTCTTTAGTTTTAGGAAGCAAATTAAAAGTCTGACTGTGACTACTGGAGAGTACAACCTCTTTCAGAAGGATAAACAAGAACAGACTATCCCTGTCTCAAAAATTGTTATCCATCCTAAATACAATAGACTTAGATATATGAGTTCTGATATTGCACTGCTGTATCTAAAACACAAAGTTAAGTTTGGTAAGTAAGAAGAGTTAGAATACAAAAGAATTATAATAGAAAAGAACTTTATTAATTCTGTACCAGTTAACTTTAATTTCTGTATATGTATTTAATAATATTAGAATGCCTAAGTTTTATTTCTTTACAGACTAAAAGTCCCAGCCAAATTATGTATGCTTAATTTAATCAGCATTTTAAATACTCCAATGTCTTGTCTGGGCTATAATGTAAACCATCTACCTACCTATACTCAGCTCTAGTCTAGGAGTTTGGAACATTTGAAAATTTTCTCAGAAACTTAGCCTTTCTGTCATTATTGTGGACTAGATAGCTGACACTCTGTCAACATAGATCATCTAAATTTGGATAAAATAGTAAAAACAAATTTTTATAAAATGACAGAATTGAAAGTGTTCAGTGGACCAAAATGATGAAAACACAAATCTAGAGGAGTTAGCCAGGCACTTAAGTAAGTGATTGCTTTTGAGGCATCTAATTCAGGGATCTCCAACCCCTGGACTGCAGACCTGTTAGGAACCGGGCCGCACAGCAGGAGGTGAATGGCAGGCAAGTGAGTGAAGCTTCATTTGTATTTGCAGCCTCTCCCCAGCACTAGCATCACCTCCTCAGCTCCACCTCAGACCATCAGGCATTCGATTCTCATAGGAGCACTAGTCTCTGGTGCCAAAAAAGGGTGAGAATCGCTGATCTAACTATATGATCTAATTGATCTTTTAGAACCTAGAGCTTTAATTGACCATGTAAAGAGTAGGAATGGGGAGTAGGAATGGGGGATGGGAAAGTCTGATTACAGCCTCTGGTTTAATCTGTGACCTCTTGAAAAGTAATGCATTGGAAGATAGGGAAAAATAAGTCTACAGTCATAGCGCTTAATGTTCCTGATCTCGTCTGATCTCGGAAGCTTAGCAAGGTCAGGCCTGGTTAATACTTGGATGGAAAAACAGTCAAAATGAGAGGGAAATATGCCACATGTAGTGAGAGAATAAGCCTGAATATGCCTGAACCTTGGCTCTGGATGGAGGATTCTCAGAAGAATCTGTATTCATGAGCCAGTCCTCATTCAGGTTTGATGCTCACATTTACGTTACCTGTGACCAAAAACTCCAAGGGAAGACTTTAAAGTTGAGTAATTGAGGCTTCTGGCAAAAGCAAAGGTAAATCCTCTCTGAAGAGATGAAGCTTAAATCTCAGCTTCGAGGTACTCCCCAAAATTTTAATAAATGTGAGCACACAATTAAAAGCATTCAAAGAAAGTTGCCACCAAAGCAAGAGTCAGAAATAATAACCAATCAGTCTTTCTAGGATTACAGATGTTAAAATGAGATGCATAATATAAAACTGTTTTACTTAAATTTAAGTAAAGGTCTATCAAAAATGACAAAAGAACAAGAAACTATAAACTGAAAAGGAAGATTTGAAAAGGAGCCAATAAAACACTAAGATATGAAAATATAATTGGAATTAGATTGCAGAGTAGATCAGATATAAGGAGCTAGATCAGACTACATGAACTATTGGGAACTAGAAGATCTGAAATAATTATTCAAGAGACAAAAAGAGTAAGAGAAAAGATAGACTGAAAGAGTAAATGTCCAGTATGAATTTTAGAGTATAGGTAATGGGAGAGAAAAGCTATAATTTAAGAGAAAGTGGCTGATAGTTGATTATAACTAATGAGACACAAATTTTCAGATTTAACAAGTTTAGTAATCCCAAACTATGATATTACAAATAATTTTATATCTAGATATATTGTACCCAAACCATATCATGCTAAAAACAAAGTGTGAATGGATCTCAGAAGCATCCAAAGAAAAATACTATATTCCCCAAAAAGGAAAGGCAATTAGACTGACAGCTAATTTTTCAACAATAGCAATGAAAGTCAGATGAAAGTAGAACAAGATTATCAAAATACTGAGAGAATAACTCAAACTAGATTTGTATATCCAAAGAAACTATTGATTTTTTTCTTCCATTTATAAAAAACTCTGAGATCTGTGTTAGCTATGTCAATTTCACCTTTTCAATTCTCATAAGTATATATTAGGTTTGAGATGTCTATTAGACATCCACTACCACCACACTACCAAATTTGATCTTGTCAGAGTCACAGATGGCCTTCATGTTACTAAATTCAAAGGTAAATTCTCAGTCCTCATCTTACTTAACAGGACTTTTGATAGAGCTGATTATACTTTCCTTGAAACAGTTTCTTCACTTGAATTCCAGGAATTTCTTGGTTTTTCTCCTGTCCTTTTTTATATCCCTTTTTAGTCTTCTATGATGATCCTTCCACTTTGTGACTTCTTATGGTTGCCATACCCCACGGCTCAGTGCTTACTCCTTTTCTCTATCTGCGCTCACTCCTTTAGTGATTTCATCCATTATCAAGGCTTTAAACACCGTCTCATTGGAGATGACTCCAAATATTATATATCTAGCCCAGGTTTCTTTATATTATATATGCTGATGGGATTAATAGGGATCATATAGCCAAAGGCCAAATGATCATCTACCTGGATGGCTAATATGCATATCAAATTTAATATGTTTAAAACAAAATCCTGTTATCCCCTATACCTAAATCTGCTCTACCCATAATCTTTTCATCCCAATTAATGATTCCTCTACCCTTCCAGTTACTTAAGCTAAACATTTTGCACTCATTCTTCATTCCTGTCTCTCTCTCTCCTTCTCTCCCTCCATCTCTCTCTCTTTCATACTATATATTGAATCCATTAAAAAAATTCTATTGGTCTGCCTCACCCTCTCTATTCTTAACATCATATTTCAGGCTACCATAATTTCTTGCCTGGGTTAATTTTAATGGTCACTTAAATCACACCCAGCTTCCTCTTTTGCATCCCTAATGTGTATTATTAACTCTGAAGACAGAATAATACTTTTTGATGTGTAAATCAGATTATGTCACTCTGTTCAAAACACTTCAGTTTCTCCATTTCACTCAGATGGAAATCAATATTCTTATCATCTGATATCTCCCTCCCCTCCTCCCAGCCCTATATCTACCCTATTTTTAATTTATTTTTTACTAAACTTTCTTTCATTTAGTCTGCTCCATGTATCCTGGCTCCCCCACTGTTCAAACATATGTGACATGATTCTACTATGGAAACTTTCTATCTGTTTCTTCTTCAAATACTTCACCCAGATAACTGCATGGTTCCTTCCCTCAGCGTCTTTAAGGCTTTGTTCAAATGTCACCAGCTCAATAAGACTTGTTAAGACTACCGTATTTAAAATGATACCTCAGACTTATCTTCTATATCTTGCTGTGATTTTTCCAAAGCATATATTACCAAACACCTAAATTCTTATAGTTATTGTTTGTATTTCCTCTTCCCTATCATCTCCACTGCCCAACACACACACACACACACACACACACACACACACACACAATTTCTGCCAGGACAGGGTTTTTTCCCCCTTGCTTCTTCACTGAGACCTAGAAGAGTGCTTGCCACATAGTGGCATTCAATTTACTATTGAGGGAAAAACTATCCCTTAAGAACAAGGGCTCATCTTAAAATGTTAGAAGTTTGAGAATGTTATTGGGGTGTATAGAACAATAGGTTATGTTTTTCCTAGTTTTACTTTTCCTGCAATTTTCTAAATTTCTATATGAAATAATTTTTGTGAGAGAGAAAAACTTTAAAAATATGTCAGTATTAATATTTAGTAATAAATTATAGAAGTCATGAAATCAACCAGTGTCACTTTCCAAATACATTCATTTGTGTTCCTTAAGATATTTTTGTTATTATTTTTTCAGGAACTACTGTTCAGCAAATCTGTCTCCCCTATACAGATGATAAATTTGAAGAAGGGACTTTTTGCATGACTAGTGGACAGGGCTACATTTCAGAGAGTAAGAGGCATCAAAAAATATAATGGTATTTCTTCCAGGCACCTTTGGATGCCTGGCAGAAGCAAGAATTTTATTGGCCATGAGTAATATATTTACCTGTTTTTATTGTTGTTTGTTTGTTTGTTTGTTTGTTTATCTTTTTCCCTGCATTCTGACCCAGTGAAGATTTCTGGTTGTCTTCACAATAGAAATGCCTATACTTAGGCTCTACATAAAACTCCTCTTACTGTCATTTTGATTAGTGGGTCAGATAAGGGAACCAGAAGTAACTATAATAGATGAAGAAGAATACAGCAAAGGGATAATCAGGAAATAGTAACAATAGTTAAGCTTCTTTATCTTTAATATTGTGATTTTTAAAGAAAAATGAACAATTTTACAAAATATTGCTTTATTGACTAAAATTTTCCTCTTGGGGAAATAAGTGCATATTCAGAGAAGTCACAATTGCCCATGCTACCTTAAAAATCTGCTGGATTTTTTAAAGTCTTTCATCACATATATGATTTTAGGAGAGAATATAATTTACCCCTAAAATAAGAAGGTTAAACATCTTTTTGTAATAGTTTTAAACTTGTGGGCTTCTTACTGATTTGTTTCAGTGTGGTCAATTGTTGACTTTCAGTGAAGAAAGTTGTTGGCTAACTTATTGGTCCCTTCTACAACAGCATCAGAGTATTCAAATGTCTTACAAGAAGTGGAATTTCCCATCATGGATGACAGAACATGTAATACCATGCTTAAGGATATGAACCTTTTTCCCCTGGGAAGGACCATGTTTTGTGCTGCTTTCTCTGATGGGGAAATGGATGCCTGCCAGGTAAAAAGCATAAACCAGCCCAGTTATTCAGTGACATGTGGGTGATAGTGAATTCTGCCTTTCCCCATGAGCTGCCTTTTGGGAGATTACTACTTCAAAATTCCCTTTTTCTCTCACCTTTCCACCTAGCTTCTACTGAAAGCTTTTACTTGACCTGAGCTGAGAGAATACTTTCCCGTCCCATGCCCATTCTTACCTTCAAACCTCTTTTTGTGCCAGGGGGAGAGAAGAAGGTTTTTTTGCCAGGGGGTGGGGAACCATTTTCAACCTAATGGAATCAAGCAAGTTAACCACTTTGGCAAACTAATTAGGTCTGGCTGCCAACTATTTTTCATTCCACCTTTTGTTAAATATTGTGCTTTTAAAAGAGTTTAGTGCAGAATGCAGTGTTTGCGCAAAGGTGGACCAAAGACAGCATAATATAGTAATTGTTGAGTAAAAGATGTGAATGACAGTGACCTCTCAAGGCCTACACAACAACTTCACAAAGAACACCAATCTTTAGAAGCTGAAGAGGAAAGGGAAACCAATTTGTGAAAGGCATGAACATGAACTTTGAATTTTAGATGGAGAAGATGATTTACCTGGAAAATATGTATATATATATTTTTAAGTGGAGGAGTAGGTAATCTTTATTCTTTGTCAGCAAGCAGCTTAAAACTGCTATAGGAACCTCCCTGAAATTATCTGTTGGAAAAATATTTAATTATTCTTTTGGAGGTGGTGGTGGGGTGGTGACAAAACAAAGATCAGGAAGAGTTTGGGAGAAAGGAGATAGAAATTTACAATTACGCCACTTTCTAAATTGGGACACAGGTAGACTAAGTGCGCTTTGTACTGTCTGCATTCTTTATAGGCAATCATTTTTTGTATGAAGCCCTCAAATAATTGTATGCCTTTTGAGGAGAGCTTAATCAAACACAAAACATACATTCTCAAAGCAGCATATTATTCTGAAGAATTATTAAAGATAGAATTCTGAAATTGTGGGTTCTTATCCTTTAGTCTGAGAGCCAGTGGTCCTTCACATATAGTCCCTGGGACAAAATTAGGCTTCCCAGGCATTCTGTTTTCAAGGTCTTGAGCCATTGCATGACCTTAGGGCTCTTTTTAGTGCTGCTATAACCTTGGGCTATGACCCAGTCTTCCCTAACAATTCCAGGTGACAAGCTATAGCAGAAGCATTTATATGTAAAACCCCCCTCCTTTCATTGCTTTTGGAATGTATATGTTTGTTCCCCCAAAAAATAGGAGGAAAAGAGAAATTGTTAGCTTGACAAGGTTGCAGACAATAGGTGGAAGGGGATTATATCTGGGTGAAAATATAATATCTTGAAATGAATGGTGAAGAAATAAAAAGATGGACAAAAAAATATTGATAGACAATGACCATTGGACTTATATGCATCTACTTCTCTCTTTGAGATGAATGTTGATCTTTGTGGACCTGGTAAAATAATTTTAACTTGTTAATATTTTCAAATTTTCTCTTTGAATTTTACTATAAAAGGGGGACTCTGGAGGTCTACTTATTTGTAGACGAGACAACGGAATCTAGATTCTTGCTGGGATAACTTCCTGGGAAGCTGGTTGTGCTAGAGTATGGGATCCTTTAAGAAATAACTATAGAAGAACATCATTTGGCATTTTCTACAAAGTGTTTGAGTTGATGGATTTTATCACTCAGAACATGATCACATGTGGGTGTAATTTCTGTGAACTCTTTCCTATTTTTATTGTAACTCAAAAATTGATCATGTTTATTTCAAGGATAGTCACTCTGATATGTTGCAGATATAATCAAAGCTGAGCTTTAAAATAAAACAGCATGGCTGTTTTTTAGTTCCTAATCCAATGTATATTCTGTTTCTGAATTCATGAACCCCGATATTTAGCAATTTAAATTTGAATTTTTTAACTTGAACTTTAACTGGACTTTCAAGTTTATGTTCATGTAGATTTTAATGAGATATTTTATATTTATGAGATTTAAAAATAGCCTTTGAGAATGGACTCATCAGAGGATTTTTTTTCATTTATACAGTTTTTTCCATTTTTTTTCTCTAAACTACTTAAGAGTACTAAAAATAAAACACTCTTCTCCCACTTTTCTCATTCACCCTTGTTCATTTTACTTGATGACAGTGGGAAAATAAGGGAAACTTTGGAGAGTTATTTTTGTTACACAGCACTAAAATTTAGACTAGGAAAATGATTATGGGTCTGAAGATGTCAACCTGATCTCAAGAAACTTTCCAACTATTATGCAAGACAAGTAAATGGACTATTGCAATAAAAAGCCAAGTGCAGGTAAGCCCAGAGAGCCATCAGATCACTGAGGAGGAGTCTAGGGTGCTCAGTCCTGAGGGACCAGAAGGCTTGCCATATAAAGAGGTGGCATCTGCACAGAGAATGGCACAAGGGGCAGCCCCTGTAGAATAAAGAGGCATGAAGAAATACAAATTAAAGAACAAGTAGTTTAGTATAAGAACCAAAATTTTTTTAAAGGCCGGGAGGCAGAGCATCAGAACGTAGTGTTCTCTCCACCCCTCCAACCCCTTCCTCATCGTAGTCCATCCAAGGGCAGCCACCTAGCTGATGATTTGAAAAGCACAACTGCTGTTTGTCCAGCTGAACGGCAGTGCTACCTCAGACTAGACCAGTCTCTCAGCTCACTTTTATTGAGTCTTCAGACTAAAAGTGTTCTGTTCATTGTCATTATTGCAGGGAGAAATTCTCTCAAGGTGGGAATTCTACTCATGTTTTATCACCTGGAAGAGAAGGTTAAAAAGATTAACAAGCCCTAAACAAAGGTTAATGACAACAATATTTAAAAATGGCAATTAAATCAGGCAAAAACTGTTAATTTCACAATCAAATGAATATTAGAATGTGACAAGTAAGTTATTTAAATAACACTTGAGATCATCTTTCTAAGTACTCTCTTGTTGCCTATTTCTTCTACCTTCCAACAATTTAAATGTGACACTGGCATCTAAAATTTCTGAGTGAATGAAAGGGACTTGCCATGTCATTGCTAAAATTTGTATACTTTCACTTTAGCATCTTTATACAAAGGTATGTTGTTATAAACCAGTATATCCTAATTAGAGATGGAAAAACACCATATGACTTTCATATACTATAAATTTAATAGCTCCAGTGTGATTCATGTTTTAAAAAAATTGGATAAATGTTAAATCTGAAGAACTCAGATAAAGAAAAGAACATAATGATTACTATTTAGCCATAAAAAAGAATAAAATCTTGCCATTTGCAACAATATGAATGGACCTTGAGAGCATTATGCTGAATGAAATAAGTCAGATAGATAAAGACAAAAACAGTACAATTTTACTTGTTTGTGGAATAAAAAAAAAGAACCAAGGTCATAGATACAGAGAACAGATTGGTGGTTGCCAGAGATGGGTGAATGGGCAAAATAGGTGAAAGTAGTCAAAAGGTACAAACTTGCAGTTATAAATAAGTCATGAGGATGTGATGTACAGCATGGTGACTGTAGTTAATACTGTATTGCATGTCTAAAAGTAGCTAAGAGAGATTTCTAAAGTCCTCATCACAAGGAAAAAATATTGTTACTATGTGTAGTGATAGAGGTTAACTGGACTTTATTTAATCATCTTGCTATATATATATATATATGTATACATATATATATATATATGTATATATATAAAACAATCGAATCATTGTTATAGGCCTAAAACTAATGTAATGCTATATGTCAATTATTCCTTAAGAAAAAAATGTACGAGAAAAGTATCGTAGAAGTATGTCAGATGGTTAATTAGTAAAACTATATTTTTTAAAAGAACATATGATTTAGAAATTTTCCTAATGAAATCTGCAAGTACAGAGCCCCTAAAGGAATATTCATTCCCATAGATATAAATTATATAATATAAATTATGTAGCTTCAAGCTGACTCAATAATGTCTTGAAATATTGTCTATAACTGAGGTAAATGACCACCTTTTTACCTATGTTTTAGAAGCTTGTAGACCTAAGGAACAGTGTTATTTGGAGAAAATGGCAAGATTCGTTACCCCTATTCAAAAGAGGGCTACTATTGTCCTAATTTGTATGTATCCCAGGTGGGAATGATTTCTGAGTTTTCCCCCCCAAATTGGGCCATTTAAGGGGCTATGTTTTGGCAATGTTATCTATTATCTCAATTTCTCTGATTAACATAAATCTATATATTTCATCTGATATTCTCTGGTTGGCAAATATTTGCTTGTCAGTATTTCTGATACCATTACTACAAATTATCGACAGCAGTGGTATTAAGACTGTTGCTTAGATTGATGCTGTCTAATATTAACAGCATCTAGTAGTGAGATTGTCATGGGAATTTAGTGGTTAATCCTTTTCCACTTATTTCCATGATAATGGTAACATTTTGTTAAGTTTTGCCTGGAAGATGGAAACTAGTTCATGATCTATAAACTTCAGTATCTTTAAATATTTTTTCTATATACCCTGTCCTATGTATGACTAAAGATAAGCTTTAGAAATTAATTTTGCAATATCTCATTTCATTGTATTGAGCATTGAAAAGTATTCAGTTCTATGAGCCTATAATCTGGTAGGAGGAGAGAGCTAGACAAAAATAGCTATACAAGATGAAATAATCTTTATAACCCACACTACTTATGTGTGTTGGTTCTAGAAAATGAAAAGACTAATTTTTATTACAGTGATTTGTGAGGTGTTTGTGTATACTTTGATTGGGAGAAATGGGGGTAGGGATGCTTTAGTGAAAGGGATGCTATTGAAATAGGCCTTGAAGGATAGTTATGATTTTATAGCTCATGAAGTCTTTTGTAGCTCTAATATCTAAGAGACTTCTACAGATCATTTCAGGCAGATGGGATTACGTATAAAGACTGTCAGGGAGGTGAATAATATCAGGGTTGTTTGGACAATGTGTATCCCAGTGCAGCTGGAGAGCAATGTTAATCTAAATAGGAACTGGGGTAACAGTGGACAATGAAGATAAAAAAGGATAGTAAGGCCTTAATTGTAGAGGACCTTGAATTCCATGCGAAGAAGCTTGGACTTTATGCCATAGGCATTGGGAAGGTAAAATGGTGGTGAGATTATAATTTATAAAATTAATATAAAATTATTGTAAATATGTGTTAGAAGAATAGGATGGAAATGAATGACTTAGTTGCAACCCTCATTTAAAAGGCCTAAGTATCTAAGTTGACTTTTGTGAGTCAACCTCAATAAAGCCTTTGCCATCTTTGCTTAAACATTTAGAATATCATCCAGAACAAGAGTTAGAGTCCTGTTTTACGGGAGTCCTGGGCACTCCCCTAGAGTAGGGAGGAGGTCTCTAGGTACAGTCTTTAGAAAGGAACATTGGTGATCTGGAAATTACTTCAAGGATAATGACCAAGATGGAAAAACATTCAAAACAGTGTCTTGGAAGATATGGTAGAAGAAATTAGGAATAGTTTTAGTCCAAAGAAGACTTGAGAGGAACTGTCTTGCTTTCTCTGAAAGACTACCAGAGAAGCAGAATTGGACTTGTTCTGATTAATTAACAGAGCTGAGAGCAAGGAGCAGAGGGTAGATGTTAAGAGGAGGTAGATTTCAATCTCATATAAAGTAGTTTCTAGTTTGAGAGATTTCTGAGCCTGCCTCAGGAGATAATGAATTTCCTTTATAAGTGGGTATTTGAGCAGAGCACAGATGGCTGCAGGTGAGATTAGAGAAAGCATTTATTTATACATTAGGGAAGAGACATGCAGATGACAGCCCATTCACTCTCAAACACGGAGAACCTGTAATTCATGTTTGACAGTGAAGAATTGAACAGATCTCTGCAAGAACGACTTTCAAGACAATGGGAGGGTCAGATATTGCAAAAGTCAAAATGAGTTCAGATAAAATATTATTCGATATCGACAGCATCTGATTCCATAGAATTGTACAATCAGCACCTCTGTTCATAATAGGTTAAACAATTGTTGACGACTTGATATCTCCCCTTCACCAGATAGTCAGAAGAGTTTTTACTAAAGCCTTAAGGTATGTTAGGTACTCTTTTAGATGCTAATAATAGAGCAGTGAATTAATGTTTTCCTTTGTGGAGCAAGTTTGAAGATGGAAAGAATGGGGATAATACAAATAATGTTACATATAGTAAAAGGTGATACGTGCTATGCAGAAAGATTAAGCAAGAAAGAGGGGGTAGAGAGTGATGGGTTGTGCAATATATTAGAGAGTGGTCAGGGAAGACTGCACCATAAAGATGATATTTAAATAAATACTTGAATAAGATGAGGGAGGGAATCATATCATCTTGGGAAAGGACATTCGAGGCAAAAGGAGTGGTATGTGTGAAGCAGGAAAACTCTTGGTATATTTGGGGAACAGCAAGATCAGAGAGCTTGAGCTAAATGAGAGAGAGGAGAAGTGGTTGTGATTAGTGATGGCCAAATAAATAGGACATAAAAAGGATTTGAGATTTTCCTGTGAGTAAGATATGGAGCCATTGGAGGACTTTGAGTAGAAGAGGAACATGACAAGGTACATTGTAAAGGATCACTTTGGCTGTTGTATTGAAAATGGAATGTAGACAGGCAAGATCAAGAGCTGAGAGACCAGCTACTACAATAATTCAGGTGAGGATGCTGACTTCGACCAAGTTCATAATAGCAGAGGTGGTAAGAACAGAATTTGCTAATGAGTTGAAAATTTGAATTTTAAGAGAGAGAAAAAGAGCCTTGTGATTGATTTGAGGGTTTTTGACCTATGAGAAGGATGGAGCTGCCATTGTTTGAGATGAGGAACACAGTTAAGCAGTAAAGAAGAGGAGGAAGATGAAACGGTGGCTTTTAGGTAGTAGAGTGGTAGGATCGAAAGAAGGAGGCTTTTTTTGTTGTTGTTTCTGTTTTTTATTTTTTGGAAGGGTAGGCTTATCAGTCCTTATGGGCAGAGAGAGAGAGAGAGAGAGAGAGAGAGAGAGAGAGAGAGAGAGAGTAAGAGTAATAAGTCAAGAGAAATTATACATATATATATATATATATATATATATATATGTATAATTTATTTCTGGGAAAATTCTTTCAGTTAAGGTCTAACAGAATTATGACTCCATTATAAGAGCTTTCTGATTTTAGAATGTTCAAATGTGAAAATACATGTTTTAGAAACATGTTAAGGTATGGAGCCAGTCTGCATACTTAGTGACTTTTCCAGCATGCTAAGCAGCATTCAGTGGTGGAAGGGCTTTATAAAGTCCTAACGGAGTCAATTAGTTAATGGTAAAGGAGAGAGATAATGGGAAGAGGAGCAGGCAGTTATGCAGTCCCTCCAAGTACATCTTTATTCTGGTAAATGGTAGCTATACTCTCAGAAATGACACATAGCATTCAAGTGGTCTCCTTCTTTCCATGCCCATTGAAGACAATGCATTTCTTAGACCCTAAAAGAATACCTGACATATAATAAATACTCAGTAGATATTTGAAAGGATAAATCAATGATTAATTTTGGTACCTGTCTCTCACTTAGCTTGACTATACTTCAGAATCCCTTTTAATATAGCAATCACTAACAATAAATTGAGGTTGGCATATGATTTCAAATCTGTTTACCATCTCTAAGTTAGAGATTTTGAGGCAGAAATAATTTGATGAAAACAGGAGAAAGTACTGGCCTTTGAAGCTATACAGCCTAAACTGTATTTCCTATTTTATGAGATGTGATGAGTCCTTTAATACAAATGCCAGTTTTCCCATCCAGAGAAGGGAAGCAACTTCTCTCCTGCCTGTTTCAGAGGGGTTTGATGAATCTCAGGAAGGATGATAGATGTGAGGTGCTTTTTCAAATGAAGTGCTTAAAAACCCGAGCTTTATAATATTTTAGGCAGTGTTTTGCTTTTTTAAACTGAAATGCCTAAAAAGTGATTTTCCTAATATTTTAGGCAGCCTATTTTTACATCTACATTTGGGATAATGGACTCGAAAAGAAAAAGAGTAAAGCGAGGAGTTTCCGATTAAGGAAGAGATGTTTAGTAAGACAAATCATTGTGTTTCGTTTTTGGAAATTGGACATAAAAGAGTTGGACAACACCTATAGCCTAGAACATTTATTTCTTAGAGGGCAGTGGGACTGTTAACAGGCTGAAGGTTGTTGAAAAAGACTACCAAGTTTTGGAAAGATTCCAGATGAGATTGTTTTGCATTCAGATAAATGTGAGACATGGAAGACACTGAGGATTTATGGCCCACAGGGGTTTCTTTTCTTGAATGAGAACATGAATTCATGTAGAAATATAAAGAGGTAAAAGATTACTGTTAAATTATGTAAGACTACTTTGAAAATGTTTACACATGTTTCTAAAGATGTTAGTAAAAGGTCACAGCTGATCTTACTGGGAATTAGAAGGATGACATTGCAACCACAGGGACTGTGACTTAGGATGACCTTGGAGGATGCAGCTGATAACATGTGCTACATGAACAATCTACCATTCATAATTAATAATTCAACTTCTGGGTGAATATTATGAATTTTCAATTAGACTTAGAATAGAGAGATGAATCTTAGGCTTCTTCAATTTATAGGTCATAATTCTAGTATTTTATAACTAAATGAAATTTTAAATGTGGTTTCTGGCTATTCTCTAATTTTCTATTGGTTGGATGTCAGAAATTCAAGCATAAACAACTTATTCTCACATAAGTAATTTTCATTGCCTTTTATCTTCTAATGTTCTATAAGATATCATTGGTGAGCTATGAGGTAAAGCCCAGATAATAGATCTTATCTGTCACACTTTACTCTGCCATTTATTATATGTTTTCTACCTTCTCCTACCTAGCTTATGTATTTGGAAAATAATAGTACCAGAAAATAAAATTATCCTGATAAAATTTACAAGCTTAGACATAGAAAATCAAGTTGGATGTGATGATGACTATGTATCTCTGCAATCAAGCAACGGAGTACTTGTTAGTAAGTATATCACATTTATTTTCATTTGTCATTTTATAGTTCCTAAGAGACCAAAGAGGTGCTAAAGAATCTGAAATTAGGTTTCTGCCCACAGACCCATTATTTTATCTTCTATAGTGTGCCCTTCTGGAAGAGGTGGGGGTATGTGCAGTAAGAGTGGAGCCAATGGCCAGCACATTGACTGAGGTTTCTCTATTCCTTTCTCAAGTTTAATAACAGTATTGAACAAAAGTGATGTCACAATTGTCAGAAAACTTCTTTTCAATGCATTATTTTTTTATTTTTGTCACAAAAATAGGTGCATGTTTGCCAACTCTGTTAAAAACAAATGAGCAAATGGAAGAAATGTAAAACAACCATAACTCGAGCATGTAGAGATAGATGCTGTTAACATTGTATTATGTGTTCACTTATACATACTTACTATACACACTGAACTTTACTGCACATTGTATTATAATGTTCTTTTTTCTCATGACACAATAGATCATTTCATGTCATTAAATTTCTTTTATTGAATATATGAAGCTATATACAAGCAAACTAATATATGTATTTAATTGAAATATTGTGTTAAGTGTGATAGAGTCTTTAGAGCTGATGTAAAATTAACCTCTAGGTCTCTGTAAGGCCAGTAAGATTAGGAAAAATCTCCCTTCACAAATATTTGACAGGATGGTCTAGGCAAGATATCATGCAAAGTGTTATAGTATTTATTGACCAAATGATTTCATGCTTCAGGCCTGATATTTACCCAGAAATTATTCATTTAACCAATCATTTGTTCAAAATCAGTTATGTACCAGATCTCATATCAGGTCCTGGATATACACAGAGTAAAAGCAGTCTGTGTTCTAATGAATTTGCAGTTTGGGGAGGTAGCTAAAGGTATACCACAAAGTAGGAAATGACATAGAATAGGAAATGTGCTATGGTGATTCAAAAAAGGTAACTCTTATTTCTGTTGGATATCTTGGAAGGATATGGGAGAACTGGGCTTTGAGTTAGGCCCTGAAAGATGAGTAGAATTTGGACACAAGAGATTGGGTCTGAGAAAGTGAATGGAAAATAAAATCATGGAAGTAGAAAGTGTGGAATGATTAGAGGGCGTGTTTAGAATAGAGTTCATGGAAGATAATATTAGAAAAACAAATATGTATAAGTTTGTTTCCATCATTTTTTTAGTAATCTTATTCCAATTTGCTGACCAGGACCAATGAGGCCAAAGTTACATTTGTTTCTGATGCAGAAAATAGTGGCAATGGCTTTGAGCTTACCTTTACAGCTGTACAAAAGAATTCAGAAGCAGGTATTTCAGATACATTAAATCCCTGCTCTTTCTCTTTGATATGGGGGTGGGGTGAGGAAGAGAAAATGCCTTTGGCCACTCATTCTGGATTTTCCTAATACTTCCATAGGTTCAGGTTGTGGGAGTGTGGCTGAATTTGTGGAAGAAAGGACGATTCACTCTGCCAGTTACCCTGATTTGTATCCCAGAAATGTAAGCTGTCATTGGTTCATTCATGCTCCAGAGAAACACATTATAAAGGTAAGCAATAAAGGAAGATTTTTACTTCATTGAGAACTTAGCTATGTTAGTTAGATAGAACTTATTTTATCTGAACTGTGAAATTCCCATCATGACTAGGAGCTTCTATTTGCCTTTAAAAAAAAAAAAAAAAAACTCCTAAAGGATAAAGAGATCAGCAGTTTAAAGAGAACACAATGAAAAATATGCCTCCTTCTCATCCGATTCTCATTCTATCTCCCGGTGACAAACACGAAGTTTCTAGATCATTACTAGAGAGAGATTCTGAGCATATACAAAGATGTATACATTTATATTATTTGGCAGTGCCTTTTCTACTTAAAAATATGTCCAAGATTTTTCTAGATAAGTCCACAGAGCTCTTTAAAAACTATATAAAATTATATTGTGTGATGTTTCATAATTTCTTAAACCAGTTTCCTATTAATGGATATTTGACGAGTGTCCAATCTTTGCTCATACCAATAATGCCAGTATATTCTTTTGTCACTCTTTTTGGACACATGTGGATAAATATAACTACCAGAAGTGAACTTGCATGAACCCTAGGTCAAAGGGTTTATGCATTTAAACCTCATAGTCATTGCCAAATTTCTCACCAAAGAGGCTACAATTATTTATTTGCACTTCTATCAATGGAATATGAGGGGGAGTACTAAGAGCCTTTTAATTTATAGAGGGAAACTTTTAAACTTTATCACTTCTTTTCCTTGACCTCTTCTCTGGTTGTGTTTATATTTGTACAGTTGGCATTTGAGGACTTTACTACTGAATTTAACCACAACTGCATTTATGATGCTGCTGTGATTTATAGTGATCCTGAAGAGGAGCATGAGTTAGGTGGGTAACATTCTGTCCTTTAAATGTAATCTCAAAAGTGTGAGACTAACCAGAGTAGTTGAGGTATTGGCTGGCTTCCTTGGGTACCCAGAGGTAGAGTGGGAATATGAACTCATTATACTGGAAACTCATGAGCCAGCAATGGATTCACCAGTAAAGTTTTCAATAGAAATATGCAAAATTTGAAGAATATTTCAGAATATTTGGAAGATAAAAAGGAAATCTCAGGGAAAAAGAAAAACAGTAACAATGAGTACATTTTTGACAGTTATTAAAGTAAATTTTTAAACCTCCTTCTTTTCTATATTAATCCCTTACGTTACTGATATATCTACATCCAAGGAAAATAACAAAAAAAGATAACCAAAAGTTATAATTTCTACTTGAGTCTTAAAAGTTAATTTTTTGAACTAAAACTTGAAATATGCTTTCAATTTGGACCTACCAATTTATTAAATATAAAAAATTATCCCTTCCAGCCATGCAACCACGTCTTTAACACCTACTATTTGCCCCAGACTAGGCGTTAGTGTGGATTGGGGACCAGGAATATAGGTAGGTTTGGAATGTTTATTTGGATATTTAGGACAAGAGAATGGAAGCACAATCCCCTCATCCAACAGAACATGACTTGTGTTGGGGGGAGGAGAGGTGATTAGGCAAAGCAGATTTCAGTTGTCACCTATTCACATACAGTGTAACCATTTTCTATTTGGAAGGAGGAATATCAGATTTGGGATTTCTTTAACTTGCCTTTTTTCATTGTCTACAAATTAACAATTGAGGTTTCTATGCGTACTAAAAATCAGATGTCTTTAACTTATCTATAGAGTTTTTTTTCCTGCCAGATAAAATTATAATGCACTATTGTCTTGAAACTAGTGTTTAATTCCCACATGACATAAAAGGGTGTGCCTACATACTAAAGTTGCTGGAAAATAATCAATCGAATAATGTTTTACCTTTGTTTTCTGATTTTTAAACATTTTTTTTATAACTATAAAATAAACTTTTCTAAAACATTTACAGCTAAGCTTTGTGGAATCTTCAACCCTACTCCAATATTCAGTCCCAGTAACATGATGGTGATTCATTTTAAAAGTGATGGTGAAAATAACTTTCGAGGCTTCAAGGCTAGATTTACTTTTTTGCCCTCAGGTCAGTATAAATAGCACTAGTGATTTTTACTTATAAAAACAATTCTAGGGAATATAATTTAGCCATGTTTACCTAAATTTAGGGTGCTTGAAGAACCTCAGTGGCAAAATAAAAATGCAGATTCCTGGACCTACCCCCAAAGATTTAGATTCTATAGATCTGGGATGAGACTCAGGAATCTGTTTTAATGAGCACCTCAGGTGAAGCCAAGAAACTGCATCCATTAGATGATCTTATGTTATCTTATGTTAAAGTAGATAATTCAGATTAGAGAACGTAATTCAGAAATGAGATTGATTGGCTCTGTTGTGGGATGATTGAAGGTTTTGAAGAATCAATAGGTTTCTAGGCCTTCTAGAAGATAAAGTAGACTTTACCCAGACAAAAGGAATACCATTTACAAGGACCCTAATGTGAAAGAGAATGGATGATGTACAAAAAAAACTACAAATAATTTGACATAGTTTTACTTTTGGGGGGAAATTATAGAATTGGCAAGAGTTAGATGATGATGGACGTAGGGCATTAAATTTTAAGTATCAGAGTGATAAGATAGCTAGCTAGCATTTATTGATTACTTGCTCTGTACCAGGTATAGACTAAGCATTTCACTTGCATTATCACATTCCTCCTTAAAAACCTAACAGACTTATACAAGGCTCCCCTTTTCAAAGATGAGGGAACAGAGATTTAGAGAGACAACTTTCCCAAAGGTGCATACATAGTTGGTGGAGAATTCTGGAACCAGAATTCAACCTTGGTAGTAATGTGTAAAATGGGTATGGAGATTAGGGTTGAATTTACAGGTAAGGAGAGTAATGAGGAAGTCATTGCAAGAATTCATTCTAGATGTATTGCTTGATTAGATAGGTTGTAGGGAGGAGGTATATGAAGGAAAAACATTCTAGCATGATTTTCAGGATTCTAGCTTGAGTGGCTAGATGAATGGTGGAGACACTAAATGATATCGAGAAATACAACAAAACCATATTGATTGTTAAAATCGATTGGTACTATTTGAGATGTGGATTTTTTATGAGCTTGTGGGAGATCTAGACAGAGAAATCTAGCAATCCTAGATCCTAGAATTCAGGAAAGAGATTGAGATTGAGGAAACAGATTTGGGAGTCACATATATATAATGAATAAAAATAGGGTCATAAATAGTACTTTATGAAACATGTTTCAGACTGGAGACACACCCCTTTTTTTATTTTTATAAAGCTCATTATGATTGTTTACCACAGCAAGCCATTGGAGAAGTGTTGTGACACTTCAAGATGCTCCAGGCTCATATATTCCTTGCTCAGTCCTAGAATCAGTGATGCCCCCAGTTAACCCTCATTTACCTTATTGCAGAATGGTATGAGAAATCAAGATCTGAGTTCTGGGTATACTGGTTGCTACTAGGGCTTTATTCTAGTAAACTTCTAGGCCCTCTCAGCTGACAGAGCTAGAAAATATAAGAAAGCATACTAACCCATTTATGTAAACATGAGCTAAACATGAGTTCATGAATATGCTTCCAATTCAATCCAGTACCACAATGTTAATTCCAGGCCTCCTCATCCCCTTAGAGAGGAGCCTATTTTATAAGAGTTCTATCAAAGTGTTATGTACTGTGGAAAAGAAACCTCCATAGTAGCTGATTAATTAATGAAAATTAATGTATTGGGAAAGACAAATATTAGTATTAATGCCAAAGGGACATAAGAAACTTTGGTAGACTCAGTTGTCAGGTAGCATAGTCTGTTCTTGAATTTATGTGGTGGACCATGACACCTTACAGCAAGATGTAGACCACAGAAAAACCATTCTTCACAAAACCATTGTTCAACTGTTCAACTTGATGAGTCAATTGAGTTTAATAAATGCAGAATATTTTCAAGTGAACCATTTAAGTTAACCACGAGAAGAATTTATATGCAATTTCATCAGCAACTATTCTTGATTTTTGTTTTAGAAATTTATTATAGTACTAATGCTTTGGAAAAAGACAGGTAAAGTTATCAAGTAAAATCTAAACTATATCTTCATTTCACTAATCCACTCTTCCTCTATATTAAGTAATCAATATCAAGAATGTTACCTGATTTTCTATTATTTATGCACATGTGCATATATTTTATAGTATTTGTATATATCACATATTATTTTATAACTTTTGGCACATAACATTGTGCTTTATATTTATATTGTATGAAAAATGTCTATGTGCTTTATTTTTTCTTCAAATCTTCATAGTTGCCCAACTTATTTAATCAGAGGAGTGTCTTTTTTTGAAACTACTTCTTGAAGTGTATGAATTTTAACAGCACAGGTTTTGATATGCTGATATAACAAAAGTAGTATGTTTCATTCATTCCTGCCTTTGTGGAAACTCTTTGGCTGATTCCTTCAGGGGCTTGTTTGTCCTTGTCTCATCTTCATCAACCCTATAGGACATCCAGGACTCCCCTATCCACTCGTCCCCCGGCCCTGTCCACTGAAGGCGGCTTCTGAAGGGGACTTCTGAGCATACAAATCCATTGAAAAGAGATGTTCGTCATGTGGGATGAGTCATTTGGGGAGATAACGCAAAATCCGGGAGCTGAAATAGATGTCATTTTTGCTGAAAGTCACCAGAGGCCAGGCTGGCTGATGTTGCTGGGAAGAGTTCCAAAGACAATAAGGACAACTGACAGCAACATTGTACCACCTCCCATATAGCTTCCCTGGCACTTGTTATCCTTTGTATTAGTTTTCAAACTTTAGTGTACACTAGGATCACCTGGAAGGTTTCTGACTCTTTAAGAATATTGTTAAAGAGAATTTGTATTTCTAGTAAGTTCCCCAGCAATGTTGTTTCACACTTCAGGAAAAGCTGGTATTCTCTTCTCACTAACTCCACATTGGTATTTGTATTCATGTAGAATTTTTAACTTACTTTAGGGGACTAAACTCACTTTGTAATTATACATCAGAATCTTTCTGTCTTAAACTAAATAAGCAGTTTTTGTCAATTTGAGCCACTTTCTTTGTGTAAATTGGTAGTGACAATTTTTTCTCTCATAGCAGTGACACATGTTCCATTGTTGAATTAGGAATAAGACTCAAAATATAACAAATGAAATTTGATTATGGGCAAGTGGGAATAAAGCATGGAAGAATTCGTCGATTGAGACCTTGAGCTATTATCTCACTATTAGAAAAATCTCAAACTTCGTTGCTTCATAAAATGTATGTTGCTCTGTCATATGCTTTTCATGCAGTGTACTCTACCAAATTAAAGAATATTTGATAACTGCACATAAAACTTCCCTAGAAATCATAGTCTACATTATCAACTCTACCATAATTTTTATTATTTCACTGTATTTTGCACACGTCCTCTATATAAAGAAGTAAAATGACTTTAAGAAATAAGTTTTTTTTTTTACTACCAAGTAATAATTTGGAAGGTGACTTTGAAAATAAAGTTTAATCCTTCCATTAGAGTGCATGGCAGATAATAACAATGATAATGGCTACCATTATGGAGTCATTACCATCTGCAAGGTACTTGTCAAGCACTTTACCTGAGTTAGCTCCCTTAATAAAGGCATACTGAAACACATGAATAAGCCAGACTTATCATGCAAAGAATTGAAATGAGCATGGTTATGACTTGAGAGAAGATGCCTCCATGTATTAGAAAGTTCTCCTTTGAATAAGATGTGTTGAAAAATAATTTCAATAACTTTACTTTTCCCAAAGAAACACTTTTGAAAAATGAAAGAATCTCTAAGTCAAAGTGACAGAATAATTGTGGCAATTAGGTACTTTTTCCTCAGATATTTTTTTCAGCTGGAGATCTTAAACAAATGGTTGTTGATTTAAGTTTTTGTATTATCTTTGTAAAGAATATCAAAAGTGTGACAATGTTAGACTTATAGTTTAAGGAATTCTCACAAAATTAGTACTCTTGTAACCAGTACCCCAGATTAAGAAACTAAATATTACAAATACGCTAAGTAACAGGCCCTTCTTATGTCTCTTCCAGTCATCATCCCATTAAAAGTAGCCAGTGTCTTGATTTCTAACACCATAGGTGAGTTTTACCTATTTTTGAACCGATAATCTCTTTTTAACCTCACTTCCATCAATTCTTGTGATTTAATAAAAGATGCTGATTTGAGATACATTTCTGTAAGATAATGTTTGGATACTTTTAACAGTAAAACATAGACCAGAAACTACCTCATTCTGAATGTAGTTTTTGTTTTATGTGTTCTCAATATTACTGTGAGATTAAAATAAGCTCTAATATTTCTTTTTGCTTCTCAACTAAAAAATAGCCTTTGGTGATATTTGGTAAGGGCTCCAAAGTCATTTTATAATCAAAAGAAGGGGGCAAGATACAGAAGTAAGAGCTCTTCCTCAGGTAGATCAGCCTCCTTCCCTGGTAAGAGATCACAGAAAGATACCAGACAGGGGACTGAGTGACACCTGGCTGAACTGAACAGTATATGTTGGTAGGGCCAAATGGAATTAGCCAAATGGTGAAAAATGTCATTTCATGTCATACGTTTGTTGTTGTTCTTTCTTTAGGAAAAATAATCCCCTCTTCTGGACTGTTGTTGCTGGGGAGCATGACAGAATTCTGAAAGAATCAACTGAACAGGTGAGAAATGTTTTTAAAGGTTATTTTGCCTATACTCTAAGTGTTGTCACATGCCAGGGAATTTCTTTAGCTAAACTATATAATTAGATATTCCACTCTTAGTGCTCCTTCATATTTATAATTTAGACCAACATTTAAAGATACCATTTGAGATCACACTTTAATCTGAGAATTAGATCAAGTTGGTCAGGAAGTATGAATTCAGGCCCACATGCACAAGTCTACATGGTCTGATTCCTCCAGGACTGCAGTCCTCAGAAAGTGGTTCATGGCCTCCTGCAAATTGTAAACAGAGATTACTGTTTTCAAATTACATCATCTTCACTGAAATCTGTAAAGATTTCAGATTTATTTTACCGTGATGCAAGGAAGTAGTTTGACTCGTTGACTTGATCTTGTTATTCTCACCTGGTGCAGGTGAGAAGGGCAAAACACATCGTCGTGCATGAAGACTTTGATAGACTGAGCTTTGACTTGGACATCGCCCTAGTGCAACTGAGCTTTCCTCTGGCGTTCAGCTCTGCAGTGAGGCCGGTGTGTCTCCTACACAGCACGGAGCCTCGGTTTCCCTCTGAGATCTGTACTGTGACTGGATGGGGAAGCGTAAATGAAGGTAAACAGTTTATGTTTGCATAAACAATATGCAGGTTGTTGATTTTAAAAATTCGTCATGGCAATAGTATCAGGCAGTAGCTACTTTAGCCTTTCTTCCTTCTGAAAGATAGAAGCCATGTTTTATTTCATTGTCAGAGGCGATGAAATCAGAGAATGAGCAGTTTTATGTTTTTCCTTTAGAGTAACCAATTACAGGTAGGCTAGATTGGTAAAGGGCCAGGTAATAAGTTTTTTAGGCTTTGTAGGCCATATGGTCTCCATCGTAACTATTCAATTCTGCCATTATAGCACAAAGCAGCCATAGACAATGTGTAACAGAATGGATGTGGCTGTGTTCCAATAGAACTTCATTCATGAAATTTAAATTTCATGTAATATTAATGTGTCACAAAATCTTGACAGATTTTTTCAACCATTTAAAAAGGTACAAACTATTATTAGTTCCTGGATTGTACTAAATAGGCCCAGGGATTGGGGGTGGGACTGGGATGTGCTGGCACAGAACTGGCCTGCGGGCTGTGGTTTGCTGACCTCTTGGCTAGATTGTAGCATTCTTAAAGCTATAGTAAAATAGTGAAAGGTCTGAATGGGTCAATGTGTATGTTTTGCTTCTTTTCACTGTATAAGATAATTTTCTTTTACATTCTCCTTCTGTTTCTATGTCATTTATTTGGAATCTGTGAGCTTAAAGGAGAAGGGATATATCTGTGTTCACATTTACAGCTTACTGTATGACCTGCAGCCAAATTCCATTTTCCTAAAATCTTTGCAACTACCATATGAGGAAATTTTATCCTTCCTGTTTTGCAAATGAGGTTATGACCCCAAGAATTAAGTAACTTAATAATATCCTATGACTACTAAGTATCAGAGCTAGGATATAAAATTAACCATGGCTTAACTGATAACCCTTGAATGGCTGAATGGCTTTTTTGTTTACTTAGAATAAAATCTGAATTCCTAGCCTGGCTTGGGTGTTAGGTGATTTGGCCTCCACTTAACTCTCCAACTTCATTTCCATTTTTTATCCCTGTCGGGAACCATGGTCTTCTTTCTTTCTTTTAAACACCAAAATTGTTCTGCGTTCTGAAGTTCTGTACCCTGTTTTCTTCCACTTGGAATATTCTTACTCTAGTCTTACAGCTGCCTCCTCATCATTCCCTTCTCAACTCAAATGTCACTCCCCTTGTCAGAATACTGTGCTTCAGCAGGACTGTCTTTCCATCACTTTCTGCCTTACCCACTTTTATCGTCTCATTACACATAAATGTTCTTGATATTATTTTATGTCATCATTTTCTACATCTCATCCTTTAGAGTAGGAACCACTTGGAGACAGAACTCTAATTCACCATTTTCTCCCCAGGGCTAGAAGTGTACCTAGTGTAGAAGAAATATTCAGTAAATATTTATTGACTGGCTAGCTTCAAAGCCCTTGAATAAATGTGCCCTTTCTCTGACATCTTTGACCTCCACCAACTCCATGAACACCAGACAACTGAGAGGTGGTTACAGTCTCATAATAGATGAATCTATTCTTTCAGTCTCAGAGAAAATAAATTCTTGATTTTGAGACATGATAAACAACACCAGTATAGATGGACCCTGAAAAGAGGAATTTAAGTACATTAAATTACTTATGTATTAGATTAATACATTAAAAAGATCACAAGATTTAGAGCCAGACCTTGGCTGGAGTCATAGTTCAGTCCTAAAGGAGATCAAATTCTCAGAGCTCTGGCTTTTTTGTATGTGAGATCAGTGATAGCCCACTTCACAACGTTGTCGTGAGTGTTATGAGGTCGGAGTGAAGGGCTTTATAAATAAGTGTAGGGTAATTTTTATTTTGTCCAAAAATGTATAGGGCTATAAAATACTGAACTTAATTATTTTAGTCATGAATCTAAAATGATAGAATAAGTCATACAGAATACATGTTAACGCAGGCCAGCCTGAGATTCAATTATGAGAAAAAATTCTTTAGTGTTCCTCGTTTGTCATTTTAAATTGGAGTTGAGTTTAT
Organism: Eidolon dupreanum; assembly: GCA_028627145.1. Lineage (NCBI taxonomy): Eukaryota > Metazoa > Chordata > Mammalia > Chiroptera > Pteropodidae > Eidolon > Eidolon dupreanum. Next base: position 31,707,667 of record CM053503.1, on the reverse strand, counting down.
GTCTCAGTGACAATAGAGGAAAAAGTGGAATATGATTTGGGTTTATATTAAGAAATTATAAAAACATTGATAGTGCATATTTAAAATATATTTTTTATGTAATATGTGTATATGTATAAATATATACTTATATAAATCATATATAACACCAATTCATATCTTTTTGAATTTTTTTCTGAATTATTGCGTAGCAATCTAAAACACTAAAATTTAAGTCAGAAATAAGCTAGAAAAAAAGTGTTTCTGGACTTGTTCTCCTGCCAATGTATTTCGTTTACAAAGATGCCACATCTGAAAATGAAGATACTGCATGAGACACTTATATTTTTTGATTCAATATTCTAAATCTGTTCAGGCAGAACTGAGTGATTGCAATTATGTTGGTGCAGAACAAATTTGAACGTAAATATATTTTTTAACATCTTGCCATCATTTTTAAGCTCTCTTTCTGAATCTGTTTCTTAATTAGACAGTAGCCTGGCAAATCGCTTACAACAGTCTGTGTTAGAAAGGGAGATGTGCAAACACACTTACTATTCTGCTCACCCAGGAGGGATCACAGAGGAAATGATCTGCGCTGGCTTGACAGTTACTCGAAGGAAAGATTTCTGTCAGGCCAGACGATTACGATTTTGCTGAGGAGGATAGAAAGTTGCCATCTGCTGGACAGTAAGAGAACACTCTCAAAACCAGAGACAACCAAGGTCTTAGCCTGTGCCTCATAGCATCATGCCACATCCCCTTACCCAAAAGGCTCGTGGGACCACAGGAAGAGTGAGTTGTCCAAACTTGCTGAGATGGCAAAGAGTGGGTGGAAGCAGCCTACAGCCAGAAGAGCAAGTGGGTACATAGAGGAGCCAAGAGAAAGTAGGAGATGGCAGCTCTGCTAAACTGGCCTGCGGATGGGAAGATATATTTAAAGCTTTGGGAAAGAGGAATGAACAAATAAGAATCTAAATTAGTATATCCTATTTATGACTGAAGAGTTTTATTGTTTTAAATTTTACTAATCTCCAGTGTACTCACACTTAATTTTCCACCACGGGTTAAAATAATTGTGAAGAAAAGGAGAACTTTCAAAGAAATTATTTTTATATGCAGTGGAAAAGAAATTACAAAGTAATAGTTTAATTTTAGTGGTGTTATAGAGGCACAAAGCTGTACAGATATATTCACACTGGACAAACATATTATTGACAAGTTCAGAATCAGCTAAGAAAAAGACGATATGAACAAATGGCTTGCAAATACTAGCTTTAATATTCTCCAAACCAACTGAGGAATGTGAATTCAGATATACAACCAAAAAGGTTTTCTAATACTCTGTAGCCCACCTTTAATACCTAAGCAATCCAACTAAGGGAAAGTGTGGTCTTCAGGGCAGACGTACTTCTCCAGATGTATCATTTCTTACTGGTCTAGAGTAGAAAGAAGAAAAGATGAATCTCTAGTCTTTATTGATTTTTGATAGTTCCTCCCACCCCAATCAAGAAACATGAACCAATGGATGTCACCTCTACAAGGAGAAAACTGGGCATTTATATAGAAGTCCTTCCTTACAAAAACATAAGGAGAGAAGGCAGGAGGTCCCTCCTTAACACTGAATATAAATTTATTGCACTTAAACCCAGTCATGGTGTCCAGCACTCAAATTCAGTTATATGTTGCATATGTTAATTTTCATCCCTTAGAAGCAGACCCTGTGACAAAGATTCAAGAGCAGTGGTCAGTTTAGGAAGTACAGATATTACCACTAGGAAGGTAAGGAGGAGGTGTAGGGAAGGCAAGGCTGTCAATCTAGGACGTGCCATTAAGCCAGCTACCACAATGAGGGACTGAGTTTAGTCATGTGGCAAAACTCTGGCAGTGATGCAAAACACACTAAGAATATTTATCCCTTCTGGGTGTTGAGGGAGCTGCTTCCTGAGGGTCATAGTTCCAGGGCTGCAGGGGGATCACTTCCTACTTCTAGCCTGCTTCATGAATGGAGTGAAGGGTAGCAAAAACCTTCAGACATAGAGGCAGGATGTGGATTAAAAGATATAAAGAATATGGGAATGGTACACCTACATTTGCTAGAGGACATACATATTATAAAAATCAAATAGAAAAGTACTCTGAATTAATGTGTTCACTCTTACCCTTTAGGGATATGATTTTATGAGTCAAGGAAATTACAAATGGTTCTACTGTCTCTGTCACGTGTGACAGCATCTAATATGAAGGGAACACCTGAATTGCTATCAAGAACTAGGGAGGGGAATTAGATTCCTGTGAGAGGTGAAGCGAATATGATCTCAGTTGGCACTTATTCTTATTTCAGCTATATCCAATGGTCCCTTCTAGCTGCAGTACAACCAAATTTACAGCTAGTACAAAAGGAAGAAAATAGGGAGTTGAGATTCTGACTAATAAATGTGGCTAGCTTTCTTTTACAAATTACTAAAAAGGTAACTTCAGAAACTTGCTTCGATAAAATAGACTCTAATATTTCTATCAGGTAATTAATTTTTACCCTCCTGAAAACGCTCAAAGGTCATGGACCTACTAATGTCATTTCTCATCCAAGAAGGTAAAAATAAGAATGTTGGGATGTAGAAACATGGGAGTTTCCATGTAAAGTCCTGTGATTTGCTCATAACACATTTCAGATTTTAGCTATTTTAAAACATTTCAACTTCTTTGACCTATAAAATGGTCTCTGTTGTCACAGAGTGATGTAGGTCCTGTTCCTGCTGATTTTTCCAATCGATTTCATGCTTTTCTCTCCTTGCTTACTATATTTCAGCCACACTGATTGCTTTCTAACCACTCAACTTGCCACATACTTGCCCAGCTGGGGGCCTTAACCTAGATATCAATTCTGCATAAAATGTGATTCCTCCAGGTTTATGAAAATCTGGCTCCTTCTCATCCTTCCTGTATCAGCTCAAATGTTATTGAAACTACATATACATACATGCACAGGTAAGCACACACACATACCTATCCATATTCTCTACATTTTGCTCTGAATATTTCCTTTATAGCTATTATCACCCTCTAATACATTTACAGTCTTTCTCAGAATGCCTAGCTCAAAATAGGCACTAAATATTTTTTTAAATAATTAACAAAGACTATTTGTTTATTAAAGACCATATACTTGGCCCTATGATAGGTACTGGCAATAAAGGATAAATTAGATAAGCTCTCTCTGTATCATAGAATATTTGTAGTTGCTTAAAAAATTCTATATCGGGTATGTGTTTGTACTGAATGAATGAGTGATTTAAAAGAAAACAAACCTGACTGAGACAGACCATTTTCAAACTTGAAGGGGATCTTAAGTATAATCTTACTTTATGCAGAAAAAAAAATAGACTCAGAGAAAATGTTAATTGCTTTACATTACAGACTAGGGAATCTATCTTCTTATTCCCACTTTAGGATTTAGTCTGTCAAATTCTTCATATAAAATAAACAGGTATATCAAATATGTCAGCTCAATGTTTTTTATAAGAAGACAAATTAAGAATTTAGTTTGGTCCTAAATATATTTGTGTCAAAAGTGGAGGGCTGATTAAAAATCAGAAAGGCTACCTTAAAAAATTCAAATCCTATGTTTTAAGGTTTGGGTTTTTTTCAGCTTTATTGAGATATAATTGGCATGTAACAGTGTGCAAGTTTAAGATGTTCAATATGATGATTTGGTACACACATGTTGTGAAATGCTTACCACATTAGGGTTAGTTAACACCTCCCTCACCTCACATAATTACCATTTCTTTCTTATGCTGAGAACATTCAAGATCTACTCCTTGAGCAATGTTCAAGTCTATAATACAACACTGTTAACTACAGCCACCATGCTGTACATTAGATTCCCAGAACTTTTTAATCTTATAACTGGAAGTTCAACATCTCCCTATTTTTTCATGCCTAGCCACTGGTAACCATCATTCTATGCTCTGTTTCTATGAGTTCAGCTTTTTTGGATTTCACATATAAGTGATATCACCTAGTGTTTGTCTTTTGCTGTCTTTGACAGAAAAATAGGTTGTTTCAATATCTCGACTATTGTGAATAATGTTCAATGTATGTGGGAGTGCACATACATTTTTGATATCCTGTTCTCACAGCCTTTGGATGAATACACCCAGAAGTTGGATTGCTGGATCATAAAGTAGTTCTATTTTTTTTTTTTTTTGAGACTCCTCCAGGTTACATTCCCACCAACCGTGTACAAGGGTTCCCTGTTCACATCTTTGCCAACACTCTTTGTCTCTGGTCTTTTTGATGATAACCTTTCTAACAAGTGTGAGGTGATATCTCATTGTGGTTTTCATTTACATTTCCCTCATAATTAGTGAGTTGAGAATCTTCTCATGTAACTGTTGGCCATCCGTATCTCTTTTTTGGAAAAATGTCTATTGAGATCCTCTGCCCATTTTTAAATTGTGTTTTTTTGTTATTGATTTGTACGAGTTCTTTATAAATTTTGGATATTAATCCCTTACTAGATATGTGGTTTTAAATATTTTCTCCAGTTTCATAGTTTGCCTCTTCATTTTGTGGATTGTTTCTTCTAATGTGCAGAAGCATTTTAGTTTGACGTGGTCCCACTTACTGATTCTAGCTTTTGTTGCTTGTGCTTTTAGTTTCATCTCCAAAAAAACTGTTGCCAAGACCAATGTCAAGGAATTTTCCCACTATATTTTCTTCTAGGATTTCTACAGTTTGGGGTCTTGTGTTTAAGTCTTTAATTCATTTCAAGTTAATTTTTGTGAGTGGTGAAAGATAAGGGTCCAATTTCATTTTTCTTCATGTGGTTATCCAGATTTCCCAGCACCATTTGTTAAAGAGCCTGTCCTTTCCTCATTGAGTATTCTTTACTCCCTTGTCAAATATTAGTTGGTCAGATATGTGAAAGTATTTTCTGGGCTCATGATTCTGTTCCATTCATCTATATGTCTATTTTTATCCAGTACCATACTGTGTTGATTGCTATGAACTTGTAATATATTTTGAAATCAGGAAGTTTGATGCCTTTAGCTTTTTTCTTTCTCAGGATTATTTTGGCTATTCTTATGTGGTTCCATGTGAGTTTTATAATTGTTTTTTTCCATTTTTGTGAAAAAAATGTCACTAGAATTTTGATATAAACTGCATTGAATCTATAGATGGCTTTGAGTAGTATGGACATTTTAAGAATATAAATTCTTCTGATCCATTAAAATGGAATATCTTTCCAATTATTTGTGCCTCATTCAATTTCTTTCATCAAGGTCTTATAGTTTTCAGAAGAGATCTTTCACATCCTTGGTTAAATTTATCCCTAAGTATTTTGTTTTCTTTAATGCTATTGTACATAAGATCATTTTCCTTATTTTTTTCATATATTTTGTTATTAGTGTATACAGATTTCTATATGTCCATTTGGTATTCTGCATCTTTACTGTATTTATTGATTAATTTTAACTTTTTTTGGTGGAGTCATTAAGATTTTCTCTATATAAGATCATATCATCTGCAAATACAGTTGTCTTTCATTTCCTTTCTTTCTCATTCTTTTTTTTTCTCTTGTCTTTCTTTCTTTCTTCCTTTTCTTTCTTTTCTTTCTTTCTTTCAATTTGGATGCCTTTTTTTCCCCTCTTGCCTGATTGCGTTGGCTAGGAATTTCAGTACTGTGTTGAATAACAGTTTTCAGAGTGGGCACCCTTGTCTTGTTCCTTGTCTTGTTTAACATGAAAAGCTTCCAACCTTCACTGTCAAGTGTGATGTTAGCTGTGGGTCTGTTATATATGGCTTTTATTATGTTGAGGTATGTCTCATTTATACCCAATTTGTTGAGGGTATTTATAAAAAGGAGGTCGCATTTTGTCAAAGCCATTTTACTATTAATCATAATAATATGATTTTTAAATTTTATTTTATTAATATATATCATATTCATTAATTTGCATATATAGAACCATCCTGACATTGCTGAAATAAATCCCACTTGATCATGGTGTATGATCCTTTTAATGTGCTGTTGAATTCATTTTGTTAGCATAGATGCCCCTCAACTTATAATAAGATTACATTCTGATAAACCCACTGTAAGTTAAAAATATAATCAAGTCAAAAATGCATTTAATACACCTACCTTAAATGTGCTCAGAACACTTTAGTGTACAGTTGGGCAATATTATCTCACTGACACTGTGCAGCATTGCTAGAGAGAGTATCATACTGTATATCACTAGCCCAGGAAAAGATCAAAATTCAAAGTACAATTTCAACTAAATGTATATTGCTTTCACACCATCATAAAGGCAAAAAATCATGTCAAACCATCATAAGTTGGGAACCACTGGCATTTTTTTGAAGATTTTTGCATCTATGTTCATCGGGAATATTGGCCTGTGATTTTCTTTTCTTATTGTGTTCTTATCTGGATTCAGTATCAGGGTAATACTGGCCTCATAAAATGAGTTTTGGAATGTTCCCTCCTCTTCATTTTTTTAACAGAGTTTAAGAAGGATTAGAGTTGATTCTTTAAATGTTTAGTAGAATCATCAGTGAAGCCATCTAGTCCTTTTTTTTTTGTTGAGATGTTTCTGACTACTGATTCCATCTCCTTACTCATATTAGAATGTTCTGATTTTCTATTGCTTTATGATTCAATCTTAGTAGGTTATATATTTCTAGGTCATGTGACCCACTTAGTGACAAGGATACATTCTAAGAGATGCGTCATTGAGTGTCTTTGTGCGAACATCCTTACACGAACATAGATGGTATAGCCTACTACTGTAATTTTACGTTCTATCATTTTATATGACTGGCAGTGCAGTGGGTGTGTTTATATCAGCATCACTACAAACAATGCATTGCACTACAACATTAGTATGGCTACATTGTCATTAGATGATAAGAATTTTTCAGCTTCATGATAATCTTATGGGACCACTATTATGATTCATCATTGACCAAAACGTTATGTGGTATGCAACTGTATTTCTTCTAGGTTATCCAATTTTTGATGTATAATTGTTCATAATAGTCTCTTATAATTCTTTGTATGTCTGTGATTCTTTGTATGTCTTCTTTCATTTGTGATTTTAATTATTTGAGTCTAAGTAGTCTAAGTTATACAAAGTGACAAAGAACAATCTTTTAAAAATTAAAGAAATATATTATGAATAAATTATTGTTTTTTCCTGTTCCAAAATCAAAAGCAGGAGCTCTGGTTGCAGTAAATTTCTAGAACACATTTCTTTGGTGTTTCAGGGAGACTTTGGTGGGCCATTGTGTGTAGACATCAAAAATATCCCTTTGTCCTCTATGGCATTGTAAACTGGGGAGCTGGCTGTGCCCAGTCAAGAAAGCCAGGTGTATTTGCCAGACTGAGTGTCTTCTTGGACTGGATCTCATCCAAAATCAAATGTAAATATTTTTCAGATATTGTAAAAACAATGCCTCTTTCTTTAGATTTCTATCAACATTTTGAAAAAGAAGACCATAAAATAGTGTTTTATTTATTATAGTTTCTAAATACATTAAAATGAACATTAAGATTCTGTAGCATAAGTTCTCCCTTGGACCTTTCCTGAAGCCGTTTTCATCTTAGATTTGCATTCTCTTTTAACAAAAACTACTTTGGTACAGACTTCATGTTGTCCTCAGGCTTTCTTCTTTATTTTTTTAACATGTTCTCTCTAGATACAAGTTCTGCTTCACTTCAGATAAATAATGAAAGAAAAACCTTAACAAAGAAACAGTTGTCACCATCCACAGCTTCAACAGACAATGCATCTGGGCCAGGTAACAGATATTTGTGTTATCCCATAAATACAGCTAGGAAGAATTTAGCAAAAGGCATTGCATGTTTGGGTTCCCTTATTTTCTTTGGAACACCATAAACTCTGTGTTTTCATTCTGGTTGGTAATTTAAGCAAAAAGAGTTGTTATCGTGATTGGGGATCTTTTCTACACCATAGATACAGTGTTTGTAGGTGCCTGAATCTGGAGAAGTGCATAGAATTATTCTGACCTTTGAGCTATATATTTCTACATGAACAAAGGTCCTTATACTTCCAGATACCTTGCTAGGCAAAGACGCTGGATGTGAAGTGACCAAGACCACCATCAGGGTTAGTGCCTCTATTAATTCTCCCACAATTGTCAGTCTGTGTTTACTAATAGGATTTTGATTTTTAGTTGAAAGCAAACAGAAGTTGGAGAATTAGAAATCTGTAAGAGACTTATAGGGAGATGAAAGTTCTATGACATCATCATTCTTGGTTTCCAAATGGTCAGAGTCTTTCCCTTTTCATCCATCTCTGCCCCACCCACCCCCTCATACACTCAACCCTGGTAGACTAGGATGAGCTGGAGGAAAATTAAAAAGGATGTAAGAGAGAGGAGTGGAGAATTATTAGAATGATGGCTTCAGTAGATGAAAGGGGTGAGATCTTGCCAGAACCCGCCAGATGGAGTCCAACAGTCCTGAGTGGGGGAGTGAGGGTAGGAAAAAAGACAGAGAAGAGAAAAAGATTTTGGGAGGGCATACAGTCAAAGCTGCAGCACCGAGTTTATTTAGCACCGTCCTGATATACCCTAGCAAGCATGAGAAACAGCTCAAAAAATGTTAGTTATGCACAATAACCTTGTTAACGTTACACAGGGAGCTTAACGCTATCTCCGCATTCCGCATCCCTTCTTTAAAGTCAAGGAACAATCAACCTCTCTGTTCCCATCTCCAGGTGTTCTTTTGTGTCAGCAGACTTCTTAGCTTTACTGTACGAATATCCTGCTTGACTCTCAAGCCTGAAAATGGCTCCCAACAAGATCTAGTGCTCAGCCATGGGGATTGGGCTTAGTCAGGAGCAAAGCACAGTTTATACATTATTGCCAGATAGAAGGCAGAATACTTAGATACTGATGCAGGTGTATGAGTACATGTGAGGATGGGGACTTCTGGAAGATCTCCTTTAGTTGTTCCCATTTTCTCAGCAGATGAAACAAGGGGTTGTGGAAGAGGATGTAAGAGTTTTAAGAGGAAAGTATGAAATAGTTTTCTTAAAAAATGACAAAGAACATGGACTAGGAATATGTAGTAGGATTATTGGGTAGCATAAAAGCCTCTGAGATGAATGATTATAAATTTAGACAGAGACCAACAAGTTAGCTTAATTTTATGTTTTCCTCTGAATACATTGAGGGATACCACATAGATGCAGAGCAGGTGGAGAATAGATTCAATCAGAATGGGTTATCCCAAGTATGCGAGACTATAAGAACATTGAGAGTGTGTGTAAGAAAGGAATTAAAACAATGGATCATTGGAATTTAAACTAGGAAGAGAGTAAGCAAAAATGAGAGATGAGTTAGGGACAAGGAAAAGGGGTAGATGAATTAAAAATATCAAAAGATGGAAGAAGTGTTGGAGGATGCTGAAAAGACAGAAGGTTGTAGTTAGAGTGGTGCTTGAAACAGATTATGGCAGGCCTGGGATTTCTGCAAATGACCAAGTATCTTGGGGCTGACCATTGGGATGAGTGGCTGAGGTCAGGTGGAGGAATGTTGGGAAATTGGAATCATCATCAATATGGCTACTGAACTCCGCAAGATTTGAGGGAGGAATAGTATTGGAGAGAGTATCTGCTAAAATCTAGGAATGAGAAAGAAGCGAGTAGTAGTATAATCTGAAAACACAAGAGTCAAAGAATCAAAACAAGAGTCAAAGAGTGAAATTTAGATTAAAAAGAAATCGAATTGGGGCTGAGATGGCACACAGACTTAGGTGCAAGATCCTAAAGCCTAATGATTTCAGTGGTTTGAGTTAAATGAACAATTTCAGTGAGTGCCTCAGTAAGTTGATCCATGTAAAGCACTTAGAATAAGGATTGCATGACCAATGAGAAGGGTCAATAAGTGGTAGTGGTAGTGACCATCTAATGTATTCTTTGAACTGTCTCAGACTATTAGAAAATTAGCATTGTTAAAATATATAGAAGATATTCCTAATTTGTTCATGTTCAGAAATACTTATGCATGCCAGAGAACTTTGAAAGTTTTACATATGAATGGGCATTGTTTTGTTTTAGTTCTATTACTGTTTTATGAGCTAAAATGTTAGGACTATGCTAGGCTATATCTAGCACATACCCACTCCCACCACTTGCTTTTTATACAAGAGAATTAACAAATCTTAACTGTTTTGGTTTTTTTTTTGAGATTGTTACCCCATTTATAAAAAACAGTGACTGCTTGGGAATTCATGACTTTATATAATTTGGCTACTTTCCGGGCAGATTTGTCATAGAGATTCATGTGAAGAAGAAAAAAGATTGAAAAGATTGGAAAGACATTTTGGGGCCAGACTCTGAAAGACTTTGCAAGGTGTACTACTTTAGTTGCTCTGAACAAGGAGAGAACTTAATTTTGTTTCATATACTATTCCCAGAATGGAGGACATGGTGGGGGAAGATTAGAGACTGAGAAATCTATTAAGTTACTATTAAATCAAAGTAGATTTAATAAATACCTAATTAGATCATAATAATGAAAAGGAAAATTTGCCAAGAAATAATAGAGGGCTAGGCAATGGAGTAGAATCCTTAATTATTGTAGCATTTTATTTCCCTTCTGCCACACTTCATCTCTATTATTTATAAAAACATATTTATATATGTGTCTCCTTGGTGAGATTATAATTTCTCTATGGAAGAGTATATATAATACGTATGTTAATTAACTAACACCCATACAGTAAAATGTGTTCATTCAAGTACAGTGTATTTTAATATGTAATTGCTCAATATATTTTTGTCAAGGGAATAAACATAGGAGAAAAAGGAAGAGTCAAGGATGTAATCTGAAGGAGAAGTTGGTTGCAGGGTCAGTAGGCCAGAGAGCTACTGGCATCTGAAGCTCTGCAGGTATCCCCGCATGTCCAAAGGTGCCCTTGGACTTACGAGCAAGTCAAAGAAGTGAGAGACATTTAAGTACCTTCAGTAAATTCTCCTTTTTTTGACCTCATTCACAAACTCCATAAATGTAATCATTTGTCCCAGCAGGATAAATACTCAGTTAAATTAATGAAGCTTTTAGGAAGAGGTCTTCAGTTGCATCTCAAAGAAATAAAGAAATGAAAACATCCTGGAAATAGAGAATGTAATCCATGGTGCCTTTTTTAAGAGATTTAAAAATTCAGTTAAAAGTAATTTTTTAAAAAATATTTAAATTCTACTCATAATCTCACTTTAAGAAAATAGGAGATATTAAATGGAATGGTCTTTTTTACCCAATAACTTGTAACCAATAGTAATAAAGTTTTACTTTTCTTCTTGTAATCCTAAATTTTTCAAGTTTGTGATAGAATCTCATTTTCCTTTGTTTATGTTTGTCCCTGGTGTCTGTGTGTTCTGCATTGCAGGCTCGTACTCCGAAGTGGAGCTGGAAGAGCCCAGAGGTTTTTTTTCAACTCTGAGATATCCACTAAATTATAGAGGAAAACTGGAATGTTCTTTGGTGCTCAGAGTTTCACCAAGAAGTATGGCAAAATTTACTATTGAATACCTGTCACTCCCTGGGTCTCGTATGTATCTAGATTCAGTTCTGACTATATATGAAGAAAGCCATGGTGAGATGAGAATGTTAGGTAATCCTTGCTGGTGCTTAAACTTTGTGCTATGAGACTTTTCTGTAGAGGTGGCTTATGATCAAGAGGGACTTTGACTTGGTAATGATACCACCAAAATGTTGATTCGTGTAATGGGCATGCCTTTTCTCCTAGATGTACCTAATATTTTCAAAACTGGATTTTACAGAACAGGATACGAGAGCTTGTATGTGCATGAGTGTATGTATGTATATTCATAGAAGAAAAAAAAAAAAACGGAGGGCCCAACTTCTTCAGACATACCAAAACCACACCAAAATCCCAGAAATGTGTACATAATAGAGGAGGGATTAAAATGGTTGAAAATTGGATGGGTGGAGGGGGGAGTAGGAGTATTTAATTTTAAAATAAAGCAAAATACATTAAAGGCTTTTGAAACTTTTAGAATTAAAAAGATTTGATACTAACATGCCAGCTATCATTTCAGTTCATGTATAGGCAAACCTGTTTTCATTCAACAAAACAAACTTACCACCTCTTGTTCGTATAGGTGTAATACAGGGTTTTTGTCTCTCAGTAAAGAGGAAAGTGAGAGATGTCAGTAATAATTTGGTTGATGGGGAAACCTGGAAAGAAAAAAGTTTGTGTATGTTATTATGAATGTGTATGGTACACACACATATTCACGTGCTTGATTCAGGAGAAGATGGAGACCAGAGAAATTGCTTTGAAGGTGAGATTGTTGTTTTAGGATTACATTAGAGTGAGAGATTAAATTATTGATTTAGAAGGCACAAACATATTTGTTTAAGAAATCTTTCTTTAAAAATACTACCTTATTTAGACTTCAGGGAAAAAATCTATTAACAAGCCTTTCCACTTGCACACATTTCCCTTACAATCAGATTAACTTTACCATCCCCCTGAATTAAAGCTGCTGAAGGTCTTCTCCTTGTAGCTGGAATGAAATCCAAATCTCAGTGCCACCTTTTTCCTTTCTTTCCCCCGGCTCACCATGCTCCGGGCACTTCCATTTTCACCTGAGGTCCCTGTCCATCTACTTCCAGCTCTTCAGAGTTCCTTCTCATCCTCATCTCTCACCTCCATTAAATCTTGAGTAAAATGTCACCTTCTTAATGAGTCCTACCTTGATCAATGTAAACTGCGTCACCTCCCACCTGTGTATTTTGCAGTGATCTTTTCTTAGCACTTGTCTCCTAACATATTTTGATTTTTTTGGTCATATTTTTGGTTTATCTGTGTCTTTCATTTTGAAGATGAGCTTCCTGAGGTCTGAAACTTTTGTTTCTTCACTTTGAAAATTGCTAGTGCCTAGAAGAATACCTGACACACAGAAGGCATTTAGTATATCAATGAATGAACGAAAGGTTGCTTCCTCAAAGAGGTCTTGTCAGTCTGACGTAGAACCATTTATTCTATTCTGCAATCATTTTTCTGTCATATTATACTGGTTATTTCACTTGTAGCCTTGGTCTCTTTGAATTCACTATCTTCATTTACCTGACTAAAATGAAGGCTTCTGGAGATCTTGCTATTTTGTTTCCTTTTATATCTCCACAAATTAGGATAATGCCTTGAGACCCAGAACATTTTTTTGCCTGAATGTGTATTGCTAAATACTCTTCAGAAAGGCTAAATCAATTTTTGCTGCCATTAGCAATATATGGGTATCTCCTTCACCATGCCCATCACCTAATTTATCAATTGAATTGGCACTTTTACTGTTTAAAAATCATTAATGAGGAATAAATATTTTTTGATATATTAACTATTTGTATTTTTTATTTCTTGTCATTTCCATCCTTTTTTTGAGTATTCTTTTTATTGGTTTATAAAAGCTTTTATGTATAAAGATATTTTTCCTTTGTCATAAGTTGTAAGTGCTTATTTGTAAGGTTGTAATTTGCCTTTAAATTTTATTACTTGTTGATGTAAACATTTAAAAATTATTTATTTAAATCTATCCATCCATATCTCTGATCTTCAATTTATTTCACTGCTTTTATATTTAAAAATTCATTGAGTTCAGAAAAAAAAATTTAGTTAAAAAATTTAATCCTGCTAAAATATTTTTTCTTATATTATAAAGTTATGCTATACCTGTTTCTTTAAAAAATAAGCTATTTTCTTTCAAATTTATTGCTCTATCTTTATTATATACTAAATTCTCGTGTGAAAGAAACATTTTCTGGAAAACTTTCCTTTATCATTATAACCTATTGAAAACCATACTTGACTTTCTTGTTGGCTAACTGGGAAACCACTATAATTTTCCAACCTAGCATTTCTTTGATTTGAAGTTGTCATCTTGAACCTTGTATAACTGTTCTTTCTCTTCAAATGATAGCTAGCAGAACTGAAATACTGGAAACATTATCTCTTACTCAAATTGGATAATATTTTTCTATACTGTAAAATGTTATTTTTTTCCCTGTGGAATCCAGCAATTCATTCAAGAGCTACATTTATCTCTACTTGCTACAAATAAATATTTGATTATTCTTCAAATAGTATTTCAATGTCATTTACCAACATATGTTACGTGAACTAATTTTTTCTTGGATATAATCTCCTTCCTCTCTTTTTCCCCACAAGTATTTTGGGGTACCTACCATAGGCCAGAGACTAACTCTTCTTGGTTGTGGGGCTCCAGTAGCGAACAAAATGAACAAAAAAATCCCTGCCCCAATCAAGCTTATATTCTAGTAGAGAGAGGACACATGATAAGATAAAATAAAATACATAATATATTGGGCAGACAAGGGGAAATGAAGGCGGGAAGGGAGAGAAGTAGTGTCTGGGAGGTAGGTACCATATAGTTGTATGTAGCATAAGCTACAAATGTCTTTCTGAGTATGTGACTTTTAAACAAATGTTGCAGAATGATACTGAACTGTTCTCAACAGTAAATGAGTTTGCTTCTAAGAAACACAGATTCTTTCCACGCCTTCTTACTCAGCCCTCTAAATTGTTTTTACAATTATGGTTATCATTTTTCCTTTTATCTTTGACTTAAGCTTCTCAAAGTAAAGCAATCAAAAACGAGTGACAATGGGGAAAGAATAAGCTTTCAAGTAGAAAAAGTTTTCCATCATGGATCTTCATGGTTAGATATGTTTAATAAGTAGATTAATTGTCTAAGAGAAAATGGAATATCAGCATTATCTTAAAGATAAAATAATTTACTACCTACTGTCCTTCAAGGAGCAAGGTGACATAGTAGAATATGATGGCATTGGATTTATGGACCCAAATTTAAATCTTGACTCCTCAGCCCATCTATCTGTGACTTTAGGAGAGTCACTTGAGTTCGGGAACCCTTTTCCTCATTAGACAGTGAGATAAACTCCTATTTCATGAGTACAAACTTGTAACTAATGGACAAATAAGTCCCTGAGATCTAATAATGCACAATATAGTGAATATAGACAACTATATTATATTATAACCATCAAACTTGTTAACGAACTAGATCTTAATTTTTCCCATCACAAAAAAGAAATAATTATGTGATGTGGTAGAGGTGCTATTACTACAATTACAATATTATAGTATGTAAATACATCAAATCAACATGTTGTATACCTTAAATTTACACCATGTTACATGTCAAATATTTCAATAAAAATAAATACATAAAAATAAGCGTTTATGTAAAATAGAGAGACTGCTCAAAAATCTGAGTTCTTCTTTTTTACCAGATTTTATTTTTTTATTTTTTATTTTTTAGGTGAGGCAACCTTTGATTGACCTCACAGATTGCAAGGATCTTGTCAGTTTACAATCCCTTATTTTTTGTTTTTTACACCTGCAGCACCTGGTCTTCCTGGGTAGTCTCCCATCCAAATACTAACCAGGCCCAACACTGCTTAGCTTCTGAGATCAGACGGGCAGACGAGATCGGGCTTGTTCACAGATTTGATTTTTTTTTTTTAAATCTAGATGAATTATGTGGAAGAAGGCTTTACCCAATGATTTTCCTGAGTTCTGGACCACTGGTAAGGGTGACATTTTGTTCCCTTGTGCAAGGTGCTTTCGGCATAAGTTATATTGTCTTTAAAGTCCAAGGTATGTTTGGTCATTTTATAAACTTATAAAGTCAATAATTAATGTTTTTCTTTTTAAAAATATTAAAAAATTATACATTGTTTTGAAAGAAATAGTGGGAATGAGTTTATGTTTGAGGTAATCTGAGATTGGTCAGGTCCAAAAGAGAAACTGTTCAGTGGATAACTTGCTTGACTTATAAATCATCCAGAATTATGATTTCTGGACATGGCCATGATATTCTGCAAAATAACATTTTTGACTGTGATTGTGATTTTACATCACAGAGAGTCTTTTCTGCAGCTATAATTCTTGTGGATCAGAAGATCTGGGTTCTAAATCCTAGCTGTCTGATTAACTCTGGACAGTTTGTTATTTCTGTATCAGAATTTCTTTATAGTGATATCATAATAAAAAAATGAATTTTAGAAACAAACTACACAAATATTAGATGCTAGAATTATTAACGTAAACTGCAATTCCGACTTAGATCAGATTGCATTTTGGACCATGTAATTAGTGAGGCTTTTTGACTCGATGAGCATAGGTAACTGAAAGCTTGTTTTTCTTCTTCATACTAAAAAGCACTGCAAAAATATATTGGGGAAAAAGTTAAGTGACTAATAAAGAAAAGCATGCATATCATATGAAAGTCTTTTCCTGAAGAACTATATTAAGAATATTGCTTTCAGATGAAATTGTGCATGGAACTAGCATCATCTACAGTTATTTCACATTACCTTCCACAGACCCTAGGCTATGCCAAAGATAATTTTAACAGTGCTCTTTTTCTGTATCTTTGAATGGTTCAGATAAAGACTATTCAGTGACACTAATGACCTCCTGTTAACTTATTTTCTGTAACGAATTAGTTTTATTCTCATTCCCTTTTATTTCTTCATTTCTAGGTCCAAAGGCAGTAAAAGAACAAGACTTCTTCAGAGTGCAAACCAAGGGCATGTGACCACTTGTAAGGATGCTATACTTACCAAACCAGTAGGAATCATAGAGATACCAAAATATTTTCATAGAACCACTATGAGGTGATGAAATTATTATGATGAAAGAAGTAGGTGAATGATTACTTGACAAGTAGCAACACTTGATATTTGTTTAAAGCATTATTTTTTCACCTTATCTCCTTAAAGAATAGACTTTGAGATAATCCCTGATCTGAGGCCTTCAGTATACAAAAACTTATTGTAAGATTATCCCTGTTGATAAATAGTACTTTTTCAACAAAAGAGATTATTTATCAGGCAAAGTGGAAAGTCAGAGCTTTATCAAAGAGTTTTGGAGATTGAAATAATGTATGTAGAATCTTCTGACACCTATTCAATATGTGGTTCTTAAATTGTCATAATGGAAAAGAGAGGTTTTATTGAATTAAACAATAGAATATATTTAAAGGGAGAAATGAAAAGTTAAGATTTATATAATATTAATCCTAAGTATATTTTGTGATCTGGGGGAGTTTGGGCAAATTCAGGCAAGAGTAGGTTCTTAACTTTAACAGATTGCCAATCTAATTTAGAGTATTTCACGTGATTGACCAACCACTCACCATGATAGGTGAATTTACTTAGGTCTTTTGATGAATTAAATATTAGAGAATAATTTTAATTTTGATAATTTAAAGTAGAAATCTTTCAGTCAAGCACAAAGAAGTACGTATAAAAACTAAGGCACACTAAAAGTCAATAAATGTGATGCATTAAATTCGAAAAAAGTAAATAACAGTATATGCTGTTTAGAAATAATTTCTGACATTCTTCCAGCTGTTCCATAGCTACCACCGGAGGTTATTAGCCCCTTTACATCACATCATTCATCTGGATATTATCAACTTCCAGATGAAGCCAATACCCTCGTTCTGTCAGGGTTACCTGTGGGCTTATGAAGGATTTGGATCAGGCAAGAAATTAATAGGTAACTAATGTTCCATGAAGAACTATGCTTCTGATTTTTTTAATGAAATATTCCTAGATTGTTTTATATTCAATGTCTGACTTATAGATGATGTATATTTGTCTTTTCCTAGATGATGTTGAAATAGCCTTACAGTTACTGTTTTTTTAGACTTATAATTGAAATTAACCTAGTATCCTCTCAAATTAAGTTGAAAACAAAACCCAACTACATGCTGTTTACTCAGGTCATACTTAGATTACACCTGCACAAAAATACTAAGAAATAAGGGATGAATAAAGCAATTTTAGACAAATGAAGAACATTGAGACTATGTTGTTAATTAGGCAAAGTAATATTTATAGGAAAAGGCATTAAATGGGTTTTTTAATTAGAAAGTAACCAGAAACCTGAATACAGTGACTTAAATTTATTATTCTGAAACAAGAGAGAAATCTAGAGATATGAAGATACACCATTAGTTCAACAGTTCAACTCTGTCAAGACTGAAGTTACTGCAATTTTCTAATTGCTATTTTAGTTCTCACCATTACACTGGAGGAAAAAGGAAGAACTGGCATGGGGAAGGATTATCACCATTGAGAAAGCAAACACATTTCCAAGAATCCTGTAGCAGATTTAAAGTCTCTCTGGCCAGATTTGTTACATACCCACAGCTGACCAAGGGATGCCTAAGGAGAAGAGAAATCAAAACAGGGTTCAGGCTAATGGACCAACAATACCTGATGTGGTGGGACATAGCAGTCCTGGAATCTGATTGTCCTGGGTTCAAGTTTCAGGTCTACCACACAGTAGGTCAGTGACTTTGGGATTGTTCCTAAAGCTTTCTAAGATTCAATTTTCTCATTTGTGACATGAGCATAATAATATGTACCCGTTGCTTTTCATGTGATTTATGTGAACAGGTACCCACCATCACCACCATACACTCATATACATGCACAATAAGTTATTGACTTAAAGATACAGATGCCTAGTGAAACAACTTGACTGGATGGAGGGAGAGGATGTATGGCATTTTGCTGGCCTTTGACTTCCTAAAACAAAACAAAACAAAACAAAACAAGAAACAAAGCAAAACAAAAACAACCCTGATGCCCGTCGAGTCCTGCCAGAGTTGGTAAAACAGCCAGTTGTTAAACCCTGTCCTTTTATTCTTCAGACTTACATTACTATCCCAGAAGTAGGCATACTGACAATCTTGGTGTTTCTACTTAAGGGAATGTTAACAAATCAGCTTTCCTTGTTCCGGAGCCAATTTAACATCAAAAGGGTCATAGCTTCTTTTGGGGAGGATGTAGTATCTAGACCCAGGATTCTTGGAAATTATCTGTGCTTCTTCTTTTCTTGCCTGTTATTTGTACTGCTTCATAAGGTGCTTTTGATAATTTAATGAGAATGCATATTAATTAATATAAAGAAACCAAGCTTCTGCAGTGTTTAAATTAGAAATATACATTTTCATTCCTATTCTTAAAATTGTGATGCTTAGAAGAGAAGATTAGGCCATTGTTTCCCTATTGTCTCTTCATTGATGGAGTTTCAGAATACAGTTTGGAAGAGCAAAGAAACAGAAAAAGAGGGGAAGAGCACATTAGCTATATCAGTTATAATCTGTAATGTTAATGAACTACATATCTGTTCTTAGAATTAGTATCTCAAACATATGTATCACATCCTATCTTTTTCCCAAAAAAGTTTTTGACTTGTAAACCAAGTAAGGTTTACAAGCTTCAGGGGTTAACTCAGGTCAGTAGATTATTCAGTGACTATTTAACATAACCAAATACTATGGTTTATCCCCAGAATGCAAAGGTTTTTTTATATTGAAAAATGTATTATGTATCATCTAACTAGGTCAAATAGGAAAAATAGATATAAATTAACTATATAGCAATTATATCTTTAAAACCATACTAGTAAAAACTAGTTAAACTATATAATGGAAAATCATTTTAATTGATTAGCAACAAAACCATAAAGCTAGCAATAACTTTAAAGTGAAATGTGAGATTTATCATCAAATGTAAAACTTGACACACACACATACACACTTCTGAATAGAGAAAACTATCATGTTATAATACTGGAAGACAGAATTAACATTAATTCATCTCAAATTAATTTACAAATATAGTATATCTCCCAACAAAATTCCAATGGGATTTTTTTGGAGAGTAAGGAAGAAATTAATAATAACTCTGAAGTTTATCCTTAAGATAAAATGCACTAGCTGAAAATATTTGGGGGAAAAAATGACCAGATGATCAAACAAATGATCAAATATAAAACATACTTTAAAACAATGATAATTAAAATAGAGTAGTATCAATACAAGAATAGACATATATGAATGGAAATAAATAGATCAGAAGGGAAATCAGAAATATAAGGCATTTATATATGGTTAAATTTGGCATTAGACATCAGGAAAATAAATTATATTCTTCATCATATCACAGCACAGCTGATTAAAGAATTAAGCATTTTTCTTGAGCCATTAAAAGTAGAAAAAAATAGGTAATTAACTATGGTTGGAGAAGGACCTTGTCATATAAAAGTGATGAAAAAAAAAAACCCTAGAAAATTATCAATAAATTCCTATATAATTAAAACCTTTTCTGCTGAACCAAAACAAAATTTAAAAAGCAAATATCAAATGGGATTTTCAACAATTCTGAGAAAGGTTTAACTAACATAGGGAGTGTTCATAAATCAGTATTAAAAAAGCTGAAATCTGTGAAAATAAATTTATAGGCTCCAATATTTTCAACTCAGCCTTGATTAAATTTCAAGTTAAAAACAGAGTAACCAAAGCTTTCAACTTTTTATTCATTTTTCAAGAGAATGGCAAACTATTGACCCAAGTGATTTTGAGAACAGAAAGCACTGGATTAATCATTAGCCTCATTTAATAGATAAGAAAGGTTAGTGAATGTTTACATATCAGTTACTATATAATTTAAATTAAATCTCTTCTTATTTTATGTCATATCACAATAAAGTTGATCCTCTAGTCATCTATTTATTAAAAAGGTAAATTTTTCTGTAATAGTGAAAAGCTTAATAGTTCCTAGGATTATTGACTTGAAACCTTGAAACCATGAGTATTATAGCAAACTACCTTTGATAAAGTGTTTGTTTCAAAAAATACTGTGTATGATCAAAGTTGAAATGGTTTGTCATAGGAAGCAGATTTGAATCATTAACCTTATGATAATTAGTTCTTGACTATGACCTTTCTGATCTACTGCTACTTGACTCAACAGTTAAAAGCACAGTTTATTCTTTTAGAATTTAAGAGGATCCCTAATGTAAAAATTTTAAAAACAAGTATAATAAATAAGAGTTATAAAATAAAATATTTTCATATAACTTTTTTGTAAAACTAGAAAATCTTACATGTAATATTGAATGAGAAGATCAGAATGAAAAACTACATAGTATAACTTAAAAAAATTAAGTGCTACATTTGACTAAAATAAAGGTCTAAAGGAAAACATACCAATATGTTTAAGTAAATATTTCTAGAGTTCAAGATTATGAGTAATTATTTAAAAAATTCTCTAAAATTTTCTCAGTGAATGAACATTCGAATCTGAAAAAAAAAACAATAGTAACAACAACAAAAAACCTATAAAAAAGCAAAAGAGGAAGGAAAAATGTTTTCTTCTAGAAATTGAACTACCTTCATAGGGAAGAACTTCATGACAGCAATCTGCCTCATGAGAGAGAACCATTGCTGAAAGTTCAGACTCCATCATCTTCTGAAGAATGCTTTAGAAATCCTGGGGTAATGGGAGGTTAGACCATTACTAATTAGCTCTAGGATTCTGAGTCTCAGGAGACTTCTAAATTTTATTTAGCCCTGCTAACAGTTTTGCTTTTCATGCCAATTCAACTTGCCTTTTATTCATTTGATTAGGCTATGAATAAATGAAGGTAGTATGGATCAAGGCCCCAAATACACTCCCCATATATGATTATTTTTACTTAAGTCTGGTGACAAGAAGAACTTTTTAGTTCCCTGCAGAACTAGCTAAACCATATCACCTTCTCTTATAATATACAGCTTAAAAAGATCTACCAAGGTTATTCTAGACATTCTAAGAACTGGTTACTATGTCCTAGTTTCTTTAGAACCCCTGCCTTAGAACTGTGTGGACTCAGGAATCTTGAACTTCTATTTCTCTATTCTAATTGGATTTTATTCTGCTTAATTTCTCCATTTTGATATTGTTGGGAATAGATACAATATACATTTATAATTTCAAATATGATTTTTTTTCTTACTTTGCCTTGATGAATAGTAAGTTGTTGTTGTTGTTGTTGTTTTGGCTAGGAAAATTATGTGAAGGGGATTCACTTTCATTAAAATCTCATGGTCCTGTTATGATGTCGATTTTCACATACAGTGTCAGTTTGGCCATGGAAACATTTTCTTTGAGAAATTCTTTTCATATTTCTGATAAGTCTATTGCTTTTTTTTCGTATTTGTTTTTGTATTTTTTATTGTGCTTTGTTAGGAAGAATATGTTACCAAATAAGTAGATTGAAATTCTCTATTTCATTTGTCAGCTTTTAGGGTAGAAGACAAAGACAATATTTAAGGTTGTGACCTCTGTAATCTGTGGAGGCCTCAAACTAAACCTCTTTAAAGAGTAAGATTGATTAAAGAGCATTTGAGATCTTGCTTCCCAGCAACTGTCATCAGTTTGGGCTCAAATAAACTCTTATAAAAACTGAAGAAAAAGAAAATAAAATTGATCATATTTTCCAGTTTTTCTTATAGCACCTAAGAATTTTGCTTATTTTTTCTGGACACTTGGAATATTCTAACAATACAGTAGGAATATTTTATCCCCATTAAAAAAGTTTCAAGTAGTTTTTCTCTTTTGAAATTAATTTCCTTAATGTGCTAATATAAAGAGTAATTAGTTCTTTTTTCTTTTTTTTTACTCGTTTTGTGAGTAGTTCCTATATATTAGTTACAACAAGATTATTGAAAAATATGCTTTTCCTAGCATTCCTGTGGTTTGGGCAAAAGCACTAATAGCATTATAAAAATTGAGAACTCTTGCAAATTATAGAAATTGGGTGTCACAGAGAAAACATTTGTAATTATGTTTAATTCTGAACAGTTATTAGAATTGATTTAGTTCTTAAGGTTAATGAACTTATACTCAATAAAAAATGTTAATTGAAATACAGTTGGAGAGGCATTTCTACTAAAAATAGTTTACTTAATTTTGTCTAGTAAGAAGTGTTGGCAGGAGATAACTAAAGAGATTTGCATCAAGCTCAAATTATATGTCAAAGTGTACCTTAAAGGACTCACATAAACAAATAAAATCTCACATTTAAGCCTTTAATTATTCAGACTATCAACAGATGTTTTTAAACTTATGCCAGGCCATGTTCAGGGCCCTGAGGATTCAGCAATGAACAAGATAGTCCCTGCCCTAGTAGTATTTGTAGTCTAGTAGGGGAGCTAGTGAATAATCCAATAATCATGTAGAAAAATATAGAATGAAAAAACAAGTGTATTAAGTTTGCAAGGAAAAATACAGAGTGCAATGAAAATATATAACAGGGATCTTGTCTAGTTTGGTAAGGGGTTGGGATAGAAATTTAGGAAGACTTTAATTTCTCTTTTCTCTTACAGTGAAACTTCATGAAATTTATTTCTTTTCACTATCTCTTCTTTTGCTCTCTCATTTTGTTTTGAATCCATTCCTATAGAGCTTTCTTTCTTACCATTCCTCAGACATTGTTCTTACCAAAGCTTCTGATGACTGCCACAAGTCCAGATTCAATAGTCACTTCTCAGTCCTAAGAGCAGCATGTGGCACAGATAAGCTTTCCTGCCTTCTGCCATCTCACTTGTCTTGGCCTCTAGGACAGGACTTTCCCTTGGCTCTCCTCCCACCTCCCTGATCTACTTCAGAATCTCTTGACTGGTTGCTTTTCACTTTTTCTACCATGTCTGGAAATAAAATTAAGGCAGTGATTAAAGACTTGATAATAGAAGAATCTTGATACTGTGAATGGGATTACTTCAATATTTATGATGGACCAGATCAACAATTGAGATTACTTGGTAAATTGATCTTTCTTAAATGATTTATATTAAGTAGCACAAAGAATTTATATAATCAACATATGTGGAAAACATGACCTACAATTGTCCTGAGAACAATATTCTTTGCTATCAGTGATTTTCTGATCCTAATCAGAATCCCAAGCACATTGGGATGAGTATAAGACTACTTTCACTGGATCTTGACCTTTAATCCCAGCTTTTCCTGATTTTAGTACAGTGATTCGTATTTCCTTTTACCATTAGGGAGCACTCTAACTTAGCTTTTCTCAAGAGGTCATATGTTTTTAAAGGTGTTATTTCCTAAGCTGCATTTTGGGTAACTTTTTTTGAAAATCAGTTTACTCAGATTTCATCTTCACTGTGAAGATGGCCACTTTAGACTCAAGATAATTTGAAGAGGGAGAAGCCAATTAGATTAAATAATCTTTAGAGATTCCTTGACCACATGGTGTCCATCATGCTCGATGTCAGGCAATATCCTGCTCTGAGACTGACTCAGACAGAAACTTTTGCAAAGATTTTGCAAGCCAATATTGCATCACCCTCTTCAGTTTCCTCCAAGTTCCTTCTTTTAGGACACCATTATAATCCACTTGTCAAAAGGGCAACAGGAGAGTTTTTGATACTACCTTTTTCAGGGACTTTGACCTCTTCCCTGATAGTCCAGGATTTATAATACCAATAAGTTCAGCAATTTGCTTTGAAATTCCAAAGTTACCCAACTTTTTCTTATCGGTGAATTTGATTCCTATCAAGGATTGTAAAGCAATTACAGTATGAGGGAAGGGAAGATACAAAATTTCAAGCTATTCTTCTTAAGATTAATTTGAGGCATCAAACTCTGCAACTGTAACCCTTGTCAAAGCCTTTCGGCCAAAGACCCCTGGAACATATCTGTAGTTGAACAAGTTGAATTTATTACTCATGGTGGAGAGAGAGAACACACATTATGGGAAACCTTGGGATCTCAGTTCGAGGGTGTTAGGATGAGCCTATTAATAAGGTTTGGATTTCAGTTGGATAATTTTGTAGAAGGTCTAAGGCAGTAGACTTTGCTCTAGATTCGTTACTGTCAGTAAGTAATCGGATATCTAAATCACAGGGAGACCTGACTAGAAAAAGAATAAAACTACAATTGGTAGAGAAGTAGCAATCTCTCTCTCCCTTTTAAGGTGTTGGCAGCAGGGGGTTGGGGGGACAGGGATGGGGAGAGAGATGTTTGATATTTTGGTGGTGCCCCATGACCTTGTTTTTGTCTCATCTTTTTACAGACTCAGAGTCCTATCTGCTGTTGGTGTCCAACAGGAGAACAACATGGTCTAGCTGTTTGTATCACATCAGTTTCAAAACTTTTCTCTTTCTTATTCCTAGGACTCTTCAACCTGGCAATATTATTCCTCTTTAAAAGTTCTGATCAGTCAAAAATTTAGAGGTATCAAATGATTACAAATGAGATAACTTGTATTTTTATAATTATCTTATATGATTCTATGCAAAAGTGAGGAAAATACCTTTTATTTACTAGTTTGTACAATTTATTTCACACAATTTTATTTTTTTGTACTCCTAAAATTTTATTTCAAGGAGACATACTATTTCTATAACGATTTTTAAATTATTGAACGTAGAGCCCTATTGCTAGTTAGAAGGTTGTTTCATATACAGAACCACATTGTCTGCATTATCTTAGTTATCTTTTCTTACTAAATCTTTTAGTTCACCTAGATGGAATTCACCAATTTTTAGCTAGTTTTTAATCATTTATGTCAATATAAATGGAGTGGCAGATAGCTACCAGTTCCAATTGCAATGCTTTTACAATATTTTAATGACAATAAGTTAGCAGAATTAAGGTTCATCTGGTTATCCTTCCATTTACCCTTTGTAAGAAAGACATCAGTAATTAATAACCACCATGTTAAATGTAGAAATTAAAGCCATTCATTACTGAGCATTTCCTAATGTGTTGGGTACACTGGAGATGCAATGGTAAGTCTCTTGGGTGGACAGACAATGAAGAAGAAAAAATAATACTATTTAACAGTAAATATCAGAGGCCTCCTCTATCATGTAATCTAAACAGCCCCTCCCTCCACACACACACCTTTTCTTCTTGGCATTTATCATGACCTGGTAGATATACAGTTGTTTATTTATTTACAATCTTTCTCCACAAGAAAGAAAATTTCCCTAGAGCAGGGCTTAGTCACTCTTTTGTTCATTGCTGTATCAGGGGTGTTTAGAGTACTGCCTAACACTTAGTAAATATTTGATGAAAAAAGTGGCCTTGAATGTGAGAAGATCTTTTAACTTGATGAACTGTCAGAGGTCACAGTGGCTGGAGACTGAGCGAGAACAGACTCAATGAGGTGGAATGAGGTGAGATTGTGGAAGATAAAGGCTTTGCCCAGTTGTGCAGCTCAGACTATGGTAATGAGTTTGAATTTTATTTCAATCCAGTGAGAGGTCATTAAAGGTTTTTGGCAAGGGAGTAATTTGAGAGCTGCTCTGGCTGCTGTGTGGGGAGTGGGTTTTAGGGTGACAGAGTGAATTATGTCTGCAGTTATGAAGCTATTGTGGTAGTCTAGACCTGCATTGTCCAATTTGTGCTACTATTTAAATTTAAATTAGTCTTTAAAATAAATAAAAGTGGTATTAGCCATATTTCAAGTGCTCAGTTGTTACATGTAGTGAGTGACCACCATACTGAACAGCACTGATATAGAACATTCCATCACTGCAGAAAGTTCTAGTAATGATTTTAGAAATACAATATTTTGTCATAAAAAGAGGATGGCAACAATAGTGTACAAGAAAAGTGGGTAGATTTGGAGATAAAATTGATAGGATTTCTTGAGAGGTTGAATATAGAACTAAAAATGCAAATCAAGATGACTCACGCCTATGGTGTGAGATGCTGGAGATGAGATGTATAGAGATGGGAGATACTGGAGACAGAAATAGATTGATTGGGAGAAATCTGTTTGGCCATGTTAAACTTTTAATGCTATGCCGCATCCAGATAGAGCTAACAATAGGTACCTGGAGGTGGAACTCTTGAGCTAGAGGAAATGTTTGGGCTAGAAGTATAAATTTGAGAGTTATTAGCTTCTCACAAATTTCCTTTAGTTAGCCTTTCTCCCACATCATCAATCTCCTCTATCATTCTCATTGATTTTAAATATGTTCTAGTATTACCTATCATTTAAAACAAAGTCAAACAAGAAATTTAGCTATTGGCCCATTTTTTTCTGCTTTCCTGTACAGGGAAATCTCTCACCTAGAGGCTGATGGATTTAGAACGTTTATGAGATCAATGGCTAGAAGATTATGATGAGATAAAACATAGCAAGAAAATATTAATAGAGTTGAATAGATAGAAGGTAGTGATTTAGAAAGTGGGATGTTCAAAATAAAAATTTCAGAGGTGTCAAACGATTGTAGTTTTTCAGAGCATTGTTAGTAAAGAATTGAAAGATGAAGAGATTATAGTTTCATTGTATGGTCAAATTTAGTGTTGGTACTTAACTGGCATACACTAGCTTAGTCTCACAAATCTTCACAGTCAATGCGCAATCTTATTGGCTGTTGCCCTGCCATACTGGTTATTAAGTATCATCCCTGGTCAAGCAACAATTTTGAGGAACACTGGCAAACTGGAGCACATCCATAGAGCATAATGACAAGGATGATGAAGGACATGGACACCTGGGCATGTTTACCTTGGAGAAAAGAAAAGGCAGAAGGATCATAATTCTTCTTTTCAAATAATTATGGAATTCTTATAGAGTCAGGCCATGTATGAAACTCATTCTGCCTAGTAATATCTAATAGTTATTGAGTATTTACCATTATTCAGGCATAGTTCTAAGAACTCATAACTCTCTTAATGTTTTTAACAATCTTATGGAAGTAGGTTATATTATTCACATTTTAAGGAAACCAAGTCACAAAAAGATTGAGTAACTTGCCCCCAGTGACATAATAGAGAAAGTAGGATTCAGCCCAAGCACTCTAAAAAATTTATGTTCTTGGCCACTGTATGAACCATGCTGCAGTATTACTTTGATGTTTTCTGATCATGTTGATGAGAAAGAACAGTCTAGCAATTAGAACTGTTCAAAAAGAGAAAATGCTCATAAGGTCTATGTCATATTTTTAAGGCCAGTAATCATTTGTCCCAAGTTTTTTTTAGAATGAACTCAGTTTTTTTTAGAATGAAAGAATGAACTAAATGATCTCTAAGTTCTATGTTTAAACTGGTCCCTTACTTCTCATCTAGTCACTGCCCATCTTAAACCTACAGATTTTTAAATGTGTTATTTATATTCCTTAGTCATTAATTGAAAGACCGTACTTGACAGAACCAAGGATAGAACCATTTTCATACCATTAAAACCTTCCCTCCAGGTTTTAGCACTGTATGGTTATTTAATCAGTTGTGAAACTTCCCATCCACTTACATTTTATATCTGTTCACAGGGACATTGTAAGATACTTTATTAAGTGCTTCACTGAAATCAAGATTCATTAAATTTATCTCATTTTCCCTAGCCACCATTTAATTATCTTTCAAAAATTAAATTAGCTTAATTTAATGTGGCATGTTAAGGATCCCATGCTAGCTTCACATAACCACTGAGTCCTTCTCCAAGTTTTCAGAAATCAACTGTCTAATAGTTAGCTGTAAAATTTTGCTGAGGTTTATTTTTAACAAACACAATACTTTATACAAATTCATTTAATTCAGTGCAAATATTATTATTTTTATTTCCATTATGCAGATGAGAAATTGGAGGCACAGAGAGAGGTTAAACCACTTGCCTAGGGCCACATAGGTAATAAACTGCAGAGCTGGTTCAAACCAGTGGTTTGTGGATAGAATCTGTAAGCACTAAGCCACGTTACTTCACTAATATATGACCTTGGAAATACCCTACAACTCTTTGTTTTCTCTGTCTCCTCTTTTAAACAGAGTAATGTTTCCCCATTTCCATTATCTTAAAACTTATGGGCGTTTTGTTGATTCTACCCAGAATCCCTTTACTTAACATGGTGGATCCTGAAAGGTCCCCATCACTTCCAAAACACCAAAAGTTTCTTGAGGATAAGAATGATGTAGACAATAAATATTTCCCTCTTCCCCTTCTTCTTTCTAGGGTTTCTGAGATAATATCTTTAAGACAAATCAATAGTGTATTGTTTTAATTTAGGAAGATTTAAATAGTAGCATGCACAGATAAATTATAGCAAATGTCCTGTCACTACCAGAACCACTTTTGTGCCACATTTTGTGTTTCTAATTTAGAAAAGTATCCACATTATTCTATATTTGAGCAATCTGCGTGTCTTAGTTTGGACTGCTGTAACAAAAATATCATAGTTTGGGTGGCTTAAATAGCAATTTCTCAGTTCTGGAGGCCGGGAAGTCCAAAATTCAGTGTTAGGTAAGAGCTCACTTCCTGGTTCACAGGCAGCCATCTTCTTGCTATATAGCCTCACATGGGAAAAAAAAAAGGGAAGTAAGATAGCTTGTTGGAGTCTCTACATATGGTGACTAATTCCATTCAGGAGGACTCTACCCTCATGATCTAATTACTTCCCAAAGGCCTCCCCTCCTAATACCATCACATTGAGAGTTAGGATTTCAACATATGAATTTGAGGGGACACAGACATTTGATCCATAGCACTGTCTGTTTCTCTGTCTACTTATCTTCACTAAAATGCCTCTTTTCTCCTCATCACAGATTGACATACAATTGTATATTATTTTCATATCAATTGCTAACCAAGCCTTTTCCCTTTGATCTTTTTAAATCTATACCCTTCCATTATTGCAATCAAATGATGAATTCCATCCTACAAATCTTGATCTTACACTACTGATAATCATTCCTTTGTCAATATTAACATAGGATTTATGTCCTCTCTTTGTCCTCTTTTACCTATGTTATTGCACTAGAGAAGTGTTTTAATTATTGAGTATATTTTACGTTGCAGCTCATTTTTGTGGCTCCAAGAAAGAGTTTGTCTTGATATCCAGTGGTTCTTACCTGACTGTGCATTTTAAGACTGATGAGTCTGTGGGAGAAAGAAGTTTTAAACTTATTTTGCAGGATATAATTCAGAAGCAATCACAGAAAAGCAATATTGGAACCCAATTGCCTATCAATGGTAAGTAATTGTTTTAAAATGTTTATTAAAGCAGGTACCACATAGGTCTTGCAGTAGAACCTGGGAACACTGGTTTAAGGATCACTGGTAGTCACCCTG
Organism: Eidolon dupreanum; assembly: GCA_028627145.1. NCBI lineage: Eukaryota > Metazoa > Chordata > Mammalia > Chiroptera > Pteropodidae > Eidolon > Eidolon dupreanum. Next base: position 31,677,699 of record CM053503.1, on the reverse strand, counting down.
ATCTAATACTGAAAACTGGACAACTTAATTTCAAACCATTTCTTAATACATGAGAATTTGTAGTTCAGATGTATCATCTAAAGTGATCAACTTATTTGGGGTGGATGTATGTTATTTTTATTTAAGAAATAATGATACATAAAAGTCAATTCATTGCTTTTTAAAAGATCCATCAGGGATATTTAAGCTGAAACAAAGGTAGAGTTCAGTGTGTTACCATGTCTTTTTTATTAAGTAACCACCCCCTACCCCAAAAGAGAATATTTTAGCTGAACATGTACTAACTTCTCTGCCTAAAATAGAATCAAATTTAATGGTTTTTCTACTGATCCAATCTATTTTAAAGCCAGGATTTTATTAGTTGTGCTTAAAATTTAAAAGCCTAATGAAATGTGTTATTAGGAGAGTCTCCCAATTGGGGTGTAATTCTGGGAAGAATTCTAATAATCAACTTGCAATGCAAAGGGTTTTTTTGTTTGTTTGTTTGTTTGTTTGTTTTATATCACTTTGTCTTATGATAAGGGGAATGAATGGGCTTTCTGAAGAGTCCTTGATTTGAACAGACTAGTGAACCACATCATTTTTAATTGGTTAGGGAAGCTCACCTAATTGACCCTTCTGTCTCCCTTGCTTTTATCTTTTCTTCTCTATATCTTTAAACTGATCCTTCATTCTCACAGTAAAAAATATTTAAGCTGCCTCATTTCTTTTTCTAATTACTTCTCTTTTGGAAGTAAGTTGAATACTAATAAAATACTGTCATCATTCATGTGTAAAAAAAGCTCACAGCTGTAAGACCACATATTACCACATATAATTTGGATTACAAATGCAATAAAAACATGTGTTAAGGCAGTAAATCTTAATGCATTAAAAACCTGTTTGAATAAATACTTTTTGTGTGTTTTCCCCCCTAAGATTAGGATAGGCATAATTTTGATGGGTTTGCATGTTTTTTTTTTTTGAATATATATCAAAAGGGAAAGAATCCATGTTTTATACATATCTGAAGAGAAAGAAATGAGTTTTGACATAAGCAGTAGATAAAGAAATCTATTGACTTAAAAACTTTTGGTTTTAAATAGATTTCTGGTATGAAAAAGAAATTTTAAGTGAGGAATTTAACAAATGAGCAAATCTTATAATTCTCAAATTGTATGACTATTTCGAGAATTATAAGTTAAATTTTCTTCATATTTGAGGGACTAATTAAATAAGTCTCATTTTTAAATTCTTGGTGAATTTCTTTTTAAATCTGAGAATGGAGTGAACATACTGCTAGAAATTTTCCTTATCCTTTTCCTTTATATAAACATTGTATTTTGAATATGTGTAATATAAAATATTTTGATATATCTAGATATGTTATACTGGAATAACACAAATAATGCCATGGAAAGAACAATGTCTAATAATTTCATAATAAAATACAGTATTATTTTTTTTAAATCTTTTTTTGATTTGTCTAATGCTGTGTATATTAAGGCATCAGTTAATTTTACTGATTTTTGCTCATTTTAAAAGTAGTAGAAGAAGAGTCTCATCCCTTATTAAAAATCCTAGTGTTGAAGCTATAAAAGAAATAAACACCTCTCTTCTGAGATTTTAATAGACTTTCATAAGTATATCTAATGTTTTGTTACTTTTTAGGAATAACAGTAGAAAACAATACAGAAAGATGGTCAGCTGAAGACAAATGTGGAATTCCAGTTGTTGACCCACTTGTAACAGAAGAGTCTAAGAGAGATACAAATGTACTGCTAGTCGAGCTTGCAGAGCCCAGGGTGGTTGGTGGCCATGCTGCTCTGGCAATGTTGTGGCCCTGGCTGGTCAGTCTGCAGCACCAAGGACATTACTGTGGAGGTGTTCTGATTGCCAAACAGTGGGTCTTGACAGCGGTGCACTGTAACTTTAGGTGTGTGTCTGTGTAGTGCAGGAGGTGCTGGAGCTGTTTGAGGGCCCAGAGTTGGTGAACTCCCTCTGCTCTACCGTATCTTAAGAAACATTAAGCATCAGGTTCCCACTGATACAGTCCGCATCTTGCAAATGAATGGACATACTGTATTAGGTTGATGAAACTTTCTGGGCTTCAGGAATATGTTTACTACTAATAGTTCTTAATTTAAAAAGCTGCTTTCTGCTTCTAGGTTAATTTAGTTAATAAGTAACTAACAATACTCCCGCATCTTTCATCCTCTGTAAAATGGAGGTAATGATATCTTAACATTTTCTCATCAGTCTCTTAACAGCATACTTAGAGCACAGGGCTTGCTCAAAGTAGATTACTTTCCTTCTTGCTCTCCAGTTTCTGTCTTAGCTGATCATCAAGTTAAAAAAGACATTCTTTAAAATCCTTTGAACTTAAGATAATAATTATGTGTCTCCCAATAACAAATATCTAAAGTTTTTCAATTTTTTAAACTAAAGAAAACAAAAAAACCCCAAACAGTTCACCCATCCCCTCTGGCAACAACTGACCATTCTCTGTATCTATAAGCTTGTTTGTTTTTTAAATATGTGTGCCTGTGTATTTTTTCTTCGATTCCATAAATAAGAGGGATTACATGGTGTTTTACCTTTCTTTGTCTGACTTATTCCACTTAGCATAATGCCCTTAAGTTTCATCTATGTTGTCACAAATGGCAAGATTTCATTTTTTTATGGATGAGTAATATTCCATTATATATATCCATTTATCCATTGATGGGTACTGAGGTTTATTTCCATATCTTGGCTATTGTGAATAATGCTGCAGTAAATATGGGTACAGATATCTTTTTTAATTAATGTTTTTGTTTTCTGCAGATAAATACCCAGAAGTGGGATTGCTGGATCATATAGTAGTTCTTTTTTTAATTTTTAAAGAATGTTTTTTAAAAGAAACATTTTTTAATCTGAAATTTGATCTCAATGTGATATAGAAATATCTGAAAACTCCTTCCTCAGAAGTGTTAGCTTGATTTTAAATACTGGCCTCCCAGAAGTAGTGAGACAATTGACACTATCGCATAATTTCTCATAGCTAAGTGAGTAGATATAATGTCTTCAGTGTCTCTAAAATAGGCTTTATAATAAGAGCATCTGTTTAAATAACTTGGTGAGCAGGAAACTTCAACTAATCAAAAACTCATTTTCTTCACTATCCCCAACTCTTACTCTTAAATAACAAGAAGGTATCCTTATTAAGGCAGTTTTTAAACTTTCATGTTCAGAAAATTACCTGAGAACTTTGCAATAAATGGTATCTTAGAATCTTAATTCTGAATTTTGACTGATGAGGTATGTCTGGGATTTTGCATTTTTAATGCACATTCCATGATTTAATGCATGTTCTACCTATACATTTCTTTTAGAAATGTTATATTAGGGAGTTCAGTAGCTTTAACTTTCAGAATAGCTTTCAGTGGCCATCATATAAATATATAATTTATACAATTATGATTGTAGTGATATGTAGAATCATTACTTTGAGGCACTGTGAATCTTCATTTTCAAAGAAATCATTTTATTTGATGTTGTGAAGGCAAGAAACTACTTTAAATTTTTTCTCAAGGATTTAGTTAACGAGAAATCCTTATTTTCTAAGAATTCAAGATAATAAAGACTTTAACGTAGATTAGAAATGTTAATGTATTTATAATAATTTTGAAAAATTATGGCCTCATTAAAAGTAGTATCTATTTTCCCACTCTCTTTTCTGATGACAAGTACCGTCACAGACAACCTGGTAATAGAAAGAAGTTACCTCTCAAACATAGGAAATAGTGATTTGATACCAGTGAAAGCTGTATACACTCACCCTGGCTTCACACAGTTTCCTCCTAATGATGATCTATCCCCGTTGTATCTGGAAAAACCTATTGAACTAGGTCAGTATGGACAACTCTTTTCCACATTTTGAACATCTTGCTTAGAAGTGCTGTATATAAGATATTTTCTAAAAGCGAAAGTACCTGCAAAAACATTTTACTTTTATGTGTTTTTGATTAATGGAGGTCTAGAAAGGATGTCAAAGAAATATATTTTAACTTTGTCCTTTTTATCCTTCTGAGACTTTTGTATCCTGTGAGGTTAACCCAAATACTTAGGAATTTGAACCATCAGATCTTTGATTTTCTGTACTTTCACGACTTAGTAAAATCTCATTCTTTTAAATTGTTTATTTAAACCAAATCTACTGTGAAAGTGTATCGAGGAATTGCTAATCTGGCTCTGTCACGTGGTAGCCATTCAAACTTGGGTAAGTCATGTAACTGTTGAGAGCCTCAGTTTTATCATTTGCCGAAAAGGAATAACAGTAACCCACCTACCCACATGGCACAGGGAAACATTCAGTGAGCAACTATATTGGGGGGAATGTAGCTAAGGCCTGTGGATTTTCTCCACTTACATACCCATGCTTTTATTCTAACTCTCTCCTTTGTTTCTGCATTCTTCAACTGTTCCTCCGCCAATAAATAGCCTTACCTCCTTTTTAAAATGTCTTTTCAATGCATCTAGTCTACAAACCCCAGTCATGGTTTAATTCACCATTTACTTTTTGTGCTTTTAAATTGTGCCAGTGAGAGCATCTAGAACAGTGCTTCTCAACCTCAGAGGCACATTTTAATCCCTTGAGTTGCTTTAAAACAAAACAAAAACAAAACAAAACTGTAGTCTAAGGTACATTTTGTACCAATTAATCACAACCTCAGGAATGGAGACTTGACTTTTTTTTCCTTCTTACCTTGCTTTTAAAACTTATTTTAGTTGGACTTTTTATGTTAAGATAATTATAGATTTACATGTAATTCGGGAAAATAATACAGAGCCACCAATATACTTTTTCCTCAGTTTTCACCAATGGTAAAATCTTGTAGGATATTGACACTGATGCAGTAAAGATAAGGATTCATACTGTTGCCCTTTTATATGTAATTATGGTACATTAATTATCTGAATACTTTGTGCTATTAGAATGATGTGGCAGATCTATATGTAATGATGTGAATGATATAACCATAATTTAATAAATTAAGAAAATCAGAATAAGAAAAAGGACCAATTTAAAAATATGTTGGTAGAGGGAAATGTTTTTTAACTCTAGGAAATTTGGCAGGAAATAGTATAATAGAGCAAAGATAATCTGTGAAGACAGAATAACAAATTTGGAACCAGTTGGCACATATGTAGAGAGATGAGAAGGAAAAAAAACAATTTACAAAAGAGTTTTCTGGGACTTTATTAAGAAATGGCAATAAAAATGAAGAACAAATCATGTGAATTATGATCTAGGATAGCAGATATGTGGAAGCATTTAAGTATATAAAAGTCTGGATGAGAATAAAGTGAAACAACATGAGAAAACGAACACAGGACAACTGCATTCAATATACATACAGTACACACAGACATACATAAAATCACAATATTTGTGTATATACAGATTTTGGTGATGTGAAAATGTGAATGTTTAAATACATAATGTTTCAATATTGTTTATAATATACCTGTAAAAATGAATTAGATATAAAAATACTTATTAGCTATAAAAATACTAAAAAGTTTAAATTGCTACAAATGTGGTTTTCCCCACTCTTCATGTAGTATATTTAAAGAAAAAAAGATAATTATTTTCTCCATTCTCATCTCAAAGTCAACAAGGTGATGTAACAAGGTGATGTCTTGGAGACACACGGACAAAAAAGCAGATGCACTATTTAAATGATTGTGGATGAGAAACCAGGAGCCCCACATCTCAGTGCAGGGCATGTATTTCTATTGTCCTAGGAGGATATAGAAATACCTGGAGCAAAGTGGTAACATGTAAATTGGAATGATCTCTTCTGAGTAATTAATAGCTGTTATTTCTGGAAGACTTATTTATTAAATTACAGGGTTAAAAAGGTTACTTTTAGGTCAAAGTAGATATTTCTAGAGTCATCACTGAAAACCAAACAATCCTATGGACTAAATGATAATTGCCTTTCCCCCTCTTATCCTTTTTATTAGGAGAGTTTGTATCTCCAATCTGTTTGCCAGGGAAAGACGATAAAATAAATGTACTTTCCAAATGTATGACTGCTGGATGGGGACTAACTGAACCACATTATGAGTATATTCACTGTCTCTTCCAAGATTAGACTCCAAACGAATACATGCAAAGTCCAAGTATACTGTCTACTCATTTACAATTTTTCTATATTTTTAATAAGAATGATAATAGAAAAAGTCTTTTTCATAGTGGATCTAAGGATGACAGCTCGAGTTTTAGGCCATCATATTATTGATGTTAGTTCATTAATACTAGTTCATTGATATTTGTAAAAACTTGTGTTGGAGACTATCTAGGGGTTTTATTATCTAATAAGTATTCATGTGTCCCGTTTATATATAATTACTCCCCAATTGCACTGTGAACATATACAACTTTGTTTTTACAACAATGTAGATGTCACTACTATGAAAACCCATACTTGAAGATATGAGCCTATTCCCAAAGATATGACATATTTTTTGAAATGATAGGCTGGTATAAATGGTAAATAGGTGAAAAGATTATGTGAAAATAATCAGTCCATATGATGATCAAACCCATGACTTTAGTCTCACTTCCACTGTATTCTACAAATGAATTAATGATTTACAAATATCCAGTAAACTAAAGACAAAGGAGGACTATAGAATGCAATTTCAATTGTCAGCTTACACACAGTGTTAGCACTTAAAGGGGCATGTATTTCTATTGTCCTAGGAGAATATAGAAATGTATCTTCAGCAGAAGTCAAGTCAAAAGAATGAGAGCACTGTGAAAGCAATGGAATAAAGTATAAACTTCACATGTAAAAAATAAATTTTATTATTTAATTTATCAACAACTGATTTGGTTGCAAATTTTGTCTTTTTTCTTCCATAAAGTGATATTTTTCTATCTTCTTAGGATTGTCCTAAAGACAAAAGACCCCACATAAAATGTTTAGTTTTTGTTGTTTCTGTGCCACTGTGGAGTAATATCAGTTTTTTACAAATCACCTAACAGCATCAGTACAGTGCTGAGAGGGGAGAATGAGTGGGATTTAATCCTTGGAGTCTGTCTATAATATTGGGCTGTTTTTGGTTTACCCTTTAAAAGCATTTGCTTAGGTTGTATGTGTTTTCATTCTTTTTCTACTAGAATATGAATTTTCTAAAACTGTGCAGCAGACAAAAGTACCACTGATCAGTAGTACATCTTGTCGAAGCTACTTGGGATTGGATATTAAAAATACCAATATATGTGGAGGGGACACAGGATCATCCTCATGCATGGTAATTCAAGGATTTCATTGATGAGTGAAGTATTGTATTCTTCTCAGTGTGTCTCATGAATGGGTGTTTGCTGACCATAAAGAGGTATAAGTGTATGGTAGTTTTAAAATGAAAAGGAAGAATAAGTACATTGTTGAGTTACTGTGTTAATTTGATACTTGAGGTAGACTCAGTTCTCAGAAGAAATTACTCATTCATTTGTATAATTGATCTATGAAATTAATGATATTCAATTTTTTTAACCTAAAAAATGGTAATTTCTTATGGTTTGACTTCATAGATGAATTAGGTATTTTTAGTAGCGCTGAAAATATAGTTTTCATGTAACTCAAAACTATCTTTAGTTATTATATTTAGTAGATGCTTGAAACTTTCTGCATGACACAGTATATTGTCAGCACTGAACAAATTTATTTCAAAGTATCTTTTAGCTTCTCTTTGAAAATGTAGATTTTGATCTGATTTAGATACCTGTAACATCAGCCAGCTACCCCGGTCTTTGGTTTTCTATGCTGCTGTGAGCAGAAATCAGAGATGAGTGAATGACTTATATACTATCTGATCATCCTCTGCAGTTAGGGTTAGCTTCAACCATGAATCATGGAGCCAGAACTCTTTCTGCTGGTTGCAGGGAGATTCTGGAGGACCACTGCAGTATACCCAGTCTGGGCAGTTCAAGCTCATCGATATTGTGAGCTGGGGAAGCAGTAACTGCCATCCTACCGCACCAATGTCTTCACTAGAATTTCAGCCTACAGGGACTGGATCTCATATGTCACTGGAGGAGAAGCATGATCACTGAGAAAGAAGCAGGGTGGAATTGTATTATAAATGAGAAAGGAAATACATAACAGTATATCTGAAAAATTAGTCTCTTGATAGTGCTAAAAAACTCAATGTCACTTCCGCCAACCCTTGTATTGAGGAGCTTGGATATGGTGTTACATACATTCAATATTAACATCGATCACAGAAAGTTAATGTTGTTTCACGCCTCTTGAGAACTTATAATTGAAATGTCATTAAGTTTCTATTTGACCATGTATATGTCATATTTGAATACCATTATATACTTTTACCATTTTTTCTAGTTTGGTAAACATTGGAAAATATGAAGGGAAATGTTATTCGGTCCATAAAATTCTTAGTTTTAGGCACAAAGAACAAACAGTACCCTGAGCCCAGTTAGATATGGAAGGGCCCTGTTTCACAATTTCAATGAGCAATAGACATTTAAAACATTATTTATCAGGCTTATCACTAGATTTTTAAATTTTTAGATAAAATTTTAGGATATTTTAGTTCACAAAACAGTTAATTTATCTACTCAGTTTTTCAATATTCCCTCCCCCCACTGTAAGCTGTAGCCAAGAATTAGGGTGCAAGTAACTGTGATGTTAACCACTACACTATGCTTGTTCTTAAAAATTTGAGGGAGGTAGAAATAAATCAACTTAAAGTTGATTTAAAGTTTTTGGACTAACTCTGACATGAAAGTGTTGAAAAGAATTTACACCAGTGGAAACTCTTATACCTGCTCATTTTCTAGGATGGTTTCAATTTAGTGAAATTTAATATTTCAATAAACATTAATTCACTAAATAAAACTATGTGATTTGCTCCTCTAAAAGGCAGTTCAATGTTGTGGTCAAGATTTCTCTGCCTCTCCCAGCTGACTTTGAATCACTTAACTGCCAGTTGATTCAATCTCCTTATTTATTAAACAGGTAAATAACGGTATCTTACATGGTTGGTTGTAAAGATTAAATGAGATAAGACAAGTAAAGCATACATATAAAGCAGTGCTTACTGGACGAAAAAAGAAACAGCGCTTAGTGTATAAGCATTAGTCGTCATTATACCTTTGCAAGACTTTTGGTCAATTAGAAAATTAAAATCTCAATGTTTGATTGGGAAATCTGGTAACAGTTGTGCTTACTCTCAGGTAGTTCCCATTTAACCTTTCTTCCCCAAAGCCCCCTCCATTACCTCTTATACTATGAAGTGTAAAGAAATGATAAAAGAAGTATTGATTTTTCTCAGCAAATATTTGAGTGCACGTAAGTATTGGCAACATAAAAGTGAGGAAGACAAATGTGCTTTCTTATGGACAAGAATAACATTAAACAAATAAAAGTGTTATCTATGTCTGGAAAAGGAAGTTTATTCTCAACGATTGAAAATAAAAAGGCAAAGACAAGGCACCAAACGTGGTGCAGAGTTTGGAGGAGTGATATGCATTAGGGTCGCATATGAAAATTCCAGCTCGTAAGTTTTTCATCAGTAATGAAGTACGATATGAGCTGGGATTCGTTCTGTGGTGGTCTTTAAGTATTAGTCAGGAGGTAATCAATCTATCACCTTCGGTAGATGCCAATTCCTCACTGGCCGTGTGGTTACAACTAAAATAAGTTCCAACTTCTGTTCAATTTAGTCCCGCCCCTTTCGCCTTCACCACGCCTCTTGATTCACGAAGCACTTCGTCAGCAAAGGGCATATCGCGAGAACCCTACGTTGTTTCCACTGACGTTTTCAGTAGTGGTAGTCACTTTTGTTCTCGCGATATTTCCTGGTAAACGGGAGCCCGGGCGGCCCGGGCTTCTGTGAAACATGGCGGTCGGCTGGGACCGAAACAGAAGGTAAAATATTGAAACCGTGCCGGGTATTGTTCCCTCGGTGGTTCCAGGACACTTCAGGCCATGAATGTGGTTAAGGGGGGGATGTCATGCGGTTGGCTTCTGGTCTTTATCATGCTCCTCTAGAGAGCGGGCCGGACCCGGGAGCCGCTCCACCTCCCCGGGGGCGTTACTGGCAGGACCCTGGGCAGCGCTGCTCCTGGTAGCTCCAGTCTCCGTTTTCCGGTTTCTCTGCTCTATCTAGCAACTTAAAGGAGTTTGGGTGCTTTCCCCGATATCTGCTGACCCTGAAGCATTGCTTCTCACAATGCCCGGTGCCGTGTGGCTCCTCCTCTTTGCAGAAGAGGAGGGTCCGGCGTTGTGAAGACCATCCGGATTGTGTCCCAATACTCCTGGGTGTCTGGCTCCCCACCACCATTAAGAAAATACCAAATTCTTGGCAGCAAGTTGCTCTCTCTTTTAAGAAAAGACAGGTCTTGGCCTCGCGGGGAAGGAGAGTTTCGCATGCCGCTTGGGAAAATGTGAAAGGGGCAGGGCGGGGTGAGATGTTACAGGAGAGACAGGTCCGAGTGTCACTACCTTTCTTAAACCTTCTAGGGTTAAGAAACCCTTGGAAGGTAACTTGTCAACTAGTGGTAGACATTAGCCTTGGGTAAAGGTAGGATATAGAGATGAAAGGTCATTGTTTGAGAAAACACGTTTAAGTAACTTTTTAAATTTAGGATTTAGTGCCCTGGAGACTTGACGCAAAGTTACATATCCGTTAAAATGTTGCAAGACTGGCTTTCAGAAGCAGTTAAAGATACAATTAAAAACGATTTATTCATTTGTTTGAAGTTGTACCTAAGCATTTCAAGTAATTGCCTAGCCTGATACATTGAACTCTAGTACACAGCCATTAAAAAGAAACGAGTCAGGCTTGTTCACTGAAGAATTCAGGACGTGTGCTACTTTATTTAATTGGATTATTGATATCTTTAAATTAATGCAGTTATTCCAGTTAGAGGAAAAGCGAGAAAAAAATTCACTTGGGAGGGGAAGAGTTTCTTTTTGAGAATAAACTTCACTACGCTACTGAATATTGTGATGGCTCAAGAGTACAAATCACAAAATACATCAAGCTTGAAAGATCTCTCAAAGGAAATCAGACCTAGTATGAATAACAACAACAGATTAGGATAAAAATAGATTTATTTACTTTGGGGGTTAGTGATTTATTTGGAAGAAATAGTGAAACTTATTTTTAATAGTTCTTATTAGGCAGCTTATTCCTGCTACTAAACCTGTTTAACAGATTTTCAGTATTCTGATTCTGTCTCTTAAATGTCATGATGGGCAAATTAACCTGTTTGTGCCTTAGTTGCTTTATTTGCAAAATGGGAATAATAATAATGCCTAATTCATAAGATGATTGGTGAGGGTGAAATGAGTTAAAACAATGAAAGCACTTAGAACAATGCCTGTCATTCAGTTAGCATTTATTATATGTTAGCTATTGTTATTTTTAAATTTTTGGTTTCTATCTTTTGTGGTTACTCACAAAATGTTGCCTTGGTACTTAGTCAAAATACTGACTGAAGAAGACATTTTTTAGAATTATTTTTTTCTGACCCCCAAATTAATTAAACTCTCTTCATTTTATAGGATTAAAATGTCTTTAAACTCTGTCTTCCATTTACTTGCTTTTTAAAGCTGTTATCCTCTCTAAGGTACAAATTCCTCCTTTCTACTATTCCATACAGTATTACCGCAATCTAGGTCAGTTCTGCCCTAGGTGCCTTGTTAACCCATTCTCCTTACTTTTTTTTTTTTAGGTGAGGCAACCCTTGGTTGACTTCACAGATTGCAAGGGCTTTGTCAGTTTACAATCCCTTATTATATTTTATTTTTTATGCCTACAGCACCTGCTCTTTCTAGGTGGTGTCCCATCCAGGTACTAACTAGACCCGACCCTACTTAGCTTCCAAGATCAGATGAGATGGGGCTTTTTCAGAGTAGCATGGCCATAGACCCATTCTCCTTATTTTTGAGGACATTAATTTTATTGTAAATTTAATTCATGTGTGCCTGACCTTTCCCTCACACTTTCTTTATACTTCTTTACTTCAGTTTTGTATCCTGTTATTGAGTAGTTACTATAGTCAAGCCATTCTTTGAGGATTGAATTCGTCCTTGCTTCACACTGCTACTAGGCAGTTACAAATTGTTGTGTTGTCATCACTCCACAGTGTCTTCCCTTTTATTCTATCAATCTGTCGTCCTCAGTCTATTCATGTTATTACTAATTCCACATATTCCCACTTTCCTCAAAGACTTTAATATAATTCTCAAATATCGTACAAATCTTTGCATCTCTTTTGAAAATTAGAAACAGACATTTATCAAATAACTCGTTTTTATCTTGAATAAAAACTGCGAGGTAGTCATTTTGACCCTCTCCCTCTTTTTAAAATAAAATGATAATAGAGGATTCTGAGAAGTTGAAGATCTTTCCTAAATTTCTCACACAGCTAATAAGTGCCCATATAGTAACCCAAATTTTTCTGATCACAAAACTTAACATGTATACATTTTACTTAGCTTCCAGCTAAACCTTTTAATCACTTAGGTCATTAGACTTACTTGAATTATGGTAAACAATTTTAAAAACATAGCATTTAACTTGTACAAATTCTGCAATATAATTAAGTCATTTAAAATTACAGATAAGTTGTAGTTTTACTTTTTTGCCTCTGAAGTTTAGTGATAGCCTGGATAATATTTTTTCTATTGCCTTACATGTTTTTATTAAAGCCTTGTATTAGTTTTAAAGGACTACTATTACAAATAACTGTAAACTGCATAGTGTAAAAAATAGAAATTTATTCTCTTACAGTTCGGGAGGCTTGCGTACTGAAATTAAGGTGTTAATAGTGCCATTGCCTCTTTGATGGCTCTAGAAAAGAATCCTTCTTTACCTCTTCTAGCATCTGGGCAATCCTTGGTGCTCCTTGGCTTGTAGATGTATCATGCTAATTTCAGTGTCTGTCTTCACATGGCATTCTCCCTTGTGTGTCTTCACATGGCTTTCTTAATAGGGACACCAGTCATTGGATTTTGGACTACCCTAATCCAGTATGATCTTATCTTAACTAATTACATCTTCAAAGACCCAAATATTTCCAAATATGGCCCGTTCACGGATATCAGGGGTTATGACTTCAATATATCCTTTTTGGGAACACAGTTCAACCCACAGCATGGCCATATATATTAACCAATTAAATATTTCTCATATTGCTAAATATATTTTGAAAATAGAAGTTAGCTCATGGGTTGCATGAGATAAATTGTGTCTCCGTTTTTGTTTGGAGAAGAATTAAACTTAATCGGGCAGACAGACTATTAAAAATGTCATGAATTCCATATCTTAATTTTGGCAAAACATCTGATAGTCACATTATATTCAGATGGACACAAAGATGAAATATGGGTTCTTTAACATTACTTAGATTGAATGTTGATAGCATGTGTCCTGTGTTCCAGCATGAAAGGTGGTTTCTTATTTCTTATGCAGTTTTTCAAAGCATTGTCTTAGTCTCAACTATTAGTGACTTCCTGGAGCTTTTTTTGTTTATTATATATTTTTTACTATACGTGATAGTTTAGGAGAGAAATCTGAGGAAACAGTTATGATACTGGAGATTGTCAAAGTATGAAGAGCAGCACCAACCAGTGGGCAAAGGAATCTAGTGCAGTGGCTTCTAAATTTTTAGATTTTGTTGACCAGTACAAAACATGTATAGAAAAAAAGAAGAAAAGGGGCTGGATTGGAGAACAGACATAGAATTGCAGGTTTTTTTTTTTTCTTTGTTTTCTTTTTTTTTAATTAAAAAAGAATATCCAAAACAAAACAAAAAACCTCTGTTATCCACTCTTATCATTTCATAAGAGAAAATGTATTTTGACACTTTAAAAAAAGGCACGGAAATTTCAGAATAAAGGACAGATTTTTTAATAGAATAAATTTAACTTAATTCCCATATTGTCCTTGGATTTTTTTTCATTTAGGTAGACTAGAAAATTATGATACAGAATGGCAGTGACTTCTGGAAACCACTGATCTAGGATATTTCTAAATGCATCTTTGAAAATGGCTGATTAAACTGGATGGAGAGGCAGATAGAATGGGAATGGGAAAATGGAACTGGATAATTGGGAGGGGAGTCCAAGAGATTGAGAACACAGTGACAATGAAGAGCTAATTCTAACTTAGGCAATTAAAGAGCTGGAAGGATAATAGGTTCTTCTTAGAAAGGAAAATTAGTGTCTTGGATTTTAGAGGTGGAACAATTTTAAAAGTTAAGAGGAGCCAAAACATGGCCTTGCTAGTGCGAGGCTTTTCATAGAATTAAGATGGAGGTCACTGGAGTAGAAGATCTGTTAATCTAACATGGTAAAAGGTTTATCATTGTGAATGAAAGCCATAGGATGAATGTCATAGGTTCCTGAGTTCCAAAGGACGGTGATGGAATGAGGAAGAAGAGAAGCATATTGTGATCCAGATAGTTGCTGAAGTCATTAAGGAAATCATATAAATATACCCAGAGGTACATGATGATAACAGATGCCACAATGAGAGGCAGTGTACACTGTAGTTTGAAGCATGGACTCTGGAGCCAAGCTGCTTGCGATCAAATCCAGGTTCTGTCACCTGCTGTGTGGCCCTGCAAAAATTACTTGACTTTTCTATGTTTCAGTATCCTTACCTATAAATGAGAATAAAAATGGTATGTACTTCATAGAGTCATTTAGAAGATTAAATGAATTAATATATAAAGTGCTTCAAATAACTAGCACATAATGTGAAAGTTAGGCCATAATTCTTTGTAGTACATGTGTTTATTATGATGATGATTAGAAGAAAATAGACTTGAAAATGTAAGGGATAGTTGAGAGATCATAAAAAAATATGCTTTTTTTTTTTTTTTTTTTTTTTGCCCTGTGAGTCTCAGAAATGAGTAAAGTTTTAAAAGGAATTAATCAGTAGAACATCAGATTTCAAGAGAGCAGGTTGGAGGATTTCTTTTAGAAAAAAACTAGGAGTTATTAGATAACTCGTTCATATCAGAAAAGTGGTTCTGTAGAATAGAGTGGCAGATGTTGGAGATGGAATGGGTTCCTTGGATGTAAGTTAGCGCTGAACTAACAGGAATGGGACAAGGGTATCCCCAGAGTGACAGGGTATTCCGTACTAGAACATTAATCATGGAAAATAGAAATGCAAGAAGCTAGAGGATGAGAGGTAGCCAAGTGGAATAGACTAGCTAGACTTTTAAGGGAGGAGTGCTGAGTAGGCTGTATGAATTGTTAGAGGGTTTGTAAAACTAGCTGCTTGCCAAATCTTTATGTTAATATATAATTTTTTAAAAAGCATTTATAAAGTTTATAAAATACAGAAAATTTAGAAAGTAAAATTAACCGTTTTATTCATTTGCTCAACAATACTGTACCTACTATATGCCAGTCACTGTACTAGGTTCTAGGGATACTATAGGGAACAAAACAGAAAAGTCCTTCTCTTTGTGAATCTTATATTGTTATGTATTTACTTATCTAAGTTTAACAGTTTTGACTGGAAAGCTGTTACCATGGGTGTTTCTGAGGAAATTTCTCACCTTTTTTTTTTCCTTCTATGAATATTTAGCAAATACCTGCTATGCCAGGCACTGGAGATTAGAAGATAGAGTTAGACAAGGTTCCTATCATAACATTACAGTGGAGAAAACAGAAAATTAAACAAGCGATTGGAAAGAGTGTTCTAGAAGCACATACTATAACTAGTATATTTGCGGTCATAGAAGTCCCTCTCCCCCCACTCCCAGAGAGAGATGTCTAGACTGAGACTTGAAGAGGAAGTAGGAGCCAGCCCAATGTAGAATTGGGGGAGAGGGAGAAAAGATATTTCTGGCAGAGAGAACAGTTTGTTTAAGGATGAGAAAGTGATTCAGTATGGCTGTAATTTAAACTTTAAGGGATTGGGTTTGAAGAGAGGTAAGCAGGACGTAAATTTTGATGGCTTTGTAAACCATGTTAGGATAGAGTCCAAACTTTTTAAATATAATGGGAACCTTTACAAAGTTTTTAAAGAAAAATTCATATGATTAGTTTTATGTATTAGAAAGGTTATTGGTTGTAATATGGAGAGAGAATTAAAAGATTGAAGATTGGAGGTTGTTGAAGCAATGCAGAGGTAGATTGTGACAGTGTGGACCAGGGTGCTATGCTAGTAAGGAACTTCTCAGTGAGCCTGAAAAGAGAAGACAGATTTGAAAGAAATTTAGGAAGAACTTAATTCTAAGAATGTAAGCTGTGTTTCTGGCTTGTGCCTTTGGTTATATAGTGTCATGTCATCAATAACTAAGACAGGGATACAGGAGAAACAGGTTTGATAGAGTGAGTATTCACTTTTGGACTTGAGTATGAATTGTCTGGAATGACCCTGTGAAAATGTAATAGAAGCTAGAAGATAATACATGTCTGCAGAAGTCTTTAGACTGGTAATAAAGATTTGGGAGGAATCAGCATGTAGATGAAAATTGAAGGGATGGGAGATGATTTGGGGAAAGTGTGGTAGTTGGGTGGAAGGCCTTGTGCAGAATCTGAGAGGAAGAAGAATCTGCAAAGTAAGCCAGAAATCTTAGAGGTGAATGAAAATCAGTATACCATCACTTGTGCAAAGTTAAGAGTGTGTATCCAAAAGAAAAAGGGATGATAAATAGTGTATTTTTTCAGAGTCAAAATTAGATAAGGACTAAAGGTATCCATTGGATTTAGTACTAAGGAAGTTGTTAATGACCTCGCTGAAAGAGATTTAGTTAAGAGCTGAGCCTGTGGTGAGGAAGTACTTGCAGTAGTTGAATGGAGACAACTCATTCTTTTAAGTTTTTCTATTGGTGTGCAACCAGAGATCTATAGTTGAGATTGGACTTGACCTTTAATAGAGTTTTGTTTTAAAGATAAGAGGATTGAACATAGATAATATTTAACTCCAGTAGAAAAGAATGAATAGCAATTGAAAGACTGAATGAAGATGGATCAATCTTGGCGCAGTTATTATTAAGCAGGTACAGAAAATAAATTTGATTATTCTTTCAGTTGAACAAATTTAGGAAGGAGAAGCATGGCTCTTGCTTAACAAATACTCAAACGCTTAATTTACAAATGAGCATACCAGTTTTATAACTGTTCGGGGATTAAAAAATATTGTGTTTTGTCTACATGTTTTTTTGTTTCCCTTAGGAAAACCATATACATGAGAAACAAAATTATAATCTGAAGTCGATTTTGTGAGCTTGGAATGAGCAAGGAGAGTTAGTTGGATGTTTTTAATGACAAATGAAATCAACCTATTAATGCATACAACTTCACTTTAGGGCAGTAGCTCCCTCATGAACTGATCAGCAGTGTCTTTGGTTAGGGCCTGCTCTTTTTTAGATAGTGTTCATGATTGCTGCCAGTTTTTACTTCTCTGTCCTTTTTCTCTATGAATGCCCCTTCTGTGGCCTATTATTTCTAAATTAATTTTACCCATTGGATTTTAGACAGGTCTTTCTGCTTTTTATTCTAGATACATTTTTTTTCTTTTAGAGGCTTCTGCAACCATTTGATTTATTCTATTAGATATTGATTTTATTAATACAACTTTATTAATACAATTTCTGGTAATGCTTTGTAGTATTACCTATAGTATTTATGTAAATCAGCTATAAAATTACATAAACATTTGAGAATTCAGTTATTTTTATGGCTTCATAAATTTTTGGTGTAGTTGGCATACTGATCAAAAAGAATAGCAAGCAGTCAATTTTTAAATATTTTATTGTAAAAATAGATAATTTGGTAAGCCTAGCATTTTGTAAAAAAGACAATTAAAATCCTCCAATGATCTACTTTTAGCATTTTTGTGTATAGACTTTCAGTTTGTTTCTTGAATGTCTTTTTCCCTGTCTTCTGTAAAACAGGACCCATATAGCCTTCTAGTCTTAATATATTATGAACATTCTCTTATGTCATTAAATTTTTTATAAGATTTTTACTGTTCACATAGGTTAATTTTTAATTCACTATAATTTTTATATTGGATACTGGGAGTTTATTGCTATCTTCAATAAAAATAACAATATCAAAAATATTCCTGTAATCCAGTTTTGTACACAACTCAGATTATTGTTTTAAGATACATTCCTAAAAAAGAACTTAGTCAAAAAGGGAATGGTGAATATTTATATTCTTGTTAGCAATGTATGACCATGCTTATTGTACTTCATTGTCATTTATTAGTAGCAATGTATTATTTTTATACATTTGTAAATTTAATAAGAGAAAAATTTAACTTTTATATTTAAATATTACAAATATGATTGACTTCCATTTCACATTTTATTTTTTTATTTATTTTTTACTGTTTCATGCGATTGTATATGTAAATTACCTTTCCTTAGTACTTTTTGTCAGGGTGAGAGTGGAGAAAAGAGATGTGTGAATAAGTGTTAAGCTTTTTTTTTTCTCAAGGAGGAATGAGAATGTTAAGGTGTTCCAAAGACATTGGTTAGTTATCTAAGACTAAAAGAAACCTTTTTAATATTTTTAGAGGATTCATTTATTCATTATTTATTCCATAGTAAGACTATATAAAAGTAGAAGGTTTTCCTGAAGATGAGGCGACTGAATCGGAAGAAAACCTTAAGTTTGGTTAAAGAGTTGGATGCCTTTCCAAAGGTTCCAGACAGCTATGTAGAGACTTCAGCCAGTGGAGGTACAGGTGAGTGTTAATTCAAATTAAAACTTTTTCATTAAGTACAACTTCTAAGTGATCCAGTTAGCAACATACAGAAATGTAACCATGAGAAAGAACTCATCAATGAATTGTGCAGTAATTTTGCAACTGGTCTGTCCCCATGTCATACTCTTTGCTCTAATTTTATTATATGTATTCTTTGGCATCTAACTCAGTGCAGTATGTGCATTTAACAGTGTTTTTTAAAACATTACTGAACAAATTAATTTAATTGTTTTGCTGTTGAGTTATATATTATATTAATAAGTTTATTATATATAAATATAATTGAACTTGGAAGAAATTATTTAATGATATGAAACTGCCTCAGTCTTATTTTGGTTAAGAATAAATCTGTTTAGACATTATTATAAAAAGTACTAAATTTCATATTACTGGAGACTTTGGAACCAGACTGTCTCAATTTAAATCTCACCTCCTCCTCTTCCTTACTACTTGACCTTGAGGAAGTTAATCAATCTGTCTCTGCTTTAGTTACTTCTTTTCAGGAAATGGGGATAATATTAGTATTTACCTGATAGGATTGTGGTAGTGATTAAATAAGTATTTATAAAATTCTTAGAGCAGTACCTGGTATAGATAGAAGTATTTGTTAAATAAATAATGAAATAATAACGGTATTTACAATTATTTCCCTATGAAGCGCTAATAAAATGTTTCACATAAGATTGACATTCATTTGGTAAAATGTGTGCTAAGTTACTATTTCTAATCTCTTGTGATTAAATTCGTTAACAAAAATAGTGCAAGTTCTTCTTGCACTATCCATTTTAAGTGTGTTTTGTCATCGTATATGATAGTTCTTATCTTTTCGTCAGATATTTGATATATATGACATGATATGTTTAGGAGATTCCAAAGTAGATGAGAGTTTTGTTAGCAATTTGGAGATGTTATTTGAGTTTCTGGTGCACAGATTGTTGTGGCTTCTCAGTATCTAAAAATTTAGGCTGTTTTTCTCCACCACCCCCCCCTTTTTTTAACTGGGCTGCAAGCACAAATACATGTTTAGTTGTAAGGGGACTATTTTCAATTTGTATTGTAAAATTTATGCTTACTTTGATTATCTGTGACACTGCTATGTAAGAAAGTAAAAGTTTTGTGTCATAAAATTTGCAAATCTATTTTATGAGAGATGTTCTTCACATTGAAGAAATAAAATGCTTTCTCAGTAGTACAAATGTTTGTGTTAATTTTTGTGTTCATCTTTTTTGAGCTGTTTTAGAAAAAAATCTATAAGAAACACTTTAAGAAAAACCTTTAATAGTATTCATTCACATGACAGTCATATTAAGGCATTCTTTGATAATTTAATCTCACTTAAAATAGTTTCCTGTTGTTTACTTTTTTAAAATTGTTTAAATTCTGTTTGTTTGTTTTATTTCTTAGTTTCTCTAATAGCATTTACCACTATGGCTTTATTAACCATAATGGAATTTTCAGTATATCAAGATACGTGGATGAAGTATGAATATGAAGTAGACAAGGATTTTTCTAGGTAACTATTTTTTCCTTCTTGAAATGCCTTTAGATGCAAATTGTTTTAAAGGTAGCATATCTATTTTTTTTTTTAAAGTCCAACCTTTTATAGTTGGTTTGTTTTAGTTCTGAAGAAATAGTTCTGATTAAGTCTCATAAATTTCATGCATCAGGTGAAACATTTTAGAATCACTTGAGTACTGGTTAAATTTTACAAGAGTGGTTCTCTGATTTAATACACCATTTAAAAAGGTTAGGAGAACATAATATGTTTTTTCTTAAATGTTGAAATAGTGAGAATTGTTTAACGTTTTGAAACTTTACTCTTTAGATTTTGACATAGCTTTCCAATTTGTGTGAGCTAGAAAATGAATTGTCTAAAGATACGTTGTATATACTTATAACCTGATTTTTGTAAATTATATCCAAACTAAATTTTAATGTAAATATAACATCACTTAAAACTTGAAAATGTAGTACTATAATTAGAAGACAGAATATACTTTATATTATTTGGATTTTTTAACTGATTGAATATAAAAAGTTTATAATATTAAGATTGTATTAGATAAGAGGAGACATTTACTTTTCAATTCCAATCCCAGCTCTGCCATTTACTAGCTACGTGACTTTAGGGAAGTTACTAAATCTATATCTACATGTGTTTTCATTTCCTTTTATGTTAAATGGAGATAATAATTATAGTACATTCCTTATGTTGCTAATGAGAAGTAAGTCAATATTTATAAATTGCTTTGTAACCTTGGGTAAGTCACACAACTGACTTCTTTTGGGTCTCAATTTCTCCATTATAACATGAGTATTACTCTTGATAACATTAGTTTTCAAAAAATAAGTTGTTTTTCTTATTCAGTTTGTCTTTAGTACCAGTGAAACACTTTTTATTTTTTTCCCAATGGAGCCTTACATAGTTCACCACACAAGAGTAGTGGGGATGCCTGGAAGCCTGTCTACTTGATCTTATCCTCTGGTTGCTACAGCATCTCCTGAAACCAGAAGCATATTATTAAGAGTGAAAAAAGTGTTGATAGGAAACACAAGACTGATCAATTGTACTCATTCAGTTATTCATGGTGCTTAATCAAGTCTAATATTTGAAAGTTAATTCAATTTTAACTCACTATTTAAAAAGGCATTAAAAAGTTGAGCCTTTTAAAAAGGCCATGCAAAACTTTTAAGCATCAGAAGTACCACCCCCCCCCTTGTTTTTTTTCTGGCCGTTTGGTTTCATTTATCCTGAGTCACACAAATCTAGTTTCCAATATGCCATTTCAATGGTCATGTGATTTTAAGCCTTGCATTTACACTTCCCTGAACACCATTGGCGATCTACAAAACCATGAAGCTATCCACTTTATAGATCCATGATAAAGAATAAAGAAGATGTTTGTAGGAAATCAGGCATAATGCCTGATGTGTAAGGTATTTATTTGATAAATAGAGGAAAATGTCTTGTAATTCCTAACGCTTAATTTTGAAAGTTTTAAATGAATATTCTACATAAGGTTTATGTAAACAAAAGTTAACACTTTTTTCTGAGTTGCTTGGTATTATTAATTGTAGAGTTGCCATTAATCAAAGGATACTGTGTTAAAAACATGAAATCAGAAAGGCTTTTGGAATGATCGCAAAATAAACTTTCACTTTTAAAGTGCTTTTGTTTTGCCCAGGAGAAATGATATCCAAGTTCTAATTAGCTTATTTTATTTTTCTTGAGATCCAAGTTTTTCATAGATCAATTGATTTATACTGCTAATGTTTTTTTTAATAACTGGTAAGTACTAATGTTTTCTTTTTGTCTTGTAGCAAATTGAGAATCAATATAGATATTACTGTTGCCATGAAGTGTCAGTGTAAGTACATCTTTAACTTGATGAATTCGTATATAGCTATGGTTTAAACCAGAGGTCCCTAATCCCCATGTCGTGGACTGGTACCTGTCTGTGGCCTGTTAGGAACCAGGCTGCACAGCAGAAGATGAGTGGTGGGCAAGCAAGTGAAGCTTCATCTATATTTGCGGCTGCTCCCCAGCGCTCATTAACATCACTGCCTCAACTCTACCTCAGATCATCAGGCATTATATTCTCATACAAGCACCAGTCCCTGGTGCCAAAAAGGTTGGGGATCGCTAGTTTAAACAATTACTGGTAAAAAGTGAAAACCACTGGTGGTTTTTAACATTATTTTCCCTTTGGGGTGTCTTAAAAAGCTGTTGCACTCTTATTTAATAATGCAAGTTGTTTTTCTCCGCAGCTTATATTCTTAAACTTCTTCTCCATAAAAAGGAGAGATTTAACTTTCACTTTACTATAATTAAAAGAAATTGGAGGAAATTTTTGTGAATCCAGAGTTTTAGTTTCTGTATATCCTTTATTTCTTTCTTCTTTGGAGTACCAGTTTTTATACCCATGTTCCACAAACATATCCTGTTTAACTCTGTTAGTTTACTACCCTTTGTTTTAAAATACCTCTTGTATTTTAAAATACAGATCCAAGTCTTTTAAATTAATAGTTATGTTACCCTTTTCTGTTTTCTTTACTAGCTTCACTTGATTATATTGGTAAAAGTGAAAAAAATATTAATATGCCAGATAATGCTTGAATTAGTATTACTATCACAAATGAGGATGCTTTTTCATGAAAGTTATCTTTTAAATTACTGCTTGAAATTAGAGACCAACAATTTAGTAGTTGACAGAATGTTTTAAAGTGTGAAACAGCATTATCCAATTAAGAAAATTAATTTCTGGGAGATTTCATCTCAGAACAACTTTAAATCTCTTTTCCTTTTCCATTTAGTGGTTTTTAGAGAAAATAAATACTTTGTATATAAATTATGAGCTAGTGTTAATACTAAATATGTCATATTTTACCTTACTTTAGATGTTTGAATACCATTAAATTCTTAGTCTTTTCAAAATAGACTTTTTCTATTTGTTGATTTTTAAAGAGTCATCAGTAGCTTTGCTTTAAGATGTCTTTTAATCTCTAAAAATAATTCTTGTAATTGATATTTTGTTTAGCAGACATTTAGTACTTGTGATTAGATTCTTGCCAATTTTTACAAAACTTTTCAATTCAGTACAGTTTATGCTTTTTGCCATGAGATTCTAAGTCATCTTATTTACTGAGCAAGAAGTAGAAAAAGCATTAATTTTTGGAATAATCTCTACCAAAACTATATAATGCTACTGTTTTATCTTTTGAAAAAATAAGCAGTGTAACAAATTTTTGTTAGTTTATATCAGCTGTAGTTTGGCTCTTAGCATAGAATGTAAAACTTCTAATTTTTTTGTGCAGATGTTGGAGCAGATGTATTGGATTTAGCAGAAACAATGGTTGCATCTGCAGATGGTCTGGTTTATGAACCAGTAAGTTTGATTCATCTTTTTTATTTACTAATGTGCTTTGAGAAATTGTTTCCTTGAAAACAATTTTGTTATCTGATTTTAGTTTTGTCTCAGCTAGTTTTTAAAGTAGATTTTTTTAATTCAAAAGTAATCAATATTCTTTGTAAAAGTTCAAAAGGTTGGTTCTAATGCCAAAGCTTTGAGATAACCATTATCAGCATTTTGAATAGGCATTCAATGTCTGTTTTATAGCCTTATTTTTATTTTACATTTTTTGTTAACGCTTTTTAAGTTTCCTTTTCTATTATAGTTGTTATGGTGATGACATTTTCTTTTCCTCTAATAATTTAGAAATGTGTCCTATTTGTAGTCCAATATTACCAAGTTTAAGTCTTTAAAATTTTTTGAGCTGTATTTCTCTTATCCTAATCAAGAATGAATTAGTAGCTAAGAGAAATATCATATGCATTTACTTTTTTTTCCTCTCTCTTTCATACCTTTATTTCCCAAACTTATTGAAATACGGACATTCTCTTATTATTTTCATAGCACAATTTGTGTATAATATAATTGATTTATCAGAAAACATCATCATGTTACAGGGGCAGGTATCACATTACAAGGGCTGATGATAACAAATCATGACCAGAGAACTAGCCCTAAAGAAACTATAGAAAATAAAGCATGGAACTCCCAGCTTCTTTGATTTGCTGATTGCTCTGTTGGCATTGTGGTACTTATGTTTACTATGCATTCTTGTGTTTTTTTGTTTGTTTGTTTACCATTGACCTTTGCAAACTGTTCTTTAAGCAAAATTGCAAAGTGAAGATCAAAGGTGATGGAGGAGAATTAAAAGTAACTGAATGTGTGGAGGAAAAAAAAAACTCTTGGGTTGGTTTGATTACCAGATTATTTTTAGTTTATAGCAACAAAATATATTTATGCCTTTTGAGCCATACTTTTAAAATAGAAATATCTAAAGAAAAAGTAACTTTGTTATTGCTCCTCTTAATCTTTCTAACTCCTTCTCCCTATCCCACTCAAAAATTGATTTCATAGTAATTTTTAATGAGGTTAGGTACTTTACAAATTCAGGTGTCATGTTACTGCATATTCAAATGTGATCAGGAAATTTAGGTCTAGATGACTATTATTAGGTACTTTAACATTCACATTACATTTCATATTATTTTAAGAATAATTATTCAACTTTACCTTCATGTTCTGTTGTTTTCATTTTTTAGCATTCTTAGTTTCTTTATGTTTGTTTATTACTTTGTAGAAGGACTTTATCATCAAGAATATGTGCGTTTATGAACTTTTAGCATGATTGCCTATGTCATTCTGTTCTTCAAACATGTAAACTTAGCTGAGGATAAAATTCTTGCTTTATGATGTTTTCCACTCCAAACTGTATAGGCATTTCGACACAATTATTTTTTCCTTTATAGGTAACACGTTTACTTTAGCTTTTTTTTCTTTCACTTTTGAAATTCAAATATTTATCCTTTATATTCAAGTGTAGATCCCCTTTAGTTTTTTTTTGGTCGTTGGTGATCTT
The DNA here is from genome assembly GCA_028627145.1 of Eidolon dupreanum. Taxonomy (NCBI): domain Eukaryota; kingdom Metazoa; phylum Chordata; class Mammalia; order Chiroptera; family Pteropodidae; genus Eidolon; species Eidolon dupreanum. The sequence goes on along the minus strand of CM053503.1, from coordinate 31,652,526 downwards.
AATTTTTAAGTTTTTTTTGTTTGTTTGCTTTAATGTTCAAAGCAATGCCTTTATCTCTTTTTTAAATTATATGATGTTGAATTTTGTGGAGTGATTATCAATATCTATCAATCCTTATATTAGATATGTATTTTGAACTTTGAGTTCTATGAGATCACCTTGATCCAGCAAGATCAGTCTTCTCTTCAATACCTTCATTATGTTTTAAAATTCAGTGATTATATTTTCCACCTCTAATATATTGTAGATCACTCCATTTTTTGTCTGTATGATGCTAAAGCTCATTAAGAAATAATTACCATTTTTCTTCTTCATTTTAGGAATGGTTTTATAGAGGAAAATTAGCTCAAGTGTCTCAGATTGACCACTTCTTTCAAATTAATGAATATATTAATATACCCACTGATAAATTGATTTTCTTGCTCATCTTTAGGATTGGGGAAGAAGTGGTCCATTATGTGACTGGGAATTGAAATAGAATGTTATATCAGTTTCTATTCCCTCTCCCTTTTTCCAGACTTAGATGAAAGGAGAAAGGTAAATAGTTTACATATCCTGTGTTTCTGAGTCAAATTAGAGCCAGAAATGATTTTGTAAAGAAAGGAGGAAATTACAAATGGGTCCAGGATGGCAGATCGGTTCACCAGGACACCCCAAATTTCTTTTCCTGCATTTGTTTTAGGCTGAATTTAGGTTGAGTAAATTCTTTAACCAGTGTGACCATCCTCAATAGCAACCAGCTGTGGCATGTGGTGGTCTTCTTGCTTAATTTAGGATACTGTCCAGGCCACACAATGGCTCGGAAATAACAATGCTGTGGAATGCCCTCACCATGTGGTGTCTGGCACTTGATTGAATTCCTAAAAGTATTCCTTGGATGGAGACTGCCTCTTTCTCAAGTGTTTTATCTTTTGTTACCTGTTTACTCTGTTCCTCTGAATTGGGGATTTTACTTGCTGCCTAACATGAACTTTTCTGTCCCATGAAATAAATTTTCTCAGTTTAGTCTCCCATGTATTCTTGTGTTGTATAAGTTCTCGGAAATTTCCAGCATGTGGATGCTAATTTGGAATAATTTAAAGTCAAAATATAAATTGTATCCTAATTTTTTGTTTCTCTGGACATTGTTAGAATTTGGTAATGAAGAGACTTAATTATCTTGAACTTACCCTCAAATTTATTTATGTTGTTTCTCTAACATTCTCTTCATATTCGAAGTGTCTGTCAGTCCTTCTCTTCACATTAAGTCTCTGATTTTGTTTATATATTTTTTTCTGGATAGTTTGTCTCCATAGCTAATATTTAAGCTCCTGAGAAGCATTAACTTTATTCTTTCTTTTTTATAGTTAACAAAATGTGAAGCATAATGTCTTGTTAGGCATTAGGCACTGATAAATACGTTAGAATTATGTAATTGTGACACGATTGTTGATTATTTCATTGTAAAGAGTTTCTGCCATCTCTTCCAATTATTTGTGGAATAGAAAACTTTAAATTTAACTGTCATGCAATTAAAAGTCATGTCTCAGCTAGAAAGTTAGGAACTTAAAAATGTTTAATTGTATACTTTTATCAGTAATTTTTAAAATGTTTAACAATGTTTCTGGTAAGTATTCATTCCCTTTTCCTAATTTCTCTGAAAATATATAAGTAACGTAAAATATTAAGTATATTTAATATAATAAATATATTAATGTAAAATAATTTAAGAAATAATTTTACTTATTTTCAAACTTTACTCTTACTGTTTTAATATGCACTCTGAATATTAAAAACTTAACCCTAATAGCTTTATGAGTTTCTAAATCATGATTACTCAATGTACTGTGATAGTTACTGTTTTCACTATTTGCTATTATAGTTCATTGATATTTATTTTAAAGAAATATTTTTTTTTTAAATATGGGAAAGTGAGGACTCTGGCAGAGCTGAATTAATATACTGTCCTTTACTTTGTGATTTTGAAAAAATATTTTATCTTTTGAAGTTTTTCTTTATATGCAAAAGGGAAAGAATAACAAAAAACTTACAAGGCTGTTATGAAAGTTACATGAGACAATGAATTAAAGTAGCATAGTGCCTAGCAAAAAGTAGGCTACTCAGCAGTTCCTTTACCCTTTGTGCTAAGCATTATACTAAACAGTTTGAGGAAGTCAAAGGAAGAATCACATAGTCCCTACTGCCAGTTGTTTTATTCACAAGGTAACTGGGGAATGGTTGCATGCTGCCTCATCTGTTTGCCTTGCTGTGTTTTACAGATATTGGCATTTTCCTTCTGTTCTGTGGTGTGAAAAGTGTTGGGAAGTATGATACAAACAAGTTCAGCAGGAGGAATAGTCAGAGTATTTCGTGTAATCAGAAAGATGGGATAATTTAACCTGGAACATATAGTTTATAGAATTTAGATAGACATGCGGGTCAAAATAACAGGGGAGGAAGGTTCCAGGTTGATATAATTAAATTACCAAAGGCGCAGAGGTAGAACTATTTGATAGATGAGGGATTCTTTCACTTTATTAAAGAGCAAGGATTTAGAGAGAGTAGTAGGTTAGGGCCTGATAACGGAGGGTTAGTTAATAATAAATTAAAAAGAATATTCTTATGAATTACCTTTATGAAAATCAAAAGTAGAGCTCTTGTTGCAAAATTAAGTTGTGAATATTGCCACAAACCATGAGAAGCTTCCATATTTTCCTCTGATTTTATAAGTAGCCAAGTCTGATTTTGAATTGATGAACAGTGCCTAGATAACATTTCTTGAGTTATTCTTCATTGATTAATACATTTAAGAATTACAGTGCTATTGTTTAGCTCGTTTTCAAAACCTGTTGATTTCATCATAGTATTCTCATCAAGAATATGGGCTTTGGAAGCTTGAATATTGTAGTTAAGCTGCATGTATTTTTTTTTTCCATTTTTAATAATTGCAAGTTTCATGCTGGCATCATTTAAATGGTTTTAAGTCCTAAAATACCATTCTGTACATATGATAGATTACTGACTTGTATCCATCCCCTTAAATGTAGATAACTATAACAGGCAAATATTTAATTAGTAAAATTATACTATTTTTGATTAAAAATATCATATGTTTAAACTTTTTATGTTGACTTATTGAAGATTAAATGTAAATCATGAATACTTGCTTTTAACAACACTATAAATTTGTTTCTTGCTCAAAGAAAAATTTTAAAAATTATGACATAAAAGCCAAGAGATAATGCTACTGATTATGTTTTCCTTTATTTCAGGTGATATTTGATCTTTCACCACAGCAAAAAGAGTGGCAGAGGTAATAAGTAAAGTATTGTGGGCCATAAAAATCTAGATCACATTTTGTCTATTTTTTTCTATTGTGAATTATTAATAGATTAACATATTTCTCTAGGCATTTTTTTGGATGAAATATTAGCAGAATATAGTATATAAATATAATCTTTATACTTTCAAAAATTTTATCAGATCTTAGGAAAGTCATGTACAGTTTCATCTCTAGAGCACTTGAATCATGAATACAGTTTAATTTCATTTAAAATCTTATTAACTATTTAAAGTTTTTAAAAGCAGTATATGATCATTGTTTCAAATTCAGTTTGAATAGAAAGGATATAAAGTAAAAGTAAAAGCCTTCTCATCATTCTATAAACCTAGTAATCTTTTAGAAATCTTCTGTTCATATACATTTTGGTATGCTTGGTATGTTACTTTCCTAACACAAATGGGATCATTCCATATGTTTGTTCTGTAGTTTGTTTTTTTCATCTAACATGATATTTTGTACATCTCATATCACTACATATAGTAGTCCATTTTATGTATAAACTAATTTATTGGATCATTATTGATGGGTGGTATTTAGATTGCTTGTAAGATTCGAATATTAAAAACAGTCAGTGAAAATTCTTGAACCTAATTTCTTATATACTTGTGTGCGTGTTTGTGTGTGTTCATGTATGTAGTTTCTAGAAATGGAATTTCTCTTCCAGGGGATATTTAATTAACATTTTGAGGGGGTGGCTCCACAGTATAGTGGTTAGCACATCGGCTTTACACACAGAACGTCCTGGGTTCGCTCCCCAGATAGAGAGCCTCAGACCATTCCCCCGGTGCACCAGGCTCCGGTTACACACGTGAGTGTGTGGGAGGTGACGCCCTGCTTTCAGAGATCAAGTTCTTAAGGGGAAATGGAAACATCCATAGGTCAGGGGTGGAAGTGGGGGTGAAAGTGGGGGTGTGGGGGAATTAAAGAGGGGGGAAAAACATTTTGATAAGTTTTTCATCACAAAGGAAAAAAATTTAACTCAATGAGGTGTGATGGTTGTTAACTAAACTTATTGTAATTATTTTGCAATAGCTACATAATCAAATCATATGTTGTATACCTTATATAATGTAATCTGTCAATTATATCTCAATAAAACTGGAAAAAATTTTGATAATGGCAAATGTCTTAGCAAAATAGTTTCGCTTATACTCTAAAACTATATGAGAGTACTTATTTCTATACAGTCTCAACAATAGCAAGACCTTTTTTTTATTTTTGCCATTTTAATGGGTGAAAAATTGTACTTATTTTAATTAGCATTTTTTAATGTATCTATTGAATATCTTTATTAGTGAGTTTTTTTTCCATTTGTACTTTTTTGTGTGTGAACTTGCTCGTTCATACTATTTACCTATTTTGCTTGGTTGTTGGTTTTTTTCTTAACTCTAAAGAATCTTTTGTATGTTAAAGAAATTAGTCCTTTATTATAAGTAGTTCCCGCACCCCCAGTACCATAGACTGTGTTTTTTTCTTTTTTGGTGTCCAGGTTATGTCTTGTACTTAGAAAGGCTTTATTACAAATAAATATTTTTATTACATAATTTTATTATTACAAATAAATATTTTTTACCCATCTTTCTTTAAATTTTCTTTCCAGTCCCTAATTATATTTCAGAGGCCTTTTCTTTTAATTTCCAGTTTCACCATTTGGGGGGATTTTAAAATTAAGGTTGAAATTAAATGTAGTTGAACAAAAGAACTAAGCCTTAGATGTCTGTGGGTTTCTAGTGCTTTAGTAGAAAAGTATCTAGAGATGAAATGTGTTGCTTTAAACTGGACATATTAAAGTGAGAAGCCACCTTTCATTTGGAATTTTATTCATTGCTTAAGACTAGTAATAAGTGGGAGCAGAGATTGTGTTTTTAGTGTTAAAATGTTAGACATTTTCCATCATACTACAGTTTTCTATGTACCTTCATAAATGGAATATAAGCTTGGATATTTATTGGTATATTTGAGGTAGAAATTACACACACACACACGCACAAACACACACTCCGTACATATAGTTTGATGTCATTAACCTCTTTTCCCACTGCCCTGCACTAAAAGTTAAACTCTGGAAATACTAGACATACAAAAATATGAAACTTCCAATTTCTGCTAGCATTATATCCAAAATTTTAAGTCTGCTGAAGGTGGGACCTGGCTTCTTGAGGCTTCCTAGATAATGGTGTTCTGCTTTTAAACAAATATTGAATGGACTAGAGATATTCAAGCCTTGGCATCCTGAATAATATATTTACCAAAATGTTCTTTACCTTTAGAATTTGCTAAAAAGAGATCTAAGTTTTCTCTCAAGTGATGTTCTTTCTTAAAATATTTGGCATTCTAGTAGTAAATCTCAATCCCTGGATATAGCCTTTCTGATCTCTGCTTTTTATTTCTAGATTTAAGATTTATTCTCAACTAAATTTATAGTCTAAAAATGACTTGTTATTTTAAATTGGCCTGTTTTACTAGGGTTTTTAGTGGATGGTGCATCAGTATATTACCACTTACACTTCTAGAAAATATCACTGTAGTAGGATGTGATGTATTATCAGATTTACATTTGCTTCCTTTTTTAAGTACCTGTATTTGTTTATAATTTTTCAAAGTTATTTGTGTATGTATGTACACACACACACACACACACACACACACACACACACATATATATATATATAAAGACTTTAGTTTTTAGAGTGGTTTTTGAGTGAAAGATAGAGTTTCCAAATACTCTCTGCCCCGACACATACACAGCCTCTGCCATTATCAACATCTGACACTGGAGTGGTACCTTTCATACAATCTTTGAACCTGCATTGACACATCATTATCACTCTAAGTCTATAGTTTACATTATGAATCACTCTTGGTGTTATATATTCTGTGAGTTTTGACAAATGTATGATGACATGTGTCCACCATTATAATATCTATAGAATAGTTTTGCTGCCCTAAAAACTTTCTGTGTTTTGTTGGTTCATTCCTCCTTGCCCTCTGTGTATAATTTTTGCAATTGAAGAGTTAGAACTTTAATACAAATGACTTTGGATGTTAGTTAAAATAGAGAAATTAAAGAAGTAAAATAGGATTATATCTAAAAAGACCAAGTTGTTGCTAATAATGGTAGGAGATATTAAGTCCCAATGGTAGAAGTATTAGAGGAAAAGCTTTTATTGTTGGTTTTGTTGTTTGGAATGAGTAATTTCATAAGTTATGTAATAATTTTGTGAATGTAATAATTTTGTAAAAAAATATTCAAACAACTAATTTACTCTTTGTGGCTAGGTATATTAAAAAAGAATCACATGGGTTCTTAAATGTATACTTTGTTCTCTATAATTTTATGCATTATATGCTGATATTATTTTTTAAAATTATAGGTAGAGCAGAATATTTTATTTGGAATGGTCTTGTCATAGAATAAAGTTCAGGTTTCTTTGGAAAAAAGAGACACCAGGTAATATTAAGTGGCACTGCAGCCTGGTTTGTAATGAGAATCGGAAACTTGTGCTATGGGTTTATACCCCAGTAATCTCTCACTTTAAGTCTATCAGAGTTATTGTATGTCCCCTTAATTGTCTTATATTGTGTATCTGTAATACTTTATTCAATGACTGACAAAAAGTGAGAATTTTGTAATTGCTGCATGCAAGCATGAAAGACTTATTTAGATGTTTAGTTAAGCAAAAGCTCCTTATTGGTGAACCAGACTGCATGCCCATTATCGATGGAGGCAGACAGGCTTATTGTGGAACCCAGCTGTTATACTCATAGCCACCTTACCTCACTTTTTTTACTGTTTAAGAAAAATGACCAAAGAAAACTTGGTACTTTTAAAAAAAATAAAGTCTTGTAATAATAAATGTGTGACTTAGCTAATTCAGCTAACCATTGTTATATTTAAAAAAGTGTTGGCTTTCTTTGTGTGCCTTACCATATTTACAAACTATTGCTTGTTTATGTTATATTTAGGATGCTGCAGCTGATTCAGAATAGACTGCAAGAAGAACATTCACTTCAAGATGTGATATTTAAAAGTGCTTTTAAAAGTTCATCAACAGCACTTCCACCAAGGTGAGATGTATATTTTAAATGTGCAACTATTTATTATGAATTTCTTTTGACATAATTTTATTATTGATTTAGTCCTCTGAATCTCATTTCACAGAAAATATAATCATTCTGTATGATGAAGATATCTTTTTACTCTAAAATTTATAGCCTATGATATTGATCAAGATTAGCACAAATAATAGTACAGCTGATCCTTGAACAACATGAGTTTGAACTATGTAGGTCCAATTATAGGCGGTTTTTTTTTTTTTTCAATAACTACCTGTACTGTTTTTTTATCCATGGTTGGGAGTCCACAGATGAGAAGGGCTGATTGTATGTATTGAACTATGCCATTTTATATAGAGGACTTGAGCATCTGCAAATTTTGGTATCTTTGGGTTCTGGAACCACCCCCTGCTGATACCAAAGAACAACTATGTAGTTAACTTTGGAGAAATTCAAAAGCTATACATGGATTTTTGACTTTGTGGGAGTCAGCACCCCTAATACTTACATTGTTCAAGGATCAATCATTTTCATTTAATTTTCTCTTTTATATGTATAAGGTATACCTCCTTATAAAATTATATTAGATTTTAAGAACAAATTAATTGCATTTATTATGATGATGTATAAATTTTGATGAGGAATTTTTTTTATTTTACTTTCTTTTCCTTTATAGATTAGAATAGCTTATGTTCAGAAATGCTGTAACCATAAGATCATTTAAATTGAAAACTCTAGGTTTCACATTTTCTTAGGAAGAAAATGTCATTGTCTGTCTGAACTTAGGCAGCATGCCCTTCCCTTACCTCATTCTTATTCCCATCCTCCTCTGCCCCACAAAGTGGCAAAAACAGATAATGAAAATATATCTTCGTTGGACTAATTCTTTACTTTTAATCTTCTGTCATTAGACTTAGTCCTCTAGTTACATTTGAGAACCATGAAATTTTATATTTGTTAAATATATATTATAATTATGCAATTTTTTTTTCATTTTACAGATGTATGCTTTTTTATAAATATAGACTTCAAAAACCTGAGTTTCTATTTTTGACATTTATAATATTACCTAAAAATTGATCTTTAAGGATTTTTTCCCTCTACTAAATTTTTCACCATGAAATGCTGACCTTATTGAATGTTCTGTAAGTAGTCCTAACATATCTTGTTGTAATAGGGAAGATGATTCATCACAGCCTCCAGATGCTTGCAGAATTCGTGGTCATCTCTATGTCAATAAAGTAGCAGGAAATTTTCACATAACTGTGGGCAAGTATGTTCTTTTCACCTACTGAAAATCCTTTAGACGAGTTGGCAGTGTGGTTAAAAATAAATTCTTTGCTCATCAAAGAATATATTACTAACTAGTGAAGGACTGCTTAAAATGTTGTGTATTTATATTTTTGATGTCTCAAGACTGATGTTCAGGGCTTTACTCTCAGGACGGAGAAGACTACTAACTTTAAAAACTACTTGAAATATTAAATAGTCACGTCATATTTTGTATATTAAAGAAGTGAGCTGTAGGTTAATATGAACTAAAATCTACTTGCCAAGTTTTAGTAGCCATACAACTCTTACCTAGACATTTCTTTAATTTATTCATTTTGCTTGCATGCTGATTGGTTTTTGTTGTTGTTGTTGTTGTTGTTGTTTTCATTTGGCAGTCATCATCAAAATGTAATCCCTAACATTATTCAGGAACTCAAATCCCTTATTTGAGACAAGTATTTTTATGTAGTTAGATATTCTTCATATCTGGGATAAAGTTAAATTAGGTGAAAGTTAAGAAAAAATATTAGACCACCTACCTTCATAAATAACACCCAGCACAGAACCTGTTATACAGTAAATATTTGGTATATTTCTGAATGAATAAATAGATTTTCTGATCTTCCCTCCCTCTCTCCCTGCCTCCTCCCTTACCTTGTCCCTTCCTAAGTTGCAGAGCTGAACAATTCTTCATTGTAAAAGACAGTTTTTGATGAGTACTTCCTGTGCATCAAGTACCAGGCTAGATACCAAGGGTGAAACTGAAAAAAAGAGAAAGGTTTTTGTCCTTCTGGTGCTGACATTCTATGAGAGTCCAAACATTAAACAGTGAATTATACTAATGATTATTTAATTATAGTTATAGCAAAGCTATCAAGGAGAAATATGGCTGATAAGAAATTATATAACCCCACCTACTCTGTAAGTCAGCAGAGGCTTTATTGAGGAAAACCTTAATAGCATTCAAACTAGTGGCCGATTAGGAATTTTGTATATAAAGGAGAGAAGGACATCAGAAAGAAAGGTTACAAAGCAGGAAAGACAGTGGCTGGAGATCATATTTATATATATGGATAGAAAGATAGCATTAGGCTTTTATGCATGATTATTTCAGTGTTTACAGTGATCAGATCAAACATTTCTTTGTCTTCATTGTCCTACCCTTAACATTCATTTTTTGTTATTTTGTTACTATTACCAGTACCCATTCTCCCCATCCTCAACCTGTAGCTGGGAACTTTACAATTTCTTGGTAAATAGTAGTTGGCTCAGAGAAATTTAGAAGATTTTATTGCACCTTTTGATACAAACAATATCCTACTCCAAAACTAACTAAAAAGAGTAACTTCGACAAACATCGTATGAGCCTCTATATATTATGGTCTTTGTTCCCAGTTTCACTTCTCCCTTCATGTGGTGTAACTCATACCAGTAATAAGATAGGCCAAATGGAAAAGTATTTGGTTTGTACCTTATCCTTATCATCTCCCGTATATTCTATAAACCCACTCTGAATTTTTTGGTACTAGATTTATCAAGTTCAATATTGATCTTTTTGAAGATCTCACATTACCTCTCAGGCACAATATCATTCTCAACTGTATTATAAAGGAGAAATAAAAAGAACATGATTTATAACATAATATTCCAATATGCAAATTCTTCAGCATGAATACATTAGATAAGGTAGGGAAGTAGGCAGATGCTTGCCACTTTATATGTAGAATCATTAGGTATACAACAGCTATAAATGCAGACTAAAACAGATGCATTGGCCACTCAGATATCATGAATGTTATTTCTGTTGATGAAGTAATATTCTGAAATAGTGAACAGCTCTTTGTAATACTGTGAACAAAACAAAATGACAATATTCCCTCTATTTCCTGGGAAATTTACTGTATATTGAACTACTACCTATTTTGTATAGGTAAATGGAGTTAAATTCTAGACCCAGATCATTACACATAGGTTTTTCACCTACATAAATGCATGTTTGGAAGTCATGCAAGATATGGGTCAATATTTTTGTGTGTGTGACTGTCATTGTACTGCAGGATGCCTTGTGCTGCTATCCACTAAATGCTAGTAGCTACTCCTCCTAAATAACCATGTCAACCAAAAATACCTCCCCTCAGTGCCCTACAATTTTCAAACAACCTTTCCTTCACCGAAAATTAGTGGAATAATATATCAGAGCACATGAAAAATATGCAATTCAGATTTTAGTGTCTAAAAATAAAGTTTTACTGAACATAATCATGCTTAATTAAAGCTTGTGAAAATTTGTTTTCTCTCCCATCGTGTACCTACTAGATGATATCTTCAATTTTGTCTTGGTCTTCAAAGCCTCAAATATTTACTGCCTGGCTCTTTACAGAAAATTTTTGCCAACCCCCAGCTTATTATATTGCTGAAATGAGTAGACTTACCTACTTAAATCATAGGCCATGTATGTTCTTATTTTATATTAAGAAAATTATATAACTTAGGAAAGATCTCTTTTCTGATTTTAATTAGCTATATTTTTGAATGTTATTACTGTAATCTTTTTTTCCTCCTTTCAGGGCAATTCCACATCCCCGAGGTCATGCACATTTGGCAGCACTTGTCAACCATGACTGTAAGCAGTTTCTGAAGATTTTCTCTGTGAAGAGGTCCATGGGAAAAAAAGTGTTTTTTTGTTTGTTTCTTTGTTTGTTTGTTAATTTTTTAGTGCAGTTGCAAGGTAGGGCTTTGAAAGTGGGCTGTTTGAAAATAAGATATCCAAAGGAGAAAATAAATGATTAGATTTATTAATTCTAATCCATTTTTTCTTGTCTTTAAGCTACCTGTATTTATATTTAGTCATGCCTCAAAAGTTGCTAAAGTTAGGGAGAAGTCTTGGTATTCCTTATATCACTTTGTACAAATTTATGCTAATCTAATGGATAATGAAGGAACTATATTTGAGGTATATTTCAATATGTAAATCTAAATATGGACATATATATATGTACATATAAAGTACTCAAGTTAGTTTCTTATAATGATTGTCATAAAACTTAGTTTTTAAAGTCTGCTTTAGAGAATAAAACAAGTAATAAATTCCATAAAAAGTCACTTATGTCACATTTAGCAGTGTATTATCTGATCATTTTCATTTTTTGGCTTCATGGACATCATCCCAGTTATTCTAACAACACAATTCTATTACTATGTGATGATTTGGACCAGGAAAGACATATAATATTTTTTAGATGTCAATTTGTATGTAATCATGAAATTAGAGATATATCATTTTATCAGAATTTACTTACCCTTATATGTTTAATTCCCACATATTTATAAGCATTTTTCTCAAAATTATTGTGTTTTAAATTCTACATTGTTATACCTGCAGATTTTAGGTGTTTTTATTTGAGATTAGATAAGATTGTGAAACAATCTATAATAAGTGTTTTTGAATAATATAATTTCTCTACTTAATTGGTTTTATATTTTGCCTCTTAGCATACAACTTTTCTCACAGAATAGATCATTTGTCTTTTGGAGAGCTTGTTCCAGGAATTATTAATCCTTTAGATGGAACTGAAAAAATTGCTGAAGATCGTAAGTTCTTAATAGTTATTGTTGGAATTTACATGTAAGCAATTGTTCTTATATTTTAATATCAATACATTTTTAATAATCTTCCTAACCCTCTTGTAACAGATAAACAGATGAATCTTTAAGTGGTTTATAATTTAAGTGGTTGATAATTTTCAAGTGGAGTTGTGTGTGGATGGACTTTGTCCTCGTAGGAGATAAAATTTAAATATTAAAAACGGAGGCATAGAAGAGACTAAAAAATTAAATATAGGCTGGAGAAGTTGTAGAATTTAAAAGCTCTCTAAATATATGAAAGGTTAATGTGTTTTTAGGGCATAACTAGTTTTCTTTTTCTGGCTTTATTGAAACATAATAGACAATTAGTTGCTCATATTTACATTGTACAATTCAATGAGTTGTACAATTCACTGAGTTTTTAGTTGGCATACAATAATAGTTTCAGTTGTATGGCATAGTGATTAGAGACCTATCTAACTCACAAAGTGATCATCCCACTAAATCTAGTACCTCTCTTCCCCTTTACATGTTTATTACAACATTTTTAACCATTTTCCTTATGCTGTACTTTATATCTCCATGTTTATTTTGTAACTATCCATTTGTATTTCTTAATCCCTTTACCTTTTTTTGCTATCCCCCAACCCCCCTCCCATCTAGTAGCCCTCAAAATATTCCCTATTTCTATGAGTTTATTTCCATTTTTTTTTGTTGTTGTTTATTTTGTTCTTTAGATTCCACATGTATGTGAAATCATGCAATATTCATATGTCTGTATCCGACCCATTACATTCAGCATACTACCCTCTAGATCCATCCAGACAATATCTTTTTCCAACCCCTTTCCTTTTGTCTGTGTGTGTCTTTTAATCTGAAGTGAGTCTCTTGTAGGCAGCATATATAGGGTCTTATTTTCTTATCCATTCAGCCATTCTCTCTTTTGGTTGAAGCACTTAATTCTTTTCTATTTGAGGTACTGGTTGATAGGAATGTAGTTATTACCATTCTTTATTCCTGTTTTGATAAATACTTTTTCTTCTTAAAGAAGTCCCTCCAACATTTACTGTAATACTGGCTTGGTGTTGATAAATTCCTTTAGCTTATTTTTGTCTGTGATGTACTTTATCTGTCCTTCAACTATAACTGATATCTTTGCTGGATAAAGTATTCTTGGTTGTAGATCCTGAGTTTTCATCACGTTGGCTATTTCATGCCATGCCTTCTGTCCTGCATAGTTTCTTTTGAGAAATCAGCTGCCAGTCTTATGGGTGTTCCCTTGTAGTTCACTACTTTTTTCTTGCTTCTTGTAAGATTTTCTCTTTGTATTTAACCTTTGGCATTTTAATTATAATGTGTCTTGGTGTTGGCCTCTTTGGGTTCATCTTTTTTTTGGGACTCTGAGCTTCTTGGGGTTGTATGTCTATTTCCTTCACCAGATGAAGGAAGTTTTCCATCATCATTTCTTCAAATAGCTCTTCAACTTCTTATTTTCCTTTAGGTATCCTTACAACAAGGATATTTTTACATTTAATTGTGTCTCATTGGCGCCTTAAATAATAATTATAGTGTTGGCTTCTTTTTTCTTGCTGTTCTGATTGAGTGTCCTTGGTTTCCCCATCCTCTATATCTGTGGTTTGATCCTCTTCTTTATCCACTCTGTTGATTCCCTGTAATATACTCTTCATTTCAGATTATGTACTCTTCATTTCTGACTGGTTTCTTTTTATAATTTCCAATTCCATTTTTATGTTTTTTATCTATATGTTCAAGTTCACACTGAATTCACCTACACGTCCCCTAAATTCATTGAGCATCTTTATAACCAGCATTTTGAACTCTGTGTCTGTTAGCTTCCTTGACTCCATTATTCCTAGATCTCTGTTCTCTTCTCTCATATGGCTTCTGCTTCTTTGTCTTCCCATTTTGGCTGCCTTTCCATGTCTGTTTCTATGTACCAAGCAAAGCTACTAAGTCTCTTGATCTTTTTAACATGGCTTTGTGTAGTAGATGTCCAGAAGCACAGTCCTGAGAGGGGTTCAGCTGCAGGCCAAGTTTAGCCCCAGCCTGTGCCCCTTCGGGGCCACCTGTTAAGATTCAGCAAGCAATCCACAGATGCTGCGCTTATAGTTGCCTCAAGAAACCACACCAGAAACTGAGGCCAGCTGCCACCAGTGTGAGTCTTGGTGCTGCTCAGCAAGGAATACCGGACTTGTGGAGGACACAACTGGCTGTGGTTTGAGTGGGGCCAAAAGTTTAGGGAGGCAGAGTTTGAGGGACTCTTCTGGGCAGAGTGACCTGTTATCCAGTTTGCTGATGTGACGGCTCTGTGCTCATACACTGGGAGAGGGGAGGGCTCAGCGGAGAAACAGTGGATACCTGTGGCACTCCTGCCCAGGAGAGAACCTCTCCTCCTGCTAGATAGATTCCGACAACTCACTGTCCCTCTTTAAGTCCCTGGTGCCCCCCGTGCAGCCCACCTGGCACCAGCTCAGAGCGAGCAGGTCCCTCACTGCAACAGTCCGCTCGTGGACATGGTCCCTTTAAGAGGCGTCTGCAGCTGCCAGCTGCCACTGCTGCTGCCGCTGCTGCAGCCTCCATTCCACTCAGCCGCTTGGGACCAGGCAGCTTTGTGTCCTCACCTTATCCTACCTTCTCTCTTTGCAGGTGATTAATTATTGCTCTCTTTAGTTGTTGTGCTTCGCTCATCTAGATTCAGGCAGCTTTGCTTGCTGTTTGCTCCATGTTTCTGTCACATCTTTGATTTGGTCACAAGAGGGATGAACAAAGCCTCCATATCATCTATACCATTTTTTCCCATCCTCCGTAACTCTGTATTCACCAAAGAAAGAATAAGAACAAAAGAAAGTTTCAATATTCTAAGAATTTTCTTCTTTGTATATAGTTCAAAGTTCTAGAATAACATTTTAGAAACCTCTCTGGAGAATTTTACAAACATCAGAGACCTAGAGTTATCCTAGAATGGCTTAATTATTAACACAAATAGAAGTAATATAGCATAGATACCTTTTATTACTGGTTTTTTAAACCTTCTATTCCATTTAAAATTTCAGTCTATCCAAATGTGAATGGATTTTTTTTTCACTTTTGTAGCAAGTCATCTATTCTTATTTCCTGATGTTTTTGGTTGTCTTTCCTCCTGTTACATAGATGTATTCTATGACATGCTCTACCTATAGGACCTTTAAGGATGTTTAAAATTTCCTGAGCTAGTAGGAATTCTAGCCTTTGCAAAACTGTAATTAAGGATTTAATTTTTTATTCAAGTTGATTTATTAATATTCTTGTCAGTATTTTATACTTTAGCATAGTGTAATCAGATCAATAAAGATGTTTTACATAGAATATTGACTTACATTCATGAGTATATATGGGAATATTTACATTTAAGGATACTTGAGTATACTAAATTTAGAAATGTGTGAGTAGAAACATTTTGAGAATTATAAACTATTTATTATAATCTCATCTTAGGTATGTGTTCATTCTGTACGAGAATGTATTAAGTATTAAGAGATGTTCATTTGAAAACATGTTGATTAATACTTTGTTTCAAGATGCTAAAAGGAACTATAAATTTCTACACAAAAGGGGTTCTACATAGAAACAGATTCATTTTCAAAAGGCTCTTTTTAAGCCTACTTGTTCTAAACTTCAAAAAGACTAAGAGGTATGCAGAATTATATTATAAAATGCTACCAGATGAGTGTCAGTAGGTTATTCAAAGCTTTAAAGCAGGTATACTCTTCTTTTTCCTAATATATTTCTTATTGGGCCTCTTTTTCAAAATTAAAAAAAAAAAATCAGCATTATAAATCTGCTGTGTTAAGGTAGCCATCTCCTCCTTTATGTTCTCCAAAAGTTTTGAAGGGATTGCTTAGCAGTTACATCTTTAATACTGTGCAGATTTGGACATACAACCTTTGTTAACAATTTGTGGCTTCCAACAAAATTTCATTCAGCTGTATTCTCCACCCCCACCCCTGGCCTGGCAATGAAATTATTTAACAAACTGATAGTCCTTTCTTGAATTAACATTAGACAGATAGGTCTTCAGTAGTTCTTTGGCCACAGCTTAAATGGTTTCCAGTTTTTCCTGTCATATTTCTTTGATGCTTGGTAATTCATTGGATTGGCTCTTCGCTCCTCACATGTGGTGAAGTTCCATTTGTCCTTAAATTTTGCCTCCAAGTCTAATTATCCCACCTGTGTATACAGCATTATTTATTGCCTCACTACTCTCAATTTCATTTTTTTTTTCATAAATAGTTTATACCTGAACACCATTTTTTCTCCTAGCACTTTCTTCTTGCTCTGTCTATGATATGTTGGAGTTTATTTGTAAAGCACTTCAAAACTAAGCACAGCCTTGAGCTGTTCACCTTACATCAAAGAACAACTTAAAGAATGAAACTGAAGACCACCCAAAACTGATATGCCACCCATCAGTGGCAGACAAAGCTAACATCCTTTTGTCCTAATATTTGTCTGTGATAATGTTTAGGATATTAAGCTGAAATCAATAGTGGAAAAACTTGTCAAAAACTTCATTTTTGAAAGTTATATTGGTACATGTAGTAGGAGAAATAAGAAGTGGTGAAATTAAAATAGGCTTTGCTTTATTATTTTAGAAACTCATTTAATGTTAGTGTTTGAAGAAACCATTACACATTCCTTCTCTTCCTCTTCTCTACAGTTTTACCCTTTCCTCCCCTATTCTGAATTACACTGAGATAAGAGACAGAGAAATTGGATTGATGGAAATAAAAATTCAGTCATGCTGAGCAAAAAAAGCTAGACACAGAAATGTATATACTGTGTGCTTCCGTTTATATGAAATTCTAGAAGACACAAAACTAATATGTGACAGTAAAAGGTAGATTAATGGTTGGCCCAGGGCCAGAGATAAAGTGGATTAACTGTGGAGGGGTACAAAAGAACTTTTTGAGGTGATGGAAATGTTTTATATTTTGATTGTGGGTGATCATATGGGTAAATACATTTGCTAAAATGTATTGAATCATTTGTTTAAAATTGATGCATTTTGTTTATGTACCCACAATTTTATGGATAATTATTGCCATGTGGTGTGAAGTACATCTGTTTTCAGTCTTTTGTTTGATAGTCTTATAACAATTTTTTAGAATATATACCTAGAGAATTAATGTTTTATATTATGTGAACTGTTAATTATTTAAAATTAATAATTGGTAATATACTGGTATTTATGATTTGAATTGAACCTAGAAATGTCTAATGACTATATAAATATGATGATTTTGATTACAAAGAAACCCTAGGCCATCATCGAGTAGTTTCTTATCTTTCTGCTGTAGTATCAATTTCTTAACATTTATCCAAAATTGGCTAATTCAACTTTGGTTTATTTACATGTCTTAAGATATTAGTACTCTGAAAATGGGTCCTGTGGTGGTTATACTATCTTAATTTTAGCCTTATTAATTTCTGTTACTATAAAAAAAATGCTACTTTTCAATACTTGATAAAAGGATGATGATGATTATAAAGGTATCTAAATCACTAGTTCATCTTTTAAACATTTTATAAAAGGTGTGTGTGTGTGTGTGTGTGTGTGTGTGTGTGTGTGTGTGTGTGTGAGTGACTATTTTATGCTTACTGAGAACTTGTTTTACCAAGTATGAATATATTGCTGTCATCGATTCTTTTAAAATTATTTTTTGTTAAACACTAAGTCATATGTAGCATTAAATTTCAGATTAAGTGTATTTAATAGAAGGAGGATATATTTGGCAGTAGTTTCGTTGTTACTGGATTGATGACAAAAACACATTTTGTTTTTATTCTAGACAACCAGATGTTCCAATATTTTATTACAGTTGTGCCAACAAAACTATATACATATAAAATTTCAGCAGACACCCATCAATTTTCTGTGACAGAAAGGGTAAGTTGAATCCAACTGAAAAAATTATTTTTTGAAGCATTTTATTGTCCTCCTGCTACAAAATAAGTTTGTAGTTTCAGTTGGTGCCCTCCCCTATTTAAAATTTGTGAAAGTTTTCAAATGCATTAACATGTTATTTTGAGCCAAGAAAATACCAGAAATAGGTGCATATGTTCTAGAGAAAGAAAATAGATTTTTTCAATCTGAAAGGTTTTGTATTCAATTAAAATTACCAACCTACAATAGTATTAATTATTTTATTCTTAATATCTTAGTTTTGTAATGTGTTTTCTCATGCATTGGTATAAGCAGTTCTTATCTGCCAGCAGATTCTCTGATTTCTGTGTTTTACTTATTTTAAATTAATGTACCCACTCAGGATGCATGGCTATTGTGGCTCAGATAACAGATTTTGAGGGTTTGCCTTCCTAATTTGTGCTTGTATTCATATGATTGAGAGGACAAACACTCTACAACCTCAGGGTGGGGTGGTCTTATAAATAAATATAGCGGTGAGGATGAGAATTTTAGAATTGGACAGTGTAAAAGATTTCTTATTTACTTTGGGGGTCATATTTTCTTATTATTGTGTTTAAGAATGGTGAATATTCAAATGCTAGCATCCAGAAGAATTCTAAGGCAAAATGTGAATGCTTTTAAAAATTTGCTTTCTCCATATGGAGTTTTTGTTTGATAGTCTTATAACTTAATGATGACTGTCTCTCAATAATTGTAGAATTTTCCTTATTCATAGGAGATTAAATACTGAAGATTTTAGGGGCAAAGTGTCTTGCATTTATAACTTTTCAAATGGTTCATAGGAAAAATAATCAAGTATGTATAACTGTGTATACCTGCCGTGTGCTTTTTCACATAGAGGGAGAGACTAGGTAAAGAGTATACAAGTATATATCATGCTTCTTGCATTTCTTGTAGGGGTGGGGAGAAACTATTTCTAACTAAGATCAACACCACCTGAACATCAGACAGTCTACACAGTGACAAAGCTTTTGGGAAAACAGGCACACCTACTTTAACATGAAGTCACTTTATTGAACCATGGCTTTGTAAGACTCTGTTGTATTAATAGAAAAGAGGTTTTGTAATATCTCAAATAAAATTGTTCTAATTTCTCTTGTAATTTTTATTTCTAAAGCTTACAGTTTAGTTATACCTTAATAAAAATAGGTAGAGCCTGACATAAAAGTCGTAACAAAGCACTCTGGCAGCATAGTTGTTTTGAGCTATAATAGAAGTTTATTAGAAAATTTGCAAACTTGAATTTTGAAGTGTAAACAGGATGGAATGAAATAGAATATTTCTCAATTTGCATACTGTGGTAGGTTTATATTTTAGTTACATTCCTTTCAAGAAAAAGATTCCTTTAAAAACTGAACCAGTAGCTTAAATGTGATATCTTTCTTTTTTTGTGTTTCAGTTACAGTTGATAATATTACATTTCATGTGTACAATGTACTTGTTAGACATTTATTAAATTTATGTAGTAATCCTCCCCCCGCCCCCCGCACCATAAGTCTAATATCCACCTGGCACCATACATAGTTGTTACAGTATTATTTACTGTATTTTCTGTGCTGTTCTTTACATTCCTGTGACTCTTTTGTAACTACAAATTTGATATCTTTCAAATTAATGCACTCTTTTCTTCCTGTATTATATCTCATAGTTTAAAATGAATGCAAAGTGAATTTGTTTTTAAATCTGATCATTTATTTATTTATTAATTTAAATGTTTTAATTTTTTATTATTGTGACATTGGTTAATGAAATCCAGTAAGTTTCAGGTGTACAATTCAAGCGTAAGGCATATATATACATTGCATTGTGTGTTTACCTCCCATAATTAGATTTGTTTCTGTCACCATGTATTTGACCCCTTTTACTATTTTAAGTGACAGGAAGTATATATGATTATTTTGTAAATTCTTAGCAAAGAAATAGTATAAAAAGTATGTCAAAATATGAACTTAGTTTTTATTTATTTGGTCAGTGAAGAATGTGCCATACAGTTGTTAGCTCTTGAGCTCAATAGAAAACTTGAAACCGATCTTTTTGAGAAAATAGGGAAGAATGATTCTGCTCTCTTGATGCTTCAAAAGCTAACCACATAAAGAATACAAGACAATTTGAGTATCTTTCAAGAGTTTTGTCTAGTAGGGCAATTCATAAAGAGATTGGATGTCCCTCTCATACAGTCGGGCTATAGGGCCTCATATTAACTGTGTAAGTAACCTGATGACATGAATACTGTTTTTCTCCTCCTCCTATCTCTCCCCTTCCTTTTGCCTTCCTTTTAGGAACGTGTCATTAACCATGCTGCAGGCAGCCATGGAGTCTCTGGGATATTTATGAAATATGATCTCAGTTCTCTTATGGTGACAGTTACTGAGGAGCATATGCCATTCTGGCAGTTTTTTGTAAGACTCTGTGGTATTGTTGGAGGAATCTTTTCAACAACAGGTTAAGATTTATTCCTTTTTTGGGACTAATTAATGAAAGTGTTGCTGATGCTTTTACTTAAAAGGGGCAAGAAATATACACATTTTCATGTTTTGATATGTAAAGAATTTTTTATTTAAGACTTAATTCTAAACCTTAAAATTATATTGATTAAACAAATATAACCAAATTCATTGCCTTCAGTGATTTAAGGGAGATTACTTAGTGAGCTAGAAAGTTCCTAAAGTGAATTCAAGTTCAGCCATTTACTTAGTAATAACCTTGTATAGATCACCCAACTTTTCTGAAGTTTTCTCATCTATAAAAGTGGGAATAATAATATATAATTTTGCAAATGTGTTATATATAGGATTAGATGAGAAAATACCTAGAAATAGTAGACACTTGAATGTAAATTTTCTTTTTTATTTAAAGTATTTTTAATTGTACAATATGTAAAATCCTATCTTATGCTACTTTGAACTATGTGATATGTGAAACCAAACTTTTCAGTCAGTATTTTTATGATTTTTGACTTTTTTGCCCTGAGATTATGGAGTTCTCTCAAAGATAACCTGAAGAATTGTAATCATGAAAATTTGAAAGTATAATAAAGGAAATAGTTCTTTCTTTATCCCCAACCCCTATTCTACATTACATGGAGTTGGGTAGTTTATAAACTTTGAAGTATAGTTTTTAGATGATTGACTAGCTTTTCTTATGAAAGTCTTTGTCACTGCTTCCCTTAAATGCATTTAAATTTGTGGTGCTGGTATTATTTATTTTTCATAACTGTGTGGGTGTGATGTATTAAGCACCCTAGATAAGATTGCTTTGTCAAGGTTATGAATTATGTGGCCTTGTGATTTTGAAAAGAAGTCCATTTGGTTTAAAATTCACTGTCTTTTATTTTTAACTGTGGAAGAGAATAAAGCAGACTACTTTCTTTCCTTCCTTAATCTTTTCCATTGTAATTAGTTTTATGGTCTTATGTGGCACTTTAGGAAGTAATTTTATCAAAAGCATAATTTAATTAAAAACATTTTTTATTACAGGCATGTTACATGGAATTGGAAAATTTATAGTTGAAATAATTTATTGTCGTTTCAGAATTGGATCCTACAAACCTGTCAATTCTGTAAGTACTATAGTACAAATGGTACTGTTGTCTATGTCATGGTATCATTGTTAAATCTAAAAGGTATCTTTTGCTGCCCAGGAAGAAATTGCTCAAAATAAAATATTGTGTTTAGAGAAAATAGGGTAAGGAATGAAATTTATGCTTTGGTCTTTTTCTCCCTAGGTGCCCTTTGAGGATGGCCACACAGACAACCACTTACCTCTTTTAGAAAATAATATACATTAGCACCTCCCAAGTGAAGGAAAAAAACTTTTTTGCCTGAGACTTAAAACCTTTTTTTAATAGTAAAATATTGTGCAATATATTCAAAGAAAAGAAATATGAATGAGAAGCAGGAATCATACCTAGAAAAAAAAAAAAGAAAAAAAAACCCAAACTGAAATCCTATATATGTTGTGTCTGTTACAAATATCCTAGAAGAAATTATGCAGCTAATCAGTGAATAAGCCCAACTGGAGTATTGCTTTGAAGATGACCACTTATGATATTTTCACAGCAAATGGGCAATATCGAAATCAGCCTTGAAGAGTCTGAAGGAAAGAAGTCAAATGACAGCTAAAGAAAAACACATTAATAAGTGCAAATGTTTGCGTCCTTTTGTTTTTAAAATATGTGATGTCAGAATAAAATATGTAAAACATATGGAAAACTAGTCTAGACTTTAAAAAGTTGTGATCAGGTCACATTGTTAATAAGGGAAAACAGAGATGGGTCCCCAGGCTATAGCCATATTAATGTTAAGTCATAATGACAAGACCATTTATACAATAATTTGGTCTTATGAAGGTAACTGCTTTTCTTTAAACATTAGCTATTGACTTTTTTAACTGTTCAAGGTAGGGTCTTAGAAGACTAAGATGAATTCTTACAGAGACAGGAACATAGATGCTATAATAGATAATAGAGGTTTCATTCACAAATTGTATAGTGGGCACTTATACAGGGAAAAGAAAGCGTATTTTTTTTTTTAAATGCTAAATTTCCTAATCTGATCATTATATTGGTATACTATGGAAACAGAGTGTAAGTAATAAAAAGATCCACTACTGTTGATGAAAATTATCAGTTTGTAAAATATTAAGAGTAAAAGAATATTTTATATGTGGTTTGGTGATTGGGCAACAGGGTAACTTTAAATAAAATAGAAATGTGAGGCAGAAAAGATAATGCCATATTTGAGATTATCATATTAAACAATGTCTATTAAGTTATAAACCTGGATGAAAGAAGCATCGACATTCAGTGTCCTGAATGTGATTGATTCTATATTAGATTGTGGTGTTCTGACTTTCTTACTATTTAAGGGTTGATTTTAAATTTTCAGACTATAAAAGATTAAAAATAATGAGGAGATATTCAGGTGACATTAAAAACTATTTACAATACGTGTGCCGACATCAGTTTTCCTTTTGTAATACTTAATGATAGTAGAAGAATAATCAGCCAATCCCCATGATTTAAACCAGCAGTCCCCAACCTTTTTGGCACCAGAGACCAGTGCTCCTATGAGAATCTAATGCCTAATGATCTGAGATGGAGCTGAGACAGTGATGTTAGTGCTGGGGAATGGCTGCAAATATAGATGAAGCTCAGTGGCCTGCTGCTCACCTGCTGTGTGGCCCAGTTCCTAACAGGCCACGGACTGGTACGATCCATGGTTGCCTAGGAGTTGGGGACCCTTGCTTTAAACCATTTAGAGAAATGGGGAAACAAAAATTTCAGGTAAATAATAGGGCCAAGACTAAAAAGACTAGATTTATATAATGATTTTTAGAGAATAGGCTGTCATAAGTTATAGTTTTTCAAATGGATATTTTTAAAAGGTTAAAAACAATATTTTCTTGAAAACAATTGGGACAGTAATGTAATGAAGAAGAGAAATACTGATAAAACTGTAGTAAAGTTTATGTTGAATGATATTTTGCAGAAAATAACAGAAGAATCAATGTTTAAAATATACAATTTATCATTAAGAGCCATGAAGTTAACTGATTAATACATGTGACATAACATACTTTGAAAGATTTTTGAATCCAGAAAATTCCAAATAGTAGATGGGCCTTCTCTGTGTTTTTGGTTTCTTCAGATATTCTTTCCAACAAAGTTAGACTAGGAACTAATAGAACATCTCTCAAAAGGAATTTTAACAGAAGAGAAATAGAATTTTGACTACTTTAAAGTTCAATCAAATTTCATTTTTTTTCTTTAATGGGAAGAGCAACAATGGTTTTGAATTATTTTCTTTTGAATAGAATTATAAGTTACATATCTATAAAAAGACATTTAAAATTAATTTTAAAAATTATATATGATTTTGAATGTTTCCATGTTTGCCAAATACCATATTAAAAATTTTAATGGAATTAATCCCATTAAAACTATAAAATAATCTTCAAAGCAAAATCCTGCTTTGCGATCGAATTTCATTTTAAAAATTAAGAAATGTTTCCAACTGAAACTCCCCAAATAGTAGAGTCACATTTTTGGTAATCAGAGCATTAAGATTCTGACCAGCCTTTGGATGACAAATGATGAAGTATACCTGTATATTAAGATTTGTTAGGAGTTTTGATTTCACCAAATATTTATTTTTTATTACAGAGAACACTGTACTGTACTGACTACTTATTATGCACTTTGGCTTCTGCCTGGGGGTACCTCCAGTAGGATACTTAACTTTACTACTCAATCCTCCTTTTCATTTGATTAAGGTATTCATAATACCTACATGTATATATTTCAATCTAAATATTGTTTAAATTGTATATCTTTCAGCCTAGATATTTTAAAAGTTAAAACCTCAAGTTATGTAAAATGGATTTTTTAAAAACTATGCATACATTGGCCTATAAGAAGAGATGAAATATTTAGGTGAATTCTCTGCTGTAGTATTTGTACACTTAACACTACCTCTTAGGAAAAGCTTAATATTTTGTCAGAACTACAAAATTATAATTTTCAACTTAGATGATTAATATCACACTTTTCTCATATACATTTTATGATAGAAATCGCTCAATTTTTATAATAAATTACAAATCCAAACAAAATTTACAATCCTTAATACAAACTTAGGAATTCCTAAAGTAACGACTGAGACCTCCTCATTTTATAATGGCATAAGAAGAGCTATATTATGAATTCTTTTTTATGTTGAGTAATTCAAGTACAAAAAATTAAATTTATATGCAAGTATTCTTCAAAATTTAAAACTTTGAATCTTGAACTTGAGTTCAATATGAATATTTTTGATTGTTTAAAAATTACTTAAACCTGAGCCTTATGACCTTTAAAATCTCACCATGCCCCTATAAAGTTCTCCTCTGGTTGGAACTCTAGCAAACCTTCAGCAAGCCAAAGGGAGTCATAGTCACCCTTTGTTAGCAGTGTCCAAATAGATCACTCTTTGTTCACTACCTTATGTTATGGTGCCTAGATTTAATATCCAGTATATCCTTATTGTAGTTTTTTGCCCCTTTTGAAATATTTCTTTAGTAATGAAATCACTTTGCATTAAGGGCAGGAAACGAACAGCCTTGGAATTTCGTTTGGTTTTCTTGTAAAGTTTTTTTGTTTGTTTGTTTTAAGAAGACAGAGAGCAAAAAACACTCATTTAGTCTCTTAATCTTGAATAAATGGACTAATTAAAATGACTCCTTATAGAATAGTTTGTCCTTTTACAATCATGTACCCCCCAATAAGCCTCGATTCCTCATACTTAAGCTGTTTTTCCTTATAGGAAAGCTATAGCAATCTTTACATATGACTCATTTACATTTGCTTTTGCTCCAGGTAGAGCTAAATTACTGAATGAAATTGGATTTATTTTATATTTTTCATGTTAAAAATGATGAAAATTGAACACTTGATTCAAGTCTATAAACCTGTAAACAGTTGATTATAATCAGCAAAATGTTTAAATAGGGTTTTTTAGCAACTAGAAATTAAAAAGTTTATTGACCCTCAGCTAATATCATAATGGTGAAAAACTGAAAGCTTTTTCTCTCAGATGAGGAACAAGATAAGGATGTGCATTCTCACAACTATTATTCAACATAGTACTGGAAGTCCTAGCCAGATCAGTCAGGCGAGGGGAAGAAATAAAAGGCATCCAAATTGGGAATGAAGAAGTAAAATTGTCACTTTTTTGCAGATGAATGTTTATCAAAAGATTAACAACTCTAACTCATTTATACTATTTTGTAATAATTTTAAAGTAAAACTTAGAAGATGTGGAGAAAAGTACCCATTAATAAAAGCAACATACTAAAACAGACCTTCAGCAACAACTCATGTATCTATGTAGTAAATATTTTATAAATTCTCTGTTTTCAAGCAGTTATACTAATCAATTTGGTGATTACTTGTACTATACTTACCTTTAATTTCTTTAAAGTATTCTAGAATTGATGCAAGTTTCCCAACTTCACATCTCCCCACCTATATTTAGAGTTAAAGGTAGGAATCTGTGTTACAAATAAAGTAGGGATACCTATGTTTTTTTGTGTGTAAGAACCATCTGTCAAGCCAGTTACATATTAAAACTAGCAACTGCTAGTTTTGTTAAATTTTTTAAAAATATATTTTAAAAAGTAATCCAGGCGGTGAGCTTTTCTTCCATCTCTTTGTAGGCAAATGGACAACAATTAGTTTTTACTATAGGGAGTTTCTTATATTCCCAGAACATAATGATTAGATTTGTAGTTCTAGACAAACAGCCCTATGGAAATTTGCATGTGATTTCCATGAACTTTGAAAATTATCGACATGTTGGGTATCTAGGCTGATCTACTTTAATTGTTAAGTTTATTGTGAGGTACATTATTTGGTTATTAGTCCCCTCAGATCAGTCTGTTTACCTTGAGATTCTAAATCAGTTATTTAAATAAACTGTTAATTAGAGATAACGTTAGGTTAGTATAAAATTGTGAGAAATGTTTTTCCAAGTTGTGTGCTCCTCTGACTTAATTTTCTGTAGTATTAATTGCCTCAAGTGGTGACTGTCTTCAACTCTGTAATATTCATTACTGTATCAGGCATCTAAGTGGTGCAGAATATAGGGATTATCAAAACTTCTTTTTAAACAGATATCTTTGTACTTACCATCCCCTTCCCCCCAAAAGTAGATGGTTCTTTCTCATTACATTGTATATATTAGGCACTCAAATAATTGTTTATTGGTCTTGATTTAAAATAGAGATTTTCTTTCATACTTCTGCCTACCTGCTTTTATACTGCTTAATCACTCACAAGAGAACTTTATTCCTGTCATTTCTTTAATGCCACAGATAGAACATGCTTCAGCATGTGAATATAACTATTAATGATAATATAAAAAGTGAAGTATTATATACCTCTGTTAATTTATATTAGTCTGGTAGGTTCTTTGGAAGATTATATTCTTTTTTTCTCAGGGGTTCGGGGAGGAGATCTGCAGTAGTCAGCAGTTAAAGACAACACTGGAAGGAAAAACATTTTTTAATTCGAATTTTCATTTAATCAAAAGTCAAATACTTGGTCAGTGGAATTTATTAGTGAAACACAATAATCAAAAGAGTAATTTCTTAGAACTATTATGTTTAATCCTATGTCACTGAATTATATCTTGATTTCATTTTTACTGTATCTATAGCTTATATCTTAATTTAACTCAAAAATATTATATAGATATCTCAAACTAAAAATCACTGGGTTTTTTGTTTCAGAGATGGGTTGTCAGCCCTAGAAAGTAGTTCCCAGAATTTAGATGAGATTGGGGAAGACATTGTTCAGAAGAGTTCCCTCAAAATGGCCTCTATGGGTTCAGAAAACTTAATAGTAGAAGCTGCCCTCCAGGCCTTGTACACTTTAACTACCTGAATGTGCCTTTCTGAGTATTACCAATTATTCCAGAAAGTGAGCATAAATATAACCGCTGTTAACATTTTATGCTTGTGTAATTTTCTAGTCGTGATTATTTTTAGTTGCTTAAGCACCAGATATTATATTTGAATAATAGTACAGGTTTTTAATATGAAATACTGCAATCCAACATGCATTGATCTCTCACATATGAGGAAAGTTGGGATATTACATTATTAGTATAGAAATTTTGGAATGAATTAGTTTTTACTAAGTCATTTGTCTAATACATGAAGTAATTTTAAACAAAACACCTAGTCTTTAAACTCAGTCACTTAATAAAGTCTACCATTTTCTTCTGTACATTGGACAGTTAACACAGTATAATTGGAATGATCAAGATCTAGCAAATCCTGGTGATCATAGACTAGTAATTTCTACTTTATAGAGAAAGACTAAAACTAGCATTTAAAATTTTATTTGAAATTTTGCTTTCCTCAATGGCAAATTTCAGGGGACTGGGTTTTTATAGCCTAGGACCTTCCTCTCCATTTAGTCACTATAACTGAGGCATGAGCAAAATAAGCTTAAACATAAGGGGTTTGGTGACCAGTGAACAAGAAGGAAACTCTTGAGAGGTTATCAGGAAAACTGATGATTCAAAAGATTTAGAAATCATAGTTGTCAAATTCAAATTATGAGAATTTTTACTCAAAAGCATAGTAAACTGAGTCTCTGCAAATATGCTTAAGCCCTCATTCTATATATAATAATTTCTACCTCTTGGTTCTTTCTAGGTTTCAGAAGTGGGTATAGTTAAGAAAAATGTTAAGTGTAAGCCCACTTTTCTAATTAACCCAGCCCTCAACTAGGACTCTATAACACAAAAAAAGCATACTTCTCAGTGAAGAATTATTTCTCTTACAGCATTTGTGAGGATGTTGAGATTATTCTTCCTCTACTTATCTTGATTTTAAACCTTTACACTGAGTTTATCCCAGAATGGTTCCAAAGTTAGAAATGCCTTTATCATATTTCAGCTTCTACCATGTGTTCTTCCATGTTTATTAAGTTGAAATTAGTCCACTCACAGTGAAAAAAGCTAAATATGGGAAGATGGATATACTATGGCATTTTATATTCAAGGATACAGTGACTTTCACTGTAATAAAAAGAATATATAGTTAAGAAATAGGGATGAATACATGACAGCACATTTGACAGGTAATGAGGTTGGGCATATTCTTTGTTACTTCCTAATCTAGAGAAACAGTTTGCTGTTTCAGAGGTATCTGAGAGGTTCCAGATAAAAGAAGACTGCCAAATGTTAGGCCTTGAGCATGCCGGATACCCTGAAGTAGGAGACAAATTTGTAACAGAAGCTCACGATGAAGAACCAAACATTCCGAGCCATCCGAGATCTTGCAATGAGAAGGCGCCAGGCAATGAGGAAGAGGGCAGTATTAAAGAGGTAGTAAGTATTTCGGAGCCTGGAGAAAAGACATATATAACCAAAGTTAAAACAGTACCGAATACCCAACTATGCTCTTGGAAGCATACATGTCTTCCTGGCTGTGACCAGCACATTAAGTGCTCACAGGCATGAACTGATGGCTTTTTGGTTTTATATGTTTTATTTCTACAACATTACTGCTCAGTAATCAGATTTCCATAATATTCCCCAACTAGTTTCTCTTTCTCATACCTCCCTCTAACCTATCTTGCAAATATGGCTAAGATAATATTTCTTAAATATACTTTGACCATATTGCCATATCAAAAATCTGGTTCTTGTTCACTAAAGGGCAAGTCTTAAAGTTCTTAGCTTACTATTCACGGTTCCTCTTTGCAATTTACTTTTCCATCTTTACCATCTCTGCATTAAAAACCCTTTTCTTCTACCAGAATTATACCAGACTGCTATAATTCTTCATCCTTTAAGGAATTTTAAGGCAGTTGAAGGACTTAAATAGTTAAGTGATTTGTCCATGTTAAATGGTACTATCAGGTCTCCTGCCTATTGGGTATCCTTTTTCTATATCACATTATGACAGGCTATGCTAGAAGAATCAGAGAAACTTTGGTTCAACTTTGTCTCTCATACTTACCAAGGTGTTACAAGAACAAGTTACTTATCTTCTTTGAGTCTAACTAGCTCTTTGATAAAAATGGGATAACAGAAATAATACTGGCCTTATAGGAGTGTGGTGAAGTCTAAATGAAAGTGTATTACAGGACATGGTATTCAAGGAAGGACCTGTTATATAGGAAATGCTCAAAAAATGTTAATTCCTCTTCACCCAAGTTTCATGTCTAGTATAAAATTAGATATACTTAATAGGTGCTCAGTAAGTATTAACTGACTATTTATGCTTACCTTCTTAAGTGTTGCTTTGCTTCTGGAACCCCAGCCATATCCTCTTTCAATAGGTGCTTCTTAATTCCTAAAGTAAAATTTTCAGTGTATTGCAACCAGTTTATCTGGTGTACATCGAAGTTGAATAACTGAAAGGAAAAAAAGCGATAATGGATCGCTAGAGTTGCACTACTGGACAATCACTTTGTCCACTTCATGAAGTTAATGACCAACTGAATGACCTGGATGAACTGAATGACCAACATTCAGTTCAGAAGACAGATTGGACTCCTGCAAAGGAGATTATTTCAGCTTTTATTTCAAAGGCACTGACAATATGAATTACTGTTTGCATAGCAATATTTAAACATGAATCAAGCATGAACATTTGATCTTTAGAAAGTCTTGTGAGGAAATTTAAAGAACTGGTATTAGTCTGGTGAAAGCTAGTTTCATTTCAAGTAAATGTGAATTCATTTTTTTTAAAGTGCTGGAATAATATGTTAAGGACCCCAACAAGCTGTGTGTCTTTTTCATGTCTCTTACATGTTTTGGTATCTCTGTGGCCTACCATCTTCTCCTATTATATTACAATTCATTAGGCAGATTAAGGTAAATTTTGGGAAGCAAAGCCTTGAGGAACAGCTTAGCAGAATTTATATTTTGTACTTGATTTAGAGATATTATCCATTATATCTCTAAGTGCACCATTAAATAAAGCCATTCAAAAGCAGACTTAAGTGATAAGGAAAGCTTTGTTTCTCTTGGAACATTAGTATATTTTCTCCTCTTAGGTAAAGAATACCATGATATTTCCCTGTTTATTTTGCCTTTTTATTTGCTCAAGAACAAATTCCCTGTTTCCCTATAGTGACTTAGTAGGATCTTGTAGACAACATATACATATTATTTTTCATTCTTACCCTTGACTTCATATTTTAATTCATATTTTCCCTGGTTTGATGTTTTACTTTTATTTCTATCTTGTTTACTATGTGTGTTTATTATAAGATATCTCAAATCTTTATGATCATTTTGAAAATTAACAGAGCAGATGAAATTAATAAGTTGCAGAGTGCTTCATAATCTTGACCAAAAGCTGAATTGCTTTCCAAAAGTCATCCTGTATCGCTTTGTTTGGATATGTTTGTTTTTCCCTCCCCCAAACTATCACTAAATATTATTTATTCATCTATATGAACAGAGGATTTACTTTTACTATTTCACATTTCTAAGTTAGATTTCAGTGAAGCCCTAGGTTGGAAACCTGATTCCATATGGCAAATTAAACTGGAGTCTGAGCCATACCAGAGTTTGGCAATTAAATCCAAGTATTTGAGACTATTACCTTTGCATATATATGGTAAATTCACTGCAGATTTGATTTTTTTTCACAAAATTATGTCATTTTAGGTTAAAATAGTAAAATGTCAAAAATGAAACCTTTAGAATTATTTAGATGAGTAAATTCCATGGAGAAAAGACACGTCTACGTGAAATTTGAAGCTTTTTAAAAATAATGTACAAAGTTTGGGATTTTTTTTTAATGCCTGGTTTGATCATCATCCATGCATTTCAAATAGGTGCTTAGAGGAATTTTATCTATACAAGGTATGTAAACATTTCTGAAAACAGCTCTATTTCATGTCAATTTTAGAGGTACTTGGTAATGATTTTAGTTAAAATATCCCTCTAAATCTCATCTGGTTTATTAATATAACATTCACAGTGTTTGGCTTTGCAAATAACCCTTAGGTTCCATGAAATAAAGTAATTCTAGGACTTGGATTTAAACCATGCTCTATGAGGCTGGTATATAGCAGTAAAATCCTCAGCTGGCAAGTGAGGCTAGCTAGCCATCTAACATTTACTTCTCAATATGACTTGGTTTCTTTTACATGCTGTCAAATACAATTGAAATTAAGAAATGTTTTTATCTTTTAAGAAATATTTTTAGAGGAAAATGTCAATTAAGGGAGTGAAAACTTTAAAGATTAATTGAAAACTAATGATATGTTCAGGGAACTCATGATTCTTTGAGGGGAAAAAAAGCTAGTAGCATGTACAACATACAAAGGATTTCTATATTTGCAACTTTCAGAGTATGCAAAGATTTCAGGGCTTATTGTTGTGACTGCCAAAAAGCTGATGTAAAGAAATAAATGGCACTGATGATAAGCAATTAAAGGCCTGTCTTGAGAAATAAGTCTGAATTGTTGAAATCATTACAGGAAGAAGATTGACAGTGCTGGAGAGAGGGCAATACTGATGGAGGAAGATCTCAGATGGAATAGAATAAGTAGGGGTAGAATGAGTTAGCTTTAAAAAAATAAACTATAGCTTTGGAGACACCGAACAATTTTGATTTGACAAGAACAGTAGATGAGTTTAAGAGCAATACAATTATTATTTTTTTCATCAAATTATTAGCTGTGGCAGGGAAAAGATAGAGGTATGGAGGGTTTGTTGAAAAGATAACAGCTATGAGGGTGAACAAAGGATTAAAGAGAAGTATATAAAACATGACTGCAGAACAGCAATGAGGATCTAGCCAAAGTCCAATAACCTAGATCTTTTACTTTCATTAAACTTGTTTCCTGAAACTGTTGATAGTTTTGATTTTCTTAGGGAAAATATTCTGTATATATAACTAAAACTTTATTCATCAGTTTTCCAGGTCAAATAATTCTAAATTCCAAATGAGTTAAGATTTTCCTGTTGGTTAAGCCAGTACTGTACTTACTCTCTGGTCTTCAGGGCTCAGCTGAGACATCAGCATTTCTGTATTGTATGTGCTCCATTCCCAAGTCTGAGTGGTGAAATATTCCAACTTAGAAACCATATTTAAAGCCTTTTTCATGAGCTTTGCAATTCTGAGGTAGAGATCAGACAGAGCAAATTATTAGCATAGCACAGATGGCTGCTTCCCTATAACTCTGTAGAAATGCGTAAGAAATTATTTTTGAGAAAAATATAAAAATTATCTCTCCTCTTTCCCCCAATTCCTCATTAAAACTCATTATTTTTTTTCCAACCATATTAACACTCTCGAACAAAGGAAAGGCAATGAATCCAAAAGAGCTTGTTCTATAAGGCATTTTAACATCAAACTCTTCCAATTCCTTTTTCCTACCATCCCTTTCTCAAGAGTAGGAAACATTTTAAAAACCAGGTCACACATCCACCCTTAATAGCAATACTGTTCATTTTTTGAATTCTGAGGTAGACAATTAGAACACTTATTTCTCTTCTTTATTGTACGTTCTTGGATTTTTAAAAAATGTATTGATCCAAAGTCTTAGTATATAATTTCTGGGCAGAAGGATTGACAGTATTAGCATCTGGTGAGTTGAAAGCAATTGTCAATTGTAATGCAGATTTAAGTGGAAAGAACTTACTTGTTGATAATCTACTCTGTTAGGCACAGTATTGATACTTTTAAAAAACATCTCTGCTAATATTCATAACATACCTGTTAGGTAGCTATGAATTTGCATTTTTATGAATGGGTGAAGTGAGCTTAAGATAAAGTGGCCACAATAATATTAATGGGTGTTAAAGCCAAAATTTCAACCCAGCTTTGACTGACCTCAAAAAGCCTCTGCTTTTATAATCTCACCACGTTGTGTCCCAGGAGACCAAATCTTCCAATCTTATGGTCAGGACTTGGACTAGCTCCATTGTGTGAACTTCCCAACTTAATAATTTACAAAAAACTTCCATGTATGATCTTATCCTCACAATATGACTCTGTGAGGTAGTCAGGACCTATCTCATCTTCATTTTGCAGAAGGATTAATAGGTTTATGGTCACATAGCTAATGCTCAAAACTGGGTC
Source organism: Eidolon dupreanum (assembly GCA_028627145.1). Classification (NCBI taxonomy): domain Eukaryota; kingdom Metazoa; phylum Chordata; class Mammalia; order Chiroptera; family Pteropodidae; genus Eidolon; species Eidolon dupreanum. Next base: position 31,618,708 of record CM053503.1, on the reverse strand, counting down.
TTCTGGCTACAATTACCTTTGTCCTATAGAACATTGGACTTAATCAGTTAGGCCAGTCTTGGTGGTAGTCATTACTGTAGTTAATCCAGTAATGATTTATGATGCCGTTTTGGGAATTTGGGCTTATTTCTGGCCAGACCTAATGTTCACATATCTAATGATTCATGAGGTACTTCTCTCATTGTATCAAGAGAAATTCTTAGGCAGGACGTAGAATTATTATTCCCTGATACAATCATCATGATAGGGTTCCATTTAGTTATTATTATCTAACATTTTTGCAATGGACTGAATATTTGTGTCCCAAATTTATATGTTGAAACCTATTCCCTACTTGATGGTATTTGAAGGAGGAGACTTTGGGAGGTGATTAATGCATTTAAAAAAGAGACCCCAGACAGCTCCCTCGGCCCTCTCAGCATATGAGGGCATAGAGTGAAGATGGCTGTCTAAGAACAAGGAAGCAGGCCCTTGGCAGATCCTGAATCTACCAGCACCTTGGATAATAGACTTCTCAGTCTCTGGAACAGCAAGATAAGTTTCTTTTGTTTATAAGCCACCAGTCTATGACATTTTGTTACAGCAGCCCTAATGGACAATCTATCCATTCTATACCTCTCATGTAATTGATGTGATTTTAATAGCTTTATTTTAATTCTCAGAAATCATTATACATACAGGACTATCAGCATAATAGCATTTCTTTTTTAGAAATAAAGAATGCATGTATTACTCTCAGGTAGAGAAGGTCTTCTTAATACATAAAATGCAAAAAGCAAAAGGAAAAGAGTGATTCATTTTTTATCAAATATAAATTTAAAACTTCTTTAGTAATAATAGTGACTACTGTATTCTACACACTTACACAAAACCCTATAAAATATGTATAATTACTATCCTTTTTTTATAGGTGAGAAAATTATGATTTAGGGAGACTAAGTAATTTAGTGCTCATATGGCTAAATTGGTGGATTTAAGTCTTTAAGTCTGATTCCAAACTCCATGCTCTTAAGAACTACACTATATGTAGCTTCCTTTGTATTATAAAAAGTTTCATACTTAAAGCTATGAGATAAGAAACAGACTTGGAGAAAATACATGAAATATGTATTTACATACATACATGTTTCCATAAATTAATTAATAAGGCCAATCCAATAAAAAGTAGGTGAGAAACAGAAGCAAGCAACTCACAGATGAGAAAACTAAAGTGTTCAATGAACAAATGAGAGCCCAGCCCCTTCAAAAATCAGGAGAAGGCAAATCAAAGTAACAAAGAGGTACCATTTCTTGTCTTCAGTTTGGCAACTGAGAAGATTGATTTTTTGTGAAGTGTTCATGAGAGTAAAAGAAAAAAACAGATTTGTGCCTTCAAGTGCTGATGTGGTAGTACAAACTGACAGAATCTTCCTTTAGGGCAACCTGGTGGTAGTCACAAAATTCACATGCCCTCCAATCCACCAATACCACTTCACGGCATCCTCCCCAAACCCAGAGGCACATTCTACAAAAATTCATGTGCTCTGATATTCATTGCCCCATTGTTTGTAATAAGGAAAAAAAGACAACATGGCAGAAAGACTCAGATTTTCATGGAACATTAATGAAAAGTGTTGGAAAGTATGTGGGATTGATTTATACACACACCCTTATCTCAAAGCAAAGCCATACATATTTCCCCATATGGTTGTAAATGCAAATGCTTAGATCACACACAAACACATCTAGGGAGGGAAAGGATTCTAGCATTTTCTGCCATAAAGATTCTTAAAATTTCTACAAATATAATTTCTCACAAAATTCATAAAGATTTATATTGGGACACTTCCTCCTGTGTTTTTCTTTTCTGCTTATTGAACTTTGCTCTTTATCCAGGTCTTCTTCCACCCTGGATATATTTTAAAGTCTTTATCATTTATGTGTAAAATGTTGAGGTTTTTCTTTTCTCATTTTTATTTAACAAGCCCCATACAAATATTTTCCCCATAGCCACAGTATTTCCTTTTCACTTTGCTCATGGAGAAATTGATAGTTATGGAGTTATGAGCTCTTAATGAGGTCTCTGCAAAACTCGAATAAATTCTAAGCTACCTAAGTTTTAGTCACCTGCTTCACTAGTAAGGATGGAAATTAAACGTGCTAAGAAAGACTTCCTCCTTTATAAAGGGGCCAACACAGAAGCAAGACTATTCATACTCTGATTCTTGATTGCAGAAATTGCCTTTGGTAATCATAATATTGATTACTCCTCAATCACATCTAATATTCAAGTGAGATAGAGAAAGGGATGTGTCCTATGTTACACAGTTAGATGGTGACAGAGCTGCCTCAGAATCTGCTTACTTTTCACTCTACCTTTTTACCTCTCCAGGTGGTAAGTTTAGAACAGTTTAGAAAAGCCCAGACACAAGTCTCAGTTGCTTTTCTGTTTGGGTAGATGATTACTTGCTGAATTCATCAAACAAGTTCCTTAACATTTAACTCACATTGTTATGATGGAGAATTTTTAAGGTAGGGGTTCTTTGGGGCTTCTCACTACTATTGCTTTGGTTGTCCCCAAATTTACATGTGTATACACACACACACACACACACACACACACATTCACTTGTCACCTTTGATCCCCAGCTGGAGGCAGAGTTAAGCATTTGGGCCCCTAATTTTTCAGGCAATTACACTCTTAAAGCTTGACCTAGCTTCTTACCTGGGCTTCCTTCCCGTGAGCCTTAGATAAAAGTCATAGACGATGGCAGTGGATTGGCTCACTGCTTTCCAGTACTGTTTTGAGATGGTGCTGGTTGCGATTGTAACATGTGGCCTCCTAAAAACTTTCTCAAATGGGAATTTTTTGAAGGTTGCCATGACTTGCACTGCTGGGGGTGGAAGGTGTGGGGGTGGAGGAGAAAGAGTAAGTGCTAAGTCTAAAACATATAAGCCCCCTGGCATTTGCTGGATGGCATTTGCAGTGAGTCAAAACAATAAAGAATAAAACTTTGCTGTGCAGAGTCAAGAATCAGTTTCTGATAGCAGTATTGACATACTTGTCCTGCATGAGAGATCACCTGCAACATGAAACATTGTGAAAGAGTCCAGAATTGGGTCCTTTTCTTGAAACTTTTAAAACAACTTCTTGAAGAAATAAATAGCTTTAGTCATTATTCCAAAATATTGTTAGAAAAACTTAAATTCATTATTCACTTCCAAGGTTATCTAGTCTATTCTGAAAGCCCCAAGACAGAGCCTTAGGCTTCATTCCCTTGGATGGATCATTACTTGCAGAACCATCAGAAAAGTTCTTTAACATTTTACTTAGACCTTTGTGCTCCTTCACTTTAAATACCATAGTCTTTCAGGTCTTTGAAATTTCCACTTCTTTGAAAATGTGTCAGATTCAATTGTCCACTCTTATCTCCAGAGATTTTTTTCATAATAATTTTTTTCTTTTTATAGTATTACTTAAATAAACCTCATTAAATACTTAATGTATACTTGTGAATTCAATAATTCTTTTCAAAAGATATTCATGTGAATTAAATTTTAATTTGATTTATGAAGAATTTGCAAAGAACATGCCTAAATTTATTATTTAATTATGATGAAAATATGTTATTATATTTTATTATATTATATGAAGAAAATATGTTATTATGGTAATATGATTATTTCCTTCCTTAAAAGATACTACTTGGAAATCTATATAAAAAATATATACCAAGGTTGAGCTGCATTCCCCATCCCCCAAACCAGACGGCCCCTCCCCCCATGCCCTCCGAGACAGAACGCAGCAAAGCCGCAGGGGAGCAAACACTACTGAAACTGTCGCTAACACTGACAGGAACTGAGACTGAGGGTAGTGAGTGTGATTAAATGACTATAAGGAAAAAAAGACATTATTAAGACTTTATATAAAGCAGAGATCCAAGAGGCTTAGAGGCTACCTACTGGAAACCAAAAGAAAAACACCTTATTTGCAACAGGCTAGGGACATTATATAATAAATCTTTCTGGGGAAAAAAAAAAAGTAGAACACACTTCCATTAATGCCCAGGTAGAGAAATAGTCCATTAAACACCATGAACAACCAAGGTGACAAGGCATCTCAGAAAGAAAGAAAAATCTCTAGAAAATAAGCTTACAGACATTGAAATATGCAACTTATATGAAAGAGAATTCAGAATGGTACTTCTGAAAAAACTCAATGAGATCTGAAATGAACCATAACAAAAATTTCAGGAATTGAAAAAACAACTAGATGAGCAGAATGAGTTCTTTAACAAGGAAATTGAAACCCTCAAAAAAAAAAAAAAAAAAAAAAAAAAACCTGAATAGACCTTCTGGAGATAAAGAACATACTGCAAGAGTTAAAAAATGAAATAACAATCTTGGAAAATAGAGTCGACCAAATGGAGGAAAGGATCAGTGATACTGAAGACAGAAATCTAGAAATAAATCAGAAGGAAGAAAAGCAAAACCAAAGAATGAAAAATAATGAAAGATAAATACAAGAACTAGCTGATACGATCAGGAGAGGAAACATAAGAATAATGGGAATTCTCAGAGGGGAGGAAAAGGAGCAGGGACTAGAAAGAATTTTGAGACAAAGAGTGGATGAGAATTTCCCAAATCTAAGGAATGAGCTGGAGCTTGGAATTCAAGAAGTCAACAGAACACCCTATTATCTCAACCCAAAAAGGCTTTCGCCAAGACACATTGTATTAAAATTATCAAAAATCAACGACAAAGACAGAATTCTCAGGGCAGCCAGGGAAAAGAAGATGGTAACCTATAAAGGAAAACCCATTACATTATTGTTGAACTTCTCAGCATAAACCTTCCAAGCCAGAAAGGAGTGGAGTCAAATATTCAAACTATTAAATGAAAGAAACTACCAGCCAAGAATAATATATCCAGCTAAGCTCTCCTTTAGATATGAAGGAGAAATAAAGACCTTTCCAGACATACAAAAATTGGGGGAATTCTCCACTACAAGGCCTGCGTTACAGGAAATATTGAAAGGGCACATCAGCTTACCTAAAACAAAATGACAAAAAAAAAAAAAAATACCGTAATTAGGAGTAAGGTGACTAGCAGGCTAATAAAAACAGAGTAGTAAAGATCACTTTCAACTATGAAATTCTATGATTCCATAAAACAGATAGTAAAAATTTTTGTCATGTAAGAAGACTATTTCCAATCCCAGAAATGAAATTTACGTGTAGCAACTTTTCATTTAGGAGTTTAAGATATCTCATTTGCTTCTATTAATGCCTCTTTTTAAGAGTGATTTCTTAATTCTGTTACTAAGGTAGAGGAGATTTATTTTTATTTCCAAATGTTTTCAAAATTATTATTTAGATATATGATCTAAATAGCTGGATATATGACCTAAAGAACTTTGCTGGTAGATAATTTTCTCTAATTTTCACTGAAGTAATAACTTTGCAAATATAATAGCATAGCCAAGTGCTCTCAATTGGAAATCAAATTCTAACAAGTACATTTGATATTTTTCTACATCTGGTACCCCCAAAATAGTTAGATGATCTAAAGTTTCATATACTCACAAGAAAATCAATTCCTAAATTGACAAAGGAGTACAAGATTGGTTAGCTAATTTTCTATTATATGTAGGATTAATTACTTCAATTCAACAAGATACTGTCAAGGTTACTCTTGTGGCTAACTGCATAATTAACAAAGAATATCACTGACTCAATAACAAAAGTTTATTTTATTAGACTCTTCTAAATCTACTTGGTCATTTCACATTCTCAGTGATGTTGCAAGGGGGCAAAAGGAGTGTGCATGGGAGCAGTTGCCTCCGCAGGAGGAGTATTTTATCACTAACATTACTTATAATTGCTGACTTCTACTTGGCATTATATATTCTTTAAAACCTCTATAGCCAACAGACCCTTTATTGCTTACAATCATGCGGAAGTCCCAACTGACAGTCTTTGGAACCACAGCACATTCTAGTTAACTCTTACATATCTACGATTTGTAATAATTTCACCTCTATTTATTTTTTTGTCTTTTTTCCCCATTTCTTTCTGAGCTCCATGCCTCACTTTGTCTATTTTTCCTGTGGGATACACTAGTAGTTAAGTCATTACGCTTCTATAGGCACTTACTAAGTTTCCTCCAGGATAAGGAATTGAGGTGACCAGATGTACTGTGGTAGATTAACATTGTCTTAGGCCTAGAAAATGAAATAAAATTTAGATAAATACAACAAAACAGAGAACAAATGAAAGAAAGATGAGGGGAAATAATACTTAGACAAGGTTGTTTCAATAATTCCCATGAAAAAGGCAACCTATGCAACACTTCCATCTTTTGTTCCTTTGGGTTAATGAGCAAAATGGAAGTCTAGGAAAATGTGTGTGTGTATGTGTATGTGAGAGAGAGAGAGAGAGAGAGAGAGAGAGAGAGAGAGAGAGAGAGGGGTCTCAAATAGGCTGACATATCTATGGAGCAAATGGAGATACCATGATGATGAGAAAGCAGATCATATTTATAACTTATGGACATGTCTCATTGGGCAAAAATATAGGCTTTGTTTTTTCCTTATTCCAGTAAAGCCCTGCTGTTTTAGAAAACATCTAAATGCCTGACTTCAAATATGAAAAATTTAATTCTATTTACCATTTACTAACAGAGCCAAATATAAAATATACAACCTACTTTTTTTCTTTGTACTAGGAAATACTCCCATACATGGTGATTTTAAATTTTGGCATTTATCAGAAATTGAGCAGTTCAATGAAATATAAAATATACTCTCATTTCGTCCACTTTTGTACTCTCAGCTTTAAAAAAAAAGAAAGTTATATTTTAGATTACTGAATAGAAAGAAAATCTTTTTGATTATCAGTTAAATGATTTAAAGAATTCGTATTTCATGATCAACAAAGTACTAAGCGGGACAACTCAATGCACATATGATGGCATATTTGTAACTATGTAAAATATTGAAGTGGATACTCTCTCACATTTGGAGTCTTTTATGATAAAAATGCATATATTTTGAAAATAAGCCTAGCACTTTCACCTTCTTTATTATCAAATCTTTGAAAGCCAGCTTAAGCATCCACACCTGTGAACCGCCGTGTACCATCCAACAGCCAAGATGAGATTGATGACTGTATCAACCGGAATTAAATCTGGTTTAGCCGTTGGTGCAACTGATAGGAAATGGAGAACCCCTTTTCCAACCTGCACAAGAAGAAGAACGTGAAATGTTGAACCAGGGCTTAAGTAACAGCTGGGGCTCATACTCATGCTGTCAGTCATAAGAGTTAACATTGATTCACTGCTTACTAGGTAATTGTGCTATGGCTGACTTCTCTCAGTCTATCCAAGTTCCCAACCAAGTTCATCTCAAATGTCAACATTTCCATGAACCACTAGTGGTCCTTAGGTTCCTTTAGGGAGTGAGAGTCCTCAAATTTGTGAGAAGTTAATATAGTTAATTAACAAAAGCCAGGAATAGTTGTTCAAAAAAGTAATTCATAAGATATAAGAACTAAGATTTTCCAAATTTCTCATTCATACTTCCTTTTAAATTTAAGTTTGTCATTTCTTAAAAGATTTTGTTTTCTGCTAGTGCTTACTAACTTACTAGCAACAGTAGACACTAAAAGTTTAACAAATATTTATTTTAAAAAATAATAAAATTCTACCATTTAACAACAACTTTGTTATTACTTGGAAAAAGGCCACCATTATTTATGTCCAATATCTTAGTTCACCTCACAGATCACCAATGTAATTTAGATGCAAGAATTGGGAACTATTCATGTTAATAAATCATGCCAACAAATAAATAAGTCAGTTAATAAGTAAAAAGTATTTATTGATTTTATAAAGTAATTGATATTTATGCCCTCCAACATCAGTTTATAGTGTTTAGCACTTTCTTATGTTCCCAATTTCTGTTTTCTTGTAATTTCCTTTAAACATAAGAATCAGTTTGGAAAATTTTAGAAAATTTGAAATGCAGCTTTTTAAACAATGTACTGAAACTCACTCTAGGGTCATGTCCAAATAATTATGTTCTAAGTTATCAAATGTTCACCCGAACTAAGCCTTAAAGAAATGTGAACTGAAGGCTGATACAGAACAAAAAGAGAGAAGTGGCTAGAAAAAAAGAAAAAAGATATCAGAAAGTTCATTATCACTGTCTTTGATAAGTAGTCATAATTTACTGTCTTATATTTGTATTTTAGTTCATGATGAACCTAGCTTTGAGAAGAACAGAGGCAGAGTCTGAAGCATGAGATTTCTAATAAGATTTAAGCTCAGTTAGGGAATCGAATTCCTATCATGGTCCTAAAGAGTAGAGTTGTGGTTCTGGCCCTAAAATGCTTCAGTGCGAACTGTGAAGCACCACAGCCCAGACTGGACCCGTCCTCACTGCAGGGAAACATGCACAGAGGCCTGTTGACCTTGAGAAACCACTGACAGTCCTCCTTGTCTGTGAGGAAATTATAGTTGAAAAGTGTTTCCCATATGCATCAATTTTTATATTGAAAAGTTTGCTCCAGTTGGTAGGTCTGTTTCCTGGATCTATTAAGAACGTAGCTATTTATGTATTTTCTGTATATATAAAATCTCTACCTACACACACATAAACTCTTATATGTGTCTTATAATCAAGAATTTAACAATCTTTGTGAATATGACTTTTATTGCATCCTCAATTCACAGCGAAAGGGAGGAAACACCCCCCTCTTGTGGTAGCTAAAGGAAAATACAGACATGGTTTTTGAAGCTCAAATACTTTCCAAAAACAGTCTTAAATAGTAATTGATGATATCACAGTACCTCTGTTTTCTGATAATAAAATCCACAAATAAAAGTAATTTCATCATGTCTCTATTTTCCAATTAGCAAAATTTAGATAAGTTGCTTCAATTGTACTTAGTAAACTAACATTTATGGTGTTGAATCAATGAAGCTAAGCCAACACAAAGCATTTTGTTACTAACTCTCCACTACATTTCAAGCAGTTATTTCCACATTATTGTACATACTGCAATAAGGAGCCCAGTAGGTCCATTCGTGTTATCAATCCAACCCTAAAAAAAAAAAAAAAAGAAAAAGGAAATCTCTTGGTTACACATGTCAGAAAACTGGAATACCTTTGAAACATCTGCAGTCTAATCTTAACCAACTTCAAACAAGAGCACTGAGACACCAGGCAATAGGACTGCCCAATTCAGTATTTTACAGATCCCAAAGGTCGATGGCAAAGCACTGGATATTTTCTGCACTTTATCTGTGCAAGAATTAAAATTTTGCCAGCAGGAGTCATGGATAGTTTCAAGTTGTTTGAATGACATCTTAGGGGCTAAATTGGACCTTGTTTTAATGTCATAATCTGCTAACCAATTCATCAAGTATTATTTCTCTCCACCTGGGGCCTGATTTTATCTCCCCAGGGAAACATTTCAAACATGATTTGTAGAAATTATCCATTTCTTGAGAATTTCAGGAGTCACGGCATCCATACTATCTCTCTATATTTTTGTATCAGTTTGCTTAGATATGGGAAAGATTATGTTTGGGAGCAAGTCTCAGAAAATGTCTTTTTGAGTTTGTCTCCTACACCCTAAGCAAGTCAGTTGACCTTATAATGTCTGTTTCTTTCCCTGTAAAAGTTAACATGTGAGTGTAAAAATGAAAGAGAGAGAAAAGAAGAGAAAATGGAAGGATTATTTGTTGAACTTTTTACTAGGAACCAGGTACTGTACACTCCTCATTCATTGTTTCATTTGATCAACTCTCCAAGGTGAGTAGTAATAGCCCAGTTTTACAGATGAGGGAACTCAAAAGGCTGCATTGTCAGTAGTTGGTGGAGCTCGAATTTACCTGGCTCTAAAACTTCACAGAATTGCTTCAAAGAAGATGGTATAATCAAAGTACTTTAAAAAGGACAGAGGAGTGTAAAGGGCTAAAAATTATTATTCCTAAACTGAGAGCCTTCTGTGAGCTTCATGATTCCTATTTACTCCGACAGTAGTAGTACTACTGATTTTGCCACCAAGAACATTCTGGTACTTTTAAACTACAGTGAGAAAGACTAGAGTTAGTGAGAAGCTAATTTAAGATCTTCACCCAACTCTAGAACAGTCACTGTAAGTCCCAGAGGAGCCTCATGCTGCATAAATACTGAACCAAATGAGGAATTTTGCCCCAATATAACGGGTGCATGTTTGATTTCCTGTATCCCACTATATTCCTGAAGAGAGAGAGAGAAAAGGACAACAGAAAGTAATTGAGCTAGAAGGACAATGGCTGAAAGCAAAGTGAGGAATCCAGGTGAGTGGGCTTACTGGGAAAGGCTCCCGCCAGGTTGATACAATAATGGAGGGCCTCACAATGGCAATGTTTAGCTTCTCACACTCCTCATGCACCACAATCTCTCCCAAGGCTTTGCTGTAGGTGTAAGTATTGGGCCAACCCGCAATCAGCTGGGGCGTGATCTTGTCGATAATAGCGTCATCTAACCACCTGAAGACAGTAAGGGTGAAAAAGAATTCTGGCAATGTATGTTAGACAAGAGACCAAAAAGAAACTGTGAAACACAGATGATCAAACAAAACTTCCACTTTCTAGCTTGAGTTCTGGAATTCAGAATGCCAAGGACGAAGGTGTCCAAATCATGTACAGTGGATGAGCTCTTTGCTCTCTATTGTTAAGCCCAGTCTTATCAGTTGAATCCTACTTCTTCCTGCCTAGATAGATAATTTAACAGCTATGCAATCTACTACTTTATTACATACAATCTCTAATTATCTTCAAGTACTTTGTCTCCAGCAGGTTCATAAGTACACATTCATTGAGCACAGTTATGAGTGCCAGTCATGAGCCCAGGAGTATACTAGGTGCTGAGTGCATGGAATTTAGAGGTTCTCTCAACCAAAGTGCTTCTGTGGCAGCACCACTCATTCAGTGTTGTCTAATTAAAACCTAATGCACCAATCTTGCAAACTTTATCTTTTAATTTTTAAAATTCTATTCAATGCCTCAGCAAATAAAAGCAAGTAATTTGGCAGACTTACAATCTGTTTTAGCAAATCTATGAAATGTATTTTGAAGGTCTGTCCTAAGTTTATGCTAATAACTTGATAATTATTTCCAAAGATTTCCAATGAATTCTGAAATGCTCTAATAACTATTAATAGTCTGTCAAGTGGAGTGATTATTGTACTCTGAAGCTGTCTTAAGAGTGATTATTGAACACCACTACTTACAAGAAGATATGTATCACATCATATTAGATATGTATGACATCAGCATAATCTTTTCTTTAAAGATGTCTGATCCATTTTTGATAATACCGAAGTCTAGCTGCACTTCTTGAAGAGAGCAGTAAATAAAATGACTGTCAATTAAATAGTTTATGTTTTTCTTATCTGGCAAATCTATTTGATTAAACTTTTGACATGATAGAATTTTAAAAAATCAGGCTACTTAAATATGTTGTGCAATTTTTATAATCAATATATTTGATATATTTATTCCTTAATGGGCTGAGCTCAGTCATACTATTTTGATTGTAGAAAAATGTGAGCTGTTTCCACTTTGCTCCCATGACAAACTGTTGAGCATTTAAGATGTGTAATGCCAAGACTTACTCAAAAACACAACTCTCCACTTAATAACTCTCATTTGATATTGGAGCAGAACATGAGCACTGTCTATAATTTGTTTTTTCTCTTTGCTATTATTAGTGCTGACTGTTTTCTAGATATTCAAATGCCTTTTGATTTACATTGAATAGAGAAAGGTTGAGAAGTTCCTAGAATTAAAAACAACTCTAAATATTTAGAAAAATATAAGATATTCCAATTATAGTGCCACCTGAGGGTTCGAGAGAGTGTGAGACAATGCAGGCACCTCTCCATCTTTATGATAACATTACCATTATTTACCTCATCTTGTTTGTGGGTCAACAGTGGGTTAGCTAGCCTAAGATCATTTTTCTCTCACCTGCAAAAACATGCAGATTACAACTGGGTCAAAAGAAATACAACCTAATTTCAATAAGGTTGTAAAGAAAAAAATTCTAAGAAAACTCAGACCCTAGCAATGTACTAGCATTGTATGTCACATGGCTGGTACCAGTTGCTGTCACTGATGTGCTGGTGTACATGGAAAGGATAATACATAGAGGCTTTACCAAGTTGGGCAAGTTAGCTTCTTAGAAAATATTGGTTTCATAGGTTTCTAAGAACATAAATGCAAAAGAAATTGTAATGTTCTGTAGATGGCTTATCTAGTCATAGCTCCACCTGTATTCTATTGTATTGTCTTCTTGTTTCCTCCATTTTTACTTGTGCAAAATGGCAATGATTACATCTGTGCTAAAATCTGAGGTTAGTATGAGGACAAACAGGCATATTCACAACTGAACTTATAGCTATTTGATAAAACAAAATGAACCAATAAACCTAAGGCATTCTTATTTTTGCTTAAAACAACATAGGTAATAGTTGATTTTAAAATATCTTTTCTAATGCAGCCCAAGAGATCATCACCTGTCTCATCCAGCTACTTCCTGAGCTGACAGAGATGAGTTCTAACAAGTGTACACATCTATTGGTTGTTATACCCTTTTCAGAATCTATAACCAATTCATGCTCTTCTTTACCAAAGTTTAATTTGCTGCTGTGGTTTGTTCTGTTTATTTTTAAAACGGTCAGTAAGTTAGCATGGAAAAACGTCACCATATAACCCAAAGTACATTTCTAAAATTAACCGAATACCCTTCAGTGTACTCAAAGTGTTTTGAACCTATGGGTCCCACATTCTAAATTTATACTTAAACCAATTCAAAAGAAGCAAAAAGTTATTAAAGATTTCAGAAACCAGTGCGTGTGTGCATGTGTGTGTATGTACATATACACCTACAATTTCTTCTAAATATTATCTTTTTTATTTTAAACTTATTGAATCAACCTCCTAATATCATTAATAATTTCATAATTTATGTATTTACTGAATGAAATAGCAACAGGAATGTGTATTTTTGCTTATTACAGGGCAAGCCTACTGTGTATGAGGAAAAGCTTTCTAGAGAATAAGTACTGAACACACTGCCTCGTGGTAATATTTGCTCTCTTTTTCTCTCATCTGGATTATGTTCTTCCTTTGATTATTGCAATTATCATGCCAAATGTGCTTGTTCACATGTCTGTTTCTCCACTTTACAGTGAGTCCAAGAGAGCAGGGATTAAGTTTTGTATCCTGTGTTTAACCACTCTTCTGGCCCCAAGAACTAGCTATTTTATTCAGTAAATGGGTGCTCTCCCACATGGCAGTCTTGATTGGCCAGTTTACATTCTGTATAAGATTTGGGGAAGCTGAGCTGGACAATGGTAGGAAGAAGTGGGTGTACTCAGAAAGAGGTATGAGAAAGGAAGAAAGAATTAAGCAAAATTGGAAGTTTAAAGTATCCATTGGCAGCGAAGAAAAGTGTTGAGCAGCTGAAAGTCTATACGTTGACCCACTTCAGTTTGGCAGTGTTGGCTTCAGAGTAAATTTAACTTTTGACAGAGAGAAGAAAAGTATATCTGAGCCTAAATGCTTGTAGTGAATTGGCCTCTGTATTTTCCTCCAAACTTTTATTAAGCACTTATTCTGACCTCCAATGGCCTGACTTCATGAAAATTAGTCAGTTTGTTTAAGAAACAATCTAACCCTGCTTTGATTTGTATTTAAAGCCTGGTAACATTAAAACTACGCAGAATTTTCAACTTTTTGTCAGCTGCTTAGATGCCATCTTGAGACCATATGAGACTATACGATCTTGAAAATAAAAGCACAAATGTTAAAATTAGCTTTTTTCTTTCCCCTAGAATAGGTAAACTTTCATGGTGTTAACCATGTGATTTTCAGCACCAACACAAAAAATTCAACCTCCTTTCATATTTCCCAAAGGGTTATTATTGAGGTTGCTGTTGTGGGCTGGGGGCAGCTTTCATCTTGTCCCCTTCCCCAACTTGCCACAGCTGACTTCTTTCAGCATCTGATCAAGAAACACCTTTTCTTTTTCACATGGCAAATTAGGTGTGTCTTTTGGTGACTCAGTACCTTTGAAAGTGTGATTTTTAGTAGATACAAATCTATTGGATACTTTTTATTCAATTAAAGCATCTAGAAATTGAAAGACAGCATAAGGCAAGGAGAGTGGAGGGAAAGAGGCTGCTACATTTATTGAAATACAAATGAATCCCGTTTAAAATGAAAACTGCTAAACGAAAAACACTTTAAAACACTATTTTCCAAACTTGCCAGTTCACATGTAAGACTTACATGAGGCCTCTGACAAAACCCCCAGTTCCTGGATTTTTATTCCCAGATGATTCTAAAGTACTATTTTAGAACCACTAATTCAATCTCTGGGGTGATAGCCTGATAATCTGTATTTTTAACAAGATCTAGTGATTCTCATGGCCAGGCAAATAGGGGAATTATTAATTTTAAAAAGCTCCACAAATTCAAGTAATTAAGACTTGAATAAATTGGGATTAGCTCTCAAAGGTCATTGCTTCTTGGAGTGAAAATTTCAACAGAATTGAACTTTAAAAGAATTAAATTCCTAGTACTAGAAAAGTAAATTGTGACAATATGCATATTCTAATCCAGTAATTGATTACATATATGCAAGGCCCATATGCAAAATGGTAGTGATGTCCTGTTGTTTTTTTCTCTCCCAAAACACATAGGTGTTTTTATCTGTTGTCACTCTCCACTCTAGGCCTTTTTTTACTACCTCATCTCAGGCAATGGGTCTTCCTGCCTCTGGAAGATTAACCCATGTTAATCTACATCCCTTCCCCCATGACCATATTAACATTTCTAAATCTCACTTTCATCAAAGTCTTTCCTTAACTGAAACAAAATAAAACAAACAACTGACTAAAGGCTCCACCCAATGCACGTTCTCCTTCAATGGCTTCCCACTGCCCACAGAGTTAAATGCAATCCTCTGTATAGTGTTTAAAATCTCCACAGTATGGCCCCAGTCTACCTTTGCAGTTTGAGCTCTAGTAGCTTCCCTGCACATAGCAAATGTGCTGCTGGAACTTATTGAACAGCTGTGTCCCAAACATGCCCCAGGTTTTCTTGCTCCAGTCGCTCTGCCTAGCATATCCACACTGTGCCTGTTCTTCCAAGTCTATCTCTCATGTCTGTCTTTATAGTCTTTCTACTCCCTTTAATTCCATCAAACTTAATATATTCCATTTCCTTTACCACACCACATATATAATTCTACCTTGTTCTATTTGTGCTTGATTGTGAGCTCCTTGAAAATACAGTCTGTACCTTAAGGAAGCATCTTTTCATCTTTGGCACTGCCAAGTATGTGGGCATATCAGAAAGACCATAACCATGAGGAGAAAAACTGGATCTCTGTGACTTACTAGCTAAGAACCTCTCTAAGCTTTTGTTCCTTTAATAGTACAGCCATGATAATATCAGCTCTACAATATCATGTTAAGAAATTAAATGTCTGAAAGTATCTTTGCTCACGATAATTTCTCAGTAGTGATTCATAGCTTTCCTTCCCTTCTTAACGCATATTTACTCAATTATGTTAGAGCAGTATGTATATATGGATCCATTTTTCCAATTCCCAACCTTAGTTATTTCAGGTTTTTATGTAGGTGCAAAAACCCTTTTCTTCTACACTGGCTCCCCTAAGAGAAGTTACCTTGGCCTGAAAAATATGGAAGGCACCAGCCCTGAAAACCTATCTTTCCTGGATAGTTAAGTAGATTTTTAAAAAATCAACGTACTTAAGCTGTGCTTCTGGAAAAGAGGAGTTTCATTGGCAATCTCTGATCCATTTATGCACATAAGTTTCTAAAGGTAAATATCACCAGCTATGCAGAAGTTAGAAATATAAAAGCAGAGCTGAGTAAGTATGGTGACGCGACTGCATAATAAAATATCTGCGATGGGAAAATTAATTGCTTAACACTGATTAATGGCCATGCTTGTCATACCAATCAAAAGTATTGACTCCTAAATAAAGCTATTATTAAAATGTATTTATGCTAACATGCTAGAGTTTTTATACTAACACAATCAAATTTTATCTTCTGAGAATGGTTCAGGACCATTGTAATTCTGGAAGTTTTCAGATATGAGCTGAAGGAAGGGAACTGGAGCCTGGCATTCTCAGTCCATGGGATGGACAGGAAATGAGGTGAACTGATAGGATGGGCCAGGGATGGTAGATGTCAGGTTTAAGTTCATAATCCCATTTCCTTTATTAACAACACTTAGGCCTATGCAATGGTGAAAGTTCCTGGCAAAAAGTGAAATCCTCTTCTATTTTTCAGAACTGAAATTCTGATTCAACTGCTTTTCTGGAAAAAGATTCATTTTAATTTTTCATTTTTTTTCTAAATTATTCTTTTATTAAGCTTTACTAAGGTATAATTGACAAAGAAAATTATACAATATTTAAAGTGTACATTGTGATGATTTGGTATATGTATGCACTGTGAAAGCGTTCCCCCTATCTAGTTAATTAACATATGCACATGGTAATTTTCTTAAGATCACAAAGCCCAGAGTATAGTTTTAAGATTATCTCGTTATCTAATTTTTGGTTCCTTTTTAAAAAATAAGTATCTCTGGAATACCAGGAGCAAGGACAGCTGTTAGGCTCCATGCAGTTATAGTTAATAAAACTTTCCAAGGAAAATAGACACCTAAAAATCTTGAAAAATAATTTTATTTTAATCTTAGGCCAATTATAAAACAGAGAAGAAATCAGCGAATAAATATATTCTTAAAACAAAGCAACTACACTTGGATTTAGGTGAATTAATATTAATTCAGAATAACTTTAATACTATTTGTTCTTCTAGAACTTCAGAGAATTCCATTTGATATAGGAGATGTTGAAACAGTCTTGAGCAATGGTGTGTAGTTGGTGTTGGATTGCTGGAGTTTTTATTCAAAACTTAACATGTAAGTTTTATTTGAAGTTTAAGGAAAAAAATGGGCAATCAGAAACAGGGATAAGGTGTGAGCATACAGGTATTTTATGCATAAGACTTCACTTCCCTAAGTGTCAGCTTGCTACGGAATTCTGTCATCCATTCTTGCTTTTGTCAAAACAAACAAACAAACAAACAAACAAACAAACAAGCAAACAAAAAACCCAGCCTGAACAGTATAAACAATGATCACCTAGGGCTGTCAATAATTCTTCATTAATTCAGCAAATATTTGAGTCCTTACTGTGTGCTGGTGCTGGAGAGCAAGAAGGAGCGAGATACATTCCCTTCCTTTGAGAAGCTCATTGTCTAATGGAGAATATAAATAAGCAACCACATATTTGGAATGAGTATGGGGTACTATGGGACCACTTAAACCTTAGGGATTCCAAGGGAGAGCTTTGATGTCTGGAGCAGAGGTGGAATTTGTTTTTAGGAACAGAACCATAATAAGCCAAGGTAGATAGTATGAGAGGGAGTAGTGATTACTTCAGTATGACAGCAGCACCAGTGTAAGGGGAGGATTGAGAGAGATGAGGTTGGACAGGTGGTTCTGAATATAAAATTTTGAATTAATAAATGGTGGTTATGACTTTTCCCTGTTTTAAAAAAATAACCTAAATTCCTTAATTGCGTTCAAGATGTATTCCGTTGAAACAAAATGTAATTTCATTCATAATTCTGTTTGGTTGTACATTTATTTAAATAATGTTTCTCCTGGGAGTGCAGTAAATGACAGACACAAATTTTGTACAAGTGTCAGTGACAGTTTGATCATATATCATGTAGCAATTACTTGCCTTTATTGATTGGCATGCAGTGCCAAGGAAAGGGCTGAATACCTGAAGATAAATGAACTCTTTGTCTGGAAAATGAGTTTATTCTTTAAAATTTAGGGGTATTGAGTATCTGGACAGAGTTTGGGAGGGAGGAAGTATCATAGAGTACCTGGAGAAACCTCTCACTATGAGTGAACTGAATCTTCATTTACTACTTCTCTTTTTCTGGTGAACTCTCAGAGACTCCTGTGCTGCCTGAAATCATGCTAATAATCTGTCAGGTGTCACAAGGGTCAATAGTGGAGTGGGTCTATGAACTCTCAATGACAGGGTCTGGAAACAAAGAAAGCCTGCCTCTTTCCTGGGCATATCATTATACAAGCACCATTTTTACCAAGAGACAACACTTTCAAAGGGGAGCTAATTGATAAAAAAATCGATTCCATCTTGAAAACACTCTGAAGCTTTAGATATCTCCTGCAGTGACTCTGGGCATCAGAGTGTTTTTTCCCCATCTATCTTGACAAGCTCTGGACTCTGAAAGGTTCCTTTTCACTAATTAAGCAAATCATGATTTATTAGCAACTTTAAGTAAACTTCAGTCCATTTAGATGACTTTCATTCTTCTTTTTCCTGGATATTTTCCAATGACAGGTAAAAATATTTATCCTCAGAGCTATATGAGATAAAAATGTTTGCTCTGAAGGAAACAAACTCTTGATTTAGCTGAAGCTTTATTTTAAAGAGTATATCTTAAGTAGAAATACATTATTATATAAAATTAAAATCTGATGAATTTACTGTGATATAGTCTATTTTCTCTGCTGTGATACTTTTATGCAGAGTTAAAAAATGCTTGGTAAATGAAGCAGAACAAAAAAGTAGAAAACAGAAACATACTTATTCTGAGACTCAGGCCACATCCTAAGAAGAAAGTGATTCCTTTTAGTTGGCAAGAAGAGAAAAATTCTAGACACTATTTCTCCTGTACAATAAGACAGTAAAGAAAGTGTATCTCAGACAAATGGATCAAGAGACTGACTCCTGCCATGTCTAGGAGGAATTTCTCTCCGCTATTAGTTCTTCTTTCCTAACCTTTTGATTAACTGCTGTTAAACACCTCCTAGCATTGCAATGATTGCTTCATATAACTCATCACAACTACAAGTTTATCATCACAACTATAAGATGTGCACTATTATTAGCTTCATGTTACAAATGAAGGCACTAAAGTTCAGAGAGACCAAGGAACTGGCTCAAGGTCACACAGCTAGTAAATTGCAGAGTTTAAAGTTGAACCCTTATCAGTCTGAGTCCAAAACCTTTCTTCTGAACTTCGATACTGTATAGTATACTTCTTTTAGTGACAATGTCAAGTTCATTAAGAAAGGAGAAACCACTTCTATGTAAAATATCCTCAAGTACCTCATACAATCCTAAACTATTCAACAAGGCATTTCTGTGTGATTTTTCTATCCCTCTCTTTGCCCATCCCCAAGCACTATATACCCCATCTGGGGATGGAGGGGATAACAGGGGCAGGGTAGCTAAAGCTCGCACTATTTCAAAGTGCGTTGTTTCAAGGGTGTTCGACTTTGTTACCTCATTAATGAATAACTACAGAGAATCAAAGCAAACAACAATCTGCCCATCCTAATCCCCCTCATTTGACCCAACTTACTCCATGGAGTTGATGATTTTTTTTGGCTCCACAGACCATGGATAGATGACTTCATCAATGTGCTTCAGGTTACAATTTGAAAAGGCAGTAGAGAGATGTATGAAGGCTTCAAGCTTTGGCATCTGACTGGCCATGAGCAAGAGCTTCTGGGTGGCAACGACATTAAGTTTCACAGCATATCTAGAGACAGTTAAGAAGGAAATATAGTAATCTCATATCACAGTTAATAGTGAAGAGTTTGGAGCACTGCTTTTAAAGTTTGGGCTAAGAAGGGTATGTACAGTCACTACAGCTACTTAACATTGCTCTAAAGTTCCAACCTCATAATTAGAGAGGAAAATGAAGTTTACAGGTATAAGTATTGTAAAGGCAGGAGCAAAAATCAGTATCAGATTATATAATTTTATAGCTGTTAAACAAACAAAAGCAACTAAAAAGTCTGAGGTGAAGAATAAGATAATTTAGTAAGGCATCCATTTATAAAGGTCATGTAAAAGAAAAGTATTAGCGTTCCTATGTAGAATCAATAATTAGAGAATGCAGTGTTAGAAGGGCACACATACATATTCAAGGTAATCTCAATCAAATTTCCAACCTTTTTAAAATCTTGGTGAAATAATTCTAAGTTTAATCAAGATGTATAAGCAAGTGAGAATATTCAGGAAAATTCTATAAAAAGAGAATGATAGGTGTATATTTGCCTAATAAAATAAAAATTACAGTAATTAAAATAGTGAAAGAGAAAGAAAAAGCCTAATTAATGAAACAAAATAGAGAGTTCAAAAATGGGAATTTAATATAGTATAAGAATTTCCTTTCAAATAAAGAGTGACAAATAATTTAATAAATGTTGTTTAAGAAGCAACTATCTGTTAGAAATTTAAAAAAAGTTACTCTACATTTATACCTATATCACTTTTTTTTATAGAAACATTCTGAATATTCTTCTTTATAGCTAAATAAATTTTAAATGGGCCAAAGATTTAAATGAGAAAATAAAACAAAAATACTAGAAGAAATTATGAATAACCATAAGTTATTTTTAAAAATATATGCACAGAGATATTCATTGCAGTATTGCTTATAATAGTGAAAAATTAGAACAATCTCCAAAATATCCACCGATACAGAACTGGTTGAGTATATTATATACATGTACAATGGAATGTCATGTAGTCATTACAAATTATAATAGGATATAGATTGACAATGAAAGGTATCAAAAATATAATTGCACAGATTGCAAAACATCATTCTCAATACAATGCCATTTTGGGGGTGTTAAATTGAATGCATGTTTAGTATGGATGCATAAAGAAAAGTTGAAATGCATGCTCTCTTCAACATTAAATAGTTTTTCTAGGTGGTGAGATTTTGGAGAAGTTTTACTCTTTTGTATTTTGTCCACTGAGAATATATCTTTTTTTTTTTTGACAGAAATTATAAAGAAACTTGCATACACGTGTGTGCGCATACACGTACACATATGAGCAGTGAAAAGGAAATAGGAATGTACCTCAGAGGTTCATCAAAGCGTACAGTGGCGGCACAGTGGAAGACAATGTTTGTATAGGAGAGAAGCTCCTCCATGTCTTCCTTGCTGATGGCAAAGTCGTCCTGACTGAGATCTGCATAAATCGCTCTGATCTTCTCCTGGACGTTTGGATAAATCTCTTTGACTTTTTTAAACAGCTAAATAACATATAAATAGAAATCAATATAACAAGATCGCCATCACCATCACATTCTTCTTGTTCTCACTGACATTTCATTATAATTCTCAAAAACTGGTTTTAGTTGTAATGTTACTTGAAGACATCCACTCAAGAGCCATCTGCTTTATTTCATTTATGCAATTCAAAGTCAGTTTAGTATAATCCCTGCTCCTCTTAATTTGATAAACATTTGAAAAATATGGTTCCAATAACTAGTAAAAAGTGCATTTTGAACTTTTCCTATGGATTGAAGGAGTGATAGTAAGTTACCCATATCCTCCCCCCATCCTCTTTTCCCCTATAAAGTGGCCTTGTGTTACACGTGATTATTGTTTCAATTTTGTACTGGGAAATACTGTTTTAGTGTAAAATTACTAGCCTTTACAGAGGTCTCATGAGTACAAATTCCAAACAGATTGTTTAACTGGCCCAAATTAACAAGATGACCTAGCAGCACAAAAATAATTGGAAACAAATTAAGCACATTTTGTAACACATAAAACAAATTCAAATTTTATACAACCTCATTATAATGTAAATGGCAGTTACTGTCTAGAAAGAAATTATATGAGCTCAAGTACTTTTTTATGGAATTTTAATTGATTTTTAAAATATTCTAATTTATAGTCGGAAAAGGAAAGAGCACTGTCAGCTTTAGGTTTTATGACAAGTATTCAGTTGGATTGGAATCTCTACTTCTACTTCTTAGATTAAATTGATATTTTCCATTCTCTCAGGAAATAAAATGATATTGGTTTCAACCAATTTTGATAAAATGGAATTTTACTGTAGTGTTGGTATGATATGTTAACAGTGAAGAAAAGAAGAGTAAGACTAAATGTTTAGAAAGGTTAAGAGCAGAGAAAATCCGTCTGTGGTTTTAATCATAATGCAGTAGCAGAGATAGTTCTCATCCACCCTTTAACCCCCGAAGAATGTTCTCATCTATTCCTTGAGTGTTACAGGCAGCCTTCTCTCCATTAGGGATCTGCTTCAGGCTTTTTTACTGGGTAATAAAAAGTTGATCTCGGGTAGTCAGAGAAATCATGCCTGATTTGTATCAGGCAAGACCATGTTCAGAGGCCATCCTAGGAATTCTAGGAAAGTGAATAGGGAAGCAAATTAAATCCACACATTGTCCTGGCAAGTTGATATACTCCTGATTCTGAGCTACCATTTTTCTGCACTGTAGGGTTTGCCTTTTTCATAGGGTGTTACTACAATTCTAAAAATAATCTGGAAGTTAGGTCAATCCTCAATGCTTTTTTTGACATCTGGGATTGATAAGGTTGCTAAAGTGTCTGAGGGACATTCTCAACAAAGGTCATTCTGGCTCTTCAAGAAAGGTATTTAACAACTCTTCTAATCTTGATGGATCATGGCATGCTAAATATGTGCTTCCATGGTCAAATGTTCTTCTTGTAGTTCGTGTTAATTGCACAACAAGCACATATTGAATCTAAAGTTTGCACAATTCCTCCTCCCTTTAATTAAATTTGTAGAAGATTGTTTATTGAATCTGTATGATAGATTTTATTCATTAAAAAAAATCTATTTAAGGTCCTGTGGAGTCTTTGGGCCAGAGATGACTTTTGTCTACTTGAGGGCAGAAAGTGTAGAATGACTTCAGTGTTCACCCTTCTAGCAATGGGGTTCTTAACATATAATGTAAACTGCCATACATAGTTTCTTTTTCGTGTTTTTTTGTGTGTGTGTGTGTGTGACTTTAAAAGGCAAAGGATACTGTTACTCCGTATTGTATTTTTAAGCAACCAGCACCAAGCTATCAATTTACAGCATTACTATTTTAGAAAATAATTACTACTTTAGAAAATAATGTCTCAATCTATATTCTATTTATTGATTTGACTTCAAATGAGAGAGCATACTTGACTGAACATAGTCCGATTTAAAAAAAAGTCTGAGTTTTCTGATCCATGTAATGGTTATCGTGAGTCAAAATAAATCAATATGAATTGGTTGCATTGATTCAAACCACAGAGCTAAATGTGTGATGGGGGCAAATTACTCACCTCTTGGGGGCCTCAGTGCCTTTGTTTGCATATTTATTTAAAATGTTAATCACTAGACTATCTCATTCTGTGATCTCAGAGAACTGATAATTCAGCAGATATTCTGCTATTCTTAAAAATAATTTTGCATTTAACAAAATTTTAGTTCACTTTACATAAGAATCTGACTTAATAATCCCTCTTAATTAACTACCTCAGTCATAATTTCAACTACCTAGGGTCTATTTTTCAGGTATGGATATTGTTTTCTTGATGTTTTCTTTAAGAGTTATTTAGAATAGATTACAACCAGTTTAATATCCTAAGTATATACACATGATGGAGAATGATTGTTGTAAAAAAAAAATACACACACACACACACACATACACCTTTAAAGCACTAAAGAACCTCAAAATACTCTCACCATTCCTTTGAATTTCACAACTAAATTATTTACTTGCAACTATTTACTTGTTATTGTGGGAAACAGCCATGTCTTGTTAAGCAAAATCATATTCAAGATAGCAAAAAAGATAAAAATATATCAATTTCTCTATCTAAAATTGTTTCAGCTAAGATGGAAACTGGTTGATTCATAGTTAAATGAGCACATTTTTTCATAAATAAGAGACTATGCAGCTAGCTTAGGAACCCTGGGGACCCACAAGTTGAACAGCATGGGGCTGTGGTGAGCATGTTCACATTTCAACACATGAAATCTGGCTCACTTTTGTCAGAACCTTCTTAAATTTTGTGAAATAAACTAAAAGATTTTATACTTGAAATCATGTTTCTAATAAAAAATAAGGCAAACTATTTAATTTTGATATATAATTTCAAAACTAAAGATGAACCAAATGTATATATAAATTTTGGAAATTCATAATTGCTTTTGCTGCTTTATTTATTTATTATTTTAAAAATTTTATTTATTTATTTATTATTTAAAAAATTTTCTCCCAATATACAAGTGAAACATGTTTATTGTATTTGTATTTGGAAAATTTTAGAAAAAGATTACAACTTTTATTTTTTCACTTTGCAAGAGGGTGCTTTTTTTCTCACCATAAAGATAAACAAGCTCATTATGATTGTAGCATGAAAATTTAGAAGTGCCAAAAAAAATAAAGTTAATCCAAGATCCCATCAGCATTTAGGGTTATTAATTAAGATTATACTGAATACGATTTTGTGTCTTCTTTTTTTTTTTTTTTTTTTTTTTTGGCATTGACTATATCACAAGTGTTTCCTCATGTCATTTAATACTTTATAAAATATGAGTTTTAATACTTACATACTAGTTCATTTGGATTGGTTCTAGTTTTTGCTACTATAAATAATACTACAATAAATATATCTGTACAGTATTTGTGCATGTCTCTGGTTGTTTTCTTAGAGTGCTACCTTAATTATCTTTGAGAGAAAGTCTTCAAGAATTGACCATCAATTCAGATACCTTTTCCTCCATTAATATATTCATTTAAGTGCTCTGAAAACACTTGAGAAACTTAGTCATATGTGATAAGAGGAATCTTCTCTTCTGATTCTTGATCCTCAATTTTATGTGGCCAATGGATTAAAAATATCCTTCTTTTCAAAGCATTTTGTATTAATTGTCTCCCTTTGAAAGCATGGAAACAGGAAATGAGAGATAGTAGCTATCCATACCATGAAAGGAAAAGAATGAAGCAGATGCTTGAATTTTTATAGATAGAACAGATGTTCTCTTGACCATATTTTCTGAAGACATAGTGGGAATAAAAGGCAAACTAGTAACATTTTTATTTATTATATTTTAAAGAAAAAAATATCCAAGCTCTATATACCTGATATTATTAATCTACCTTTAAGAACACTATATTACTTAAGGTGGTTAGAAATCCATAAACTGGCTACAAAGCTAAAGAGCAATGTCCACTAGGTGATGAAAACTAAGTCCGCTAGGGACCTATAACTGAGCAAAGTTGTCTGAAGAGGGATCTGAGTTTCTCCTAGATTTCGATTTTACACCACATCAGCCTTTAGGGTCTTATTCTTAAGAACCACTAGTTACAATGCAAGGAAGTATAGGGGTAAAGATAAGCATGTTAGCCCTCGAGCCAAAATGTGGGGATCTGAAGTCTGACTCTCACGTTTACTAACTGGGTGACCTTTGGTAAGTTAACACTTCAGATCTCAGTCTTGCCATCTATAAAAATGAGGATATTAATAGCTCTTACTTCACAGGGTTGTTGCAAAAATCAGTGAGGTAAGGCATGAAAAACCCTTTAAATAGTGTTTGTTGTGTAGTAAGTATCTAGTAACTGTCAGTTCTGATTGTCCACTGCTGAGTCAGGCCATGTGACAGAGAAAAGGCTTTTCTGATGTTCTTGATTAAGGTTTATACCCAAGTCTCATCCTGGTGCCAGTAAATGAATGTGATCATGAGGGTTACTGGGCATCTATAATGTGCTGAGGTACACATAAGATGTTAGTATTCCTACACACTGGAAAGGAGACTTTGTAAAATATATACCTTATTTAAACCGCCCTTTGTGCCAACCCTAAGTGACTCTTTATATTCCAAAGGGGACTATGAACAAGATATGTACATTTTTCTCATTTAACTCCTAAGGCAATCTTGGAAAATCGACATCATTTCTTTTCTATTTTAAATGTTGCAAACTGGAGCTTGAGAGGTAAAGTGATAGCAAATTGATAAGCAAATTGAGCTAACATGTTTGAGACCAAAAATTATATTGCCTTCAAATTTAATAATTAAAACATGAGAGGACATACATAATATTTTTTGGAGGGATGAGAGAGTTTGCTACACAAATGCTCATTCGCACATGAATATTTCATTTCAAAGTTTTTCCCCTGGAAAAACTTATGGAATGATAGAAATACAATGGGATAATGGGATAATAGAATTATCAATTTACCACATATAAAGTATATAACAGCTAAACCTTGTGGAGTTTAAACAACTGAAATTATTATTGCATGGCTACTTAGTAATCATACCTGTTCCATATATAGTATAATGTAATATGATATTGTATAATATCTCCAGAAAGTTGGAAGACTACTTTAAATTTAGAAGAAAATGAGGAAAGAATTCAGGTGAACTCGTGATGTAGGTTGCAAGCCTGGAGATTCCACTCTGAGAGTTTTAGCATTTTGATTCTTAGTAATTTCCAGATCATAGACTATCTGCTCACCCACCCTCGACAGAGCCTAAGCACTCCTTTCTCTCTTATGGAAAAACACCACAGATTGATTCCCATGGCCAGTCAGTTGGTCTCTTGTTTTGTCTCCTCTTCTTCATATGCCCAGAAACTCTGGCAGGTGAAGTTATCAGGAAATATGGTTAGTCAACTTGCCCTAAGTCTCTTTCCATCAGTCATACCTCACTATTTAGGATATGTGAAACCCTCTGCTGCAGTGTCTGGCCAGACTTGGGCCTCACAAGGATGTAAATGACTTTCAGGTCAGGGCTGGTACGTAATAGCTTCTCCATCAACACTTTGCCCAAGAAGCCTGTGGCCCCAGTAATGAGAATGGACTTGTCATTATAGTAAGCTGCAATTGTGGACATGATTCTTCCCTTTGTCTCTTGCAGCTCCAGAAAGAGGTTTCTGAAAAGAAAGAAATAACAAAAGATTACATTCTTAGAAGTTCTAAGATAAAGTCATTTAAATGTTTCTGGTGCTTGCAGAGTTTTGAATGTAGAAAAAGGTCAGACAGAGTTACAGCATCATGGTTTTTTGGCAACACAATTTATTTCAACCAATTTACTTAGCTCACTGTACATGCCAGACTTTATGCCCAGAACTGTGGGCAAAAAATGAATATAAACATGGTTCCTGCTCTCAAGGAATTGCTTGGAGTCTAATGGAGGAGACAGATACATAAAGAGAATGATATATACATGGTAAGTGCTAAAACAAAAGGAGCCCAGAGGAGGGGTGCATAGCAGGATCTGGAAATTTCAAGAAGGCTCCTACAGGTGGTGACATCTAAGGTGAAACTTGAAGGCAGAGAACGGCTGTGGTGAGGGTGTTTCAGGCCAAATAAAATAAGAGGAAGAACAAAGGTATAAAGTGTGGTGTAGCATGATTTATAGAGGAAATAAAAGGAATTCAAGGTTACAAGAATGTAAATGATAAGGCTAGGAGTGGTCCTATAACCTATAAAACCGAAGCTTAGAACAGCTATCAAAATTTTTAAAATTATGATGTAATTAGTATTTCAGTTGCAGTTTTATTTAGAGACAATACTGGAGCAAGTAATTTTTGGTTTTGCTTGAACTAGCTGGCCCTAGCCCACCCAACCATTTCTGAATTACTATGTTTTTCTCTCCCTTGACCTGAAAATGGTTCGAGTGCCATCTTTTCCTTCATATGTTGCTGTTCGGGTTGAAACATTGCAAATAACAAATGGCAGAGAAGGTTGAATAAGTGAGGCTACAGACTGGAGGCTTGTTAAGTCCTGAAACAGCACCGAGTATAATCTGCTCAGCTAGTCCATTGAAGGCCCTGTTTCCAGAAGCACAGGGCAAGTGGTAGTGGGAAGCCATGCAGCCTTTGACAAAAAGCACTACCTGCTGTAGAAATTGAACATGAAGTGTTTTGCCTTTAAGCCTTAGGTTAAAGATTTTTGATTGGTAGCAATGGCTGAGAGTTTTGAATGAAATAGCATTGGCAGTATGGGAGCAGACTTCTTTTTCTGTCCACTGATTTTTCCAACTACAGTTTGGCCCTAGAGTTCTCAGCTCTCTGCTTGAATGGAATTTGCGTGTATCTTGCATACCAAACTCCAGGGACTGGCCCTGATTTCAGGATTTATAAAGAAGGAAAAAACAAGTCAAAGAGTCAACATCTTGCCTCTTCAACTCCAATCAAGATCACTCTGCCAGTAACTCCTTAAGGAACAATGGCTTTTCACAGTCACAATGTACATGTTATAATTTGTAGTCATAATTTATACTTTGAGAATCATGAGGCTATGTTGTTGGGCAGACCTCTTTGTCTTTAGAAGATTTATTCATTCGTGAATTTACTCAACAAATAATTTGGGGCACCTGCCAAGCCAGGCTCTGTGCTAAGTTCTGAAGATAAACAGGTAAATAAGACAAACAAATCCTTGCTGTCCCTCTGGCAGAGGAGGCCGGCAATACGAAGACATGTAGATAAAACAGGGATCAAGAACGGAAATCACACTCCATCATCAATGCTATTCACTTTAGGAAATCTGGATTTCAAAGCACGTTAGCTATATTCATTGAGCTACTATTTAAACCTCTTTTACAGAGGGTAAATGTGAGAAATATTATTTCGAAGAACAGATTTGAACCTTGTGCAAAACAGCAATGAATAATTTTTTGTCATGTTACATAATGTTACTCATATTACAGTCTATCCAACTACTTTCTCAAGAACTTGGCAGTTGAAAAAAATATTGAATATTTTTTCCTTGCCTGACTTGAAGCTCAGAAAAGTGGTGTCACAAATTTGGAAGGCAGTATAACAACCTAGTTTAGGACATAAGTTCTAAGAGAGATTGTCTGAAATCATATCCCAGTTCTACCACTTATTAGCTTGTGGCCTCAGGCAAATTATTAATTTCTCTATGCTGCAGTTTGCTCATCAGTAAAATAGGAGTAACAAAAGTATCTACTTAATAATAGTGCTGTAGTAAAAATTATATGAGTGAATACATGTAAAACTCTTAAAAATGTAAGTTACCTATAGTATGTATTCAGTAACTATTACCCATTAATATAGTCATTGGTTCTATATTCTCCTTCTTAATCATTTCTGGCTTTTCCTTTTGATATTTATTTTAAATGTTTTGTCTTATGCATTTTATATATTTTCTTTTGGAAATAGGGCGAGGCAATTTTTAACTCAACAATAATCAAGTGAAGTAAAGTGTTTTCACCAAATGCAACTCAACTTGTTGATAAATCTTGCCAATTCCTTTGTATATAAAAATGTTTAGGCACCATAATCCTCTAATATAATATTCAGCATAAGTGAGAAAGGTTTGGATAGGGTGGCTTCTCAACCTCATTTGTTCTGAAGATGTCAGATGCTTGTTTTGTAATATCATGTGCTTTAGTGGAGTCATACTTCCCAGAAATGCAGATATACCATTGAGATATTTTGGTCCCAAACATAGTTTTTTTAGCACGTGATGAAAAATTTTAGAGAGCAGGTAACATTTCTCTAACAAGTTTATTTTTTATGGAACAAAGGCAGGCTTGATGTATCCCCAAAGAATAGAATTTGCCTGCTCTGCCCAGAGTCCAAATGCTTCTCAAACACAACAAACCATGGCCGAGTACATTGAGTGCTCTGAGAGGATACGCAACATAACCAGTGTCTCCTGGCCCTCATCACTGGATTGTCAAGACCAGGTGGCAGAGGAGTCGTGGTCGTGACTCTAATTAAGGCAAGGGATAGTGAAAAATGTCAAAGAGAATTCCTCATCCTCAGACCAAAGCTGCACTGGAAATGTTTCTCCTATTTCTTGCTTTTGCTTTCCAGATACAGCTTGGTTGCTGGCCCCAGAAACTCCTATACAAAATTTGGCTTCCTGAAATCCATTCCATGTGTTACAGCTTTGTGGGTCCAAGAATTGTTAAGTACTAATATAATCCTATAAATAATTAATTATTTTAAAAATCAAAAGAATTTATAGTCAGTAACAGAGGATATGCAACTCTGGAAGGATGAATATGTTTAGAACAGCCAATGGGGTCATGGCTTGCCTTTCATATCTTCTCAGATACCAGTGCAGGGAGCAAAAGATAATTTCTTATCCATCATGCTCATGATATAATTTGTGAGAAAGCCTGAGTCACTTTGCCTATCACTAGAATCATCCTGCATAATAGAGTATCTTATGCTTGAATGAAAAAATAAGGGACCTATGAGAGTCATTCAGTGTATTTTTATTGAATGACAGCTATGTGCCATGCACCATCTAGACTCTGGAAATGGCAGTAACCAAGCCGTAGATCCTTTCTATTCTGAAGCATTTTTTCTCCTTAAGAACACCAGTTTTCCCATGGTCATTAGTGAAAATAGATAGTTCTTACTCTCCTTTTGATAGTAAAATGAGGCTGTTCTCATTTCTAGAGAACAAATGTTAAATTCTGAATCATTATACTCGTGCCAAGTTATACATTTTTGCAACTTGTAGCATATGAGAACTTTATTCTTTGGGTAATTCTTCTGGAAAATAAAAGATTAAGATCTAGACATTTAAGAGAGACAAGTTTATCCAAACTTCTTGGTAATCCTTAAGAGAAAAACATTTTTAAAAAAGAAACAAGGTGCTTTGCCTCTCAGGAATCTTACTCTTGACCAGGGTTTCTTGGTCTTGGCACTATTAACATTTTGGGACAGATAAATTTTTGTTGGTGGGGCTGTTCAGTGCAATGCAGGGTATTTAGCAGCATCTCTGGCCTCTACTCACTAGGTGGTAGTAATATCCCTCTTTCCCCCAGCCAGATGTAACAACCCAAAATGTCTCTAGACTTTGCTAAATGTGCTCTTTGAGGGGCACGAAGGGGTGAGAGGAACTTGCCCTCATTTTAGAGAACCATTGTTCTAGGACCTTTTTTAATTCTTATTTTATAATATTCAGCACATCCTATTAAAAAGTCAAGATTCAAAGATAAAACTTCTGCTTGTGAAGCTAAGTATAAATATGATCCACTGCCACACACCATTTTGTTATATGGAATCATTCATATCTATTACAGTTACCCAAGCAAATTATATGTGCGGCGAATCTTGATCGTATTCAAAATGGAGGTGAAGGAAGATTTCTCCAGAGAAAGATTTCCCATTTTTATTGAACCAAATTACTTTCGGTCTCTGTGCTGTTAAATTAGACTACTAACCTCACCTTTCATTTAGATCGAGCCTTTCAATTTTATTAACCTAAATCTATTGCGGGAAAACTTAAGAAAGAATGGAAACAGGGCTGGCATGAGATCAGATGAGAAAAATTAAAATTTAGTATTGATTGCTGTGTACTAATAATTCTGTGGATAATCAAGTCAGTCTCATCCATAAGTAATTCTGGTTGCCTTTTTTGAAGATTCAGAGTATGTTGTGTGTTAAAGAGATATCTCATGTAGACAATGGAGTTTTGATTGGGAACTATTGAAAAAAAATTAGTGCTGTTTTATAAAATTCAGTAAATGGAAGTTGTTCTGCTTTGTCAAAATTAAACACTATAAATCTTTCAATAAGTACGTTGAATTACGGTAATGCATTTATAAAATAATATTCAATGCAAAAAAGGAGAACATAAACTTGTAAAACATCCTAATATCCATTACAAATCCCTATGAAAAAGATCAGAGGGGAGTGAAATAAATGAAAATAGTTGTAAATAGTGCAATGCAATTAAAGGCAAAGAGTTTTCTTTCATGGTGGTCATTTATTTCCACAATTTTAGAAGGCAATTTAATAATACATACTTTAAAAATAAGTGCTTAGAAAGTAATGGCAACCAGCATTTTTATAGTCTCTTCTTTTATTGTGGGGCACTAGAACTATAAAGCTATTTGCAAAAGAAACTCCCTTAGTTAAAATGTATTTAAATTCATATGTGGAAGACCTAACCCCTAATGTTAATGTATTTGCAGATAGGACCTTTGGGAAGCTACTCAGGTTAGATGAGGGCATAAAGGTGGGGCCTCAATCAGACAGGACTGGTATCCTAATAAGAAGAGGGGAGAAACACTAGAGAACCATCTCTCTTTGAACAGGGACTAAGGAAAGGCCATGTGAGGACACTGTGAGAAGGTAGTTATCTAAAAGCCCAGAGAGCTCTCACCAGACACTGAATTTGCTGGTACCCCACTCATGGACTTCTGTCTTCTAGAACTGTGAGAAATAAATTGTTGCTTAAGTTACCCAGCCTGTGGTATTTTGTTATGGCAAGTTGAGCAGACTAATAAATACACAAACATACTTGAACAGAGACATGTGCATTTTTGGATAAGTGAGTAAAATAGCTCTTGACAATAATATCAACCTTCATATCAATCTTTTCAATTCTGGGGTAAAACTTTATAATGAAGCAAATGTATCTGTCTCATTTTCCCATCTTTGTGACCTAGAGGTAGGATACTAGTTCTTGGTTTCCAAAGGTTTGTGTACATATGAACAGGTCTTTTACCATAAACGACAGCAACCTCATTAAACCAAGCCTTAAAAACCTGCATATCACAATTACAGAATATCACAATTCTGTTTATCAAGTACTTAGTGAAAAAGAGTTTTCATCAGAGAGTTCTTCCTTTTTATTGCTTTAGTTTTCTGAGCATATCCCAAATTATACAATTCAGTAACAAACTTAGGTATCTTTCACTGTGAGCTTCTTATATAAAGTTATTCTGAGAGAACTTTTAAGTTCTTGATGGAGGAATATTAATCCCCAGGGGTACTGTGGGCAGCTGCTGGGCACAGGTCACACTAATTGGATTGGCAATGCTCCATTGTCAAGAAAAACCAATTTAGAAACTGTCCCAGCTGGGGACTGATGGTCCAACCTGGCTTTAAGAACATAAAATTTAGCAATCACCTCAACACATTCTTTTAAGTTTGCTTCTGCTTAGCTTATTATTAAGCCTTCCAAAAAAAAAAATAAATAAATAAAAAGGATCCGACCTAAATTAATTCAACATTTCATCATAATTGATTTAATAGGTGTATTGAGTACCTACTGCATGCTACATATCATGTAAGGCATAGATAATTAATACATAAACATTCTTACTAAATGGTGAAACATTTAAAAATGTATGGTATTATTACTATTGTATATAAGTAAGTCAAATATCGGTCAGCATGTGAATAATCTAAAATGATATCAAGAATGTCATAATCAAATGTAAATATTGATGCTCCTTATTTCCTCTTGGTGAGTTATAAATTGGTCAGGTTATAAATAAAAGAATGGTTTGTCAACACAATGACAAAAAGCAACCCTACTGAATGGATAGTAAGCCAAAATACCTTTTCATGCTCTGTTTAGAATTAAAGACTATTTTTATTTTGGGGATGACATGACATATATAGATATACATATATAGATATATATAGATGACATGAAATAGATATACAAATATATGGAGTCTTTGGGTGCTGTTTACTCTGCTTTTTGATGTCCCATAACTTAAATACTATGATGTAAAGTTAACAATATTTAAACACTGTGATATAAAATCAATACATTTTATGTTACATAATAAGGGGATTCGATGGTAAAGAAGACAAACACATTGGCTTCACACACACACAAATATATTCATAACCAAATAAGGAAGAATTACTCATGACAATTACAGTCCTCATTTCTATAATTGTTCACACGGTCATTGCTGGTATTTATAGCTATTTTCTTACACTACTTATTCTGCATTCCCTTTGCCCCCAGCAAGCACTTTGGCGGCTCATGGTTCTTTACCTGGTGAGGTGACCCAAACCTTCATTCCTGAAAGGTCTGGGCCATTAGTAGTCCTCCCTGATTAAGGTCATACTTCTGCATTGACTTTCATCACAGACATGGTAATACTAAGAGATGCCCTAAGGGGTCTCCTGTATTTCAAACATACTCTTCCTCACTTCCATTATAGAACAGCGGTCCAATTTCTCCTTGGTAATGGGAACAATAACCTCAGCCAGCAGAGTAACTAACTCCCTTCTTTGCCTGTTGGTTCAGAGGCATGAGGAACCCAAAGTGGCTGGGCAGCAGTCTGAACTTTCAGTCAATGGAATTACTGCTGCGTCTCCTGGTGGAAACATCCCTCCCTTTAGAACTAAGGCCTCTAGGCCAGCAGAGCATAATTTTGTGGGAGCGGGAAGCAATAATTTTACTTTGGCGCCACTAAGAATAATACTAAGTAGTGATGTCCTAATTTCTACCCCTTTGTTCCTGGAC
Source organism: Eidolon dupreanum (assembly GCA_028627145.1). Classification (NCBI taxonomy): domain Eukaryota; kingdom Metazoa; phylum Chordata; class Mammalia; order Chiroptera; family Pteropodidae; genus Eidolon; species Eidolon dupreanum. The sequence continues at coordinate 31,584,541 of CM053503.1, read as the reverse complement.
CCATGAATCCTGGGCTATAGGAGAAATAGCAGCATATATTGGAGGCTGATTCAGACCATATATAGCCTTCCAAAGAATCTTGTCCCAGCCTTGCAGGGTCCTGCAACTTAGCTGGCATTGCAGATGAGATTTTAAAAGGCCATTCCACCATTCTCTCAAGTCAGTTGCTTCAGGCTGGTTGGAAACATAGTAAGACCTGTAAACTCCATGACCGTGAACCCACTGCCACACTTCATTTGCTCTCCAGTGCCTTGATCAGAAGTAGTGCTATGTGGAATACCATGATGGTGGATAAAGCATTCTGTAAGTCCACTCATGGTACTCTTGGCAGAAGCATTGTATGCAAAGACAAATTCATATTAGACTATGTGACTATTCCAGTAACAACAAAACACTGACCATTTCCTGATAGGAGTGGTCCAATGTAATCAATCTGCCAGTAGATATCTGGTTGGTTACCCTGAGGAATGGTGCCATGTCAGGGACTCAGTATTGGTAATCTGCTATTGGCAGATGGGGCACTCAGCAGTGGCTGCAGCCAAACTGGCCTTGGTGAGCAGAAGTCCATGCTCCTGAGCCTATGCACAACTTCTCTCTCTACCACCATGGCCACTTTGTTCATGAGCCCATTGGGTGATGTCAGGGATGACTGGGTTTCTAAAGAGGCTGACTGGTATTGACAGAATAGGTCATCCTAACTACTTGAGTATTAAAATCTTCCTCGGTCGAGGTCACTCTTTGGTGAGTATCTTCATGTTTTTCTCATTCCACACACACCTTGCCCAGACTTCCTTGTCATCAATTTCTCAAGTTCCTAACCACCAAGTGTACAACCCACATCTAAATAAGTGCACTGCTTGAAGTTCTGCTCACTGAGAAGATTTCCCTTCACCCTTGTCCTTCAGTAATGTTCCAGAAAGGGGTTTTAGTGTGGCAGCTGTCCACTTTGGATGGTGTGTATATATCATGAGAACCATCTATAAACCAAACCCAAGATTTCTCTTCTGTCAACTGATTGTAGGGAATTACCCATGAGGCCATAGGTGCTGCCTGGGAGAGAGAAGGTAGTATAGCAAGAGTGGGGACAATGGACATTTGAGCCACTTCATGTAATTTACTTTAGCCTTCAGTGCCTGCTTGGGCCTGATCAGATATATACAACTTCCATTTAATGGAGTGCTGATGTGCATGCCCAACTTTATAGGTTGGTGGGTCATTGCTTTATGATGGGCAGCTCATTTTTCATAGTAACTTGGTGGCACTGATCTCTGCAATCCTTCTAGGAATGAAGTATTTCTTTTGGTTTACTGTTCTTCTAGGTAGAGGCAGGTCTTGTGACTTCCACTGGCCCTTTCCACCATAATGGAAACTCCACAGATCAAGGAATTTCAGTACACAGATCAAGGAACCAGTGTGTGGGATCCTGCCAGCTGCTGAGCCTATCTATTCCAGTGATGCATTCCAGAGTTGGGGAAATAACCATGGAGTGAGCTCGAAGACTCACTTGGCCCACCTTGAGAAGGACTCGAGGTAAAACTCCATTGATCACCTGACCTTCATAAGCTCCTATTCTGACTGATGGATCTATTCTGATAGTGCTGGTCCTGGGATTAGTGTTGGTTCAGAGCCGGTGTCCAGTAGTCCCCAAAAGCTCCCACTATTTCCTTTCCACCAGTGTAGTGTTACCCTGGCAAAAGGCTGTAGACCCCTCTGGGGTCTTTTCTCAAGGGGCCTTAGCCTCCCCTTCATTCAAGTCTGTATGTAAACTGGCTCAAGTCTGGGAATTGATTAAGGAGTCATGACTCTATATTTATAGTTCAAGTTAGATTTTTCTTCAGTTCAGACCTGGAACTTTTCTGCTCATACAGATCAATTAAGAATTTACCAGGCTTCCCATCTATTTCATTTCTAGGAACACTGTGATCAACCAGCCAATGCCATAGGTCTCTACGAGTCAGAGTGTTCTGATTGCTGCTTTGACTCTGCTGTAGATTATGGTAACCACGACCACTTTGACTTTGGCAATTATGGGTCACCACTTGCTTCTTGCCACCCTGGGATCCCCACTGCATTTAGGTTTGCCATATCAATGACAGAAGTTTCTATGTAATTTCTGGACTACAGAGAAGAATGATCACAGAGCTCTTCAAGAATACTGGTGTTCCCCTCACAAATTTATTTCCATGGCCCAGCCAAGTTGACACATAAAAAGAACCATTACGATCACTATATTTTCTCCTAACACATTTACCACATGCAGGATTTCTCATTTTTTGTTTGTTTGTTTGTTTTTAGAAACAATCTTTGCTTGATGGCTTGGTAGCTGAACATAAAATATTGACAGGAAGAAAGTTTTATTTATTTATTCAATTTGGAATTATTTCTTTTGTTTGTTTTTCAACCAAAGTATTCAATACTGAAATAATTTCATCTTATCTAAATTCTTCTATCTCTAGACACCTTAAGTAAGAAAAAAAAAATACATGGTGTAATACAGCCACAGTAAGAAGAACATTGGTCTAGGAATTATAAAATCTAAACATGAAATTTGCTTCTAACAGGTCATGTAATCTTGATAGTTCTCGGACTCAATTTTCTTTCTGTTAAATAATATACTACTTATTTCACAGAATGGACTTAATAATCAAGTAAAGTAATGGGCAAGAGAGATTATTACTCCAAGTGTCATCTGGCTAGAACAGAATAATGTCTCTCTCATTCTGGGTGTTAATGTGTTATACTATTAATACTGCTTTGACCTTGAATTCAAATACTTTTGCTTATTTATTAATAAATACTGAGAACACATCTTGTCACCTTAAGTAGGTAGTAAAACACTTGACACAGATGATGTATTTTTGAGTGTATTATTCCTCACATGCTAACTAGCACAGTACTATGCAATGAAAAGTGGCTGAATAAATATCGTTGAATCAATGAATAAATGAGTCATTTAATCACTGAATAAGAAGTCTGTGAACCAAACCCTAGTGGGCATATGAATCATTTGGAAAGCTTGTTAAAATGCCTCTTTACTTGATCTCACTGATTCCAAAGTCTGAGGTAGGGCCCAGGTAGATGCATTTCAGTGAGCATCCCAGTTCATGCAGATCTAAGTGGTAAGAGAAGTGCTGGTGTAGGGGATTCGACTGAGCGTCTTCTGATCCCAGATCATATTTCATACCTTAGTGTATATCTTTAATATAAGCCTGTGTTGTCCCTAAGATTCATTTTTGTTTCTTAAACAGACATATAAATAATCTGCTTACTTGAGAATTCTCATTTCTAATAATAGTACAATGTGGATAACACAGTCGGGAAGCAGGAGAGCGTGGCTTCTACTCACCCAGGGCCTAAGTCTGTGCTTCAACATCCTCCAGTTTGCACTAAGGTCATTTTGACAGAGACTTTCTACATATTTACTACAAGTATCAGAGTTCAAAGATGTCACCAATAACAACACACGTATTGGGTGAAGTAGAATGGGGACACATCTTGTCAAATAACTACAGCTTTTAAAAGTTATTTTTTCCTGTGTTCCTGCTTCTCAACAGTAAAACAAATGGCTACTTAAAGGATTTTTTAAAATGCATAGTACGAATTTATGGATGGGTAGTAGAATAGCTTACCAATGATTAATAAATATATTGTATTGCTCGGTCATGAAAGGGTTATACATCAAGGTGTACTAATTTTTTTTACAAGATAGTCATTTTCTCTGCTGCTCATATGGGTTAAAAAACTTATTCAGACTCATTCAAGCAGAGCCTAGAAATAAAGTTGAAGATTTCCATTTCCCAGTCCATACAACTGTATCTCAACCTTTTATTCAACAAGGAAACTATGTGGAAACAATAGTTGAAATGTGTGAAGATCCGTAACAAGAAGGCCTGATTAAAAGGAAAATGCATTAACATCATGAGCTTGGTCCATCAAAAAGATAATTGATTCATAGTATAATACTAAAAACTTGCTACAAAATTGTAGCGTAAATTATTGTTTGCACCAAAAGATTATGCTTATATTTAAAAACACATAGTTCTTTTGCAGATATGTGGGTTGCCAAAATTTAGTACTATCAATAGTTAGACACGGTATTTATGAGCAGTATCCATACAAAGTAAAAGCAGTATAAATCACTGCATGTAGTGAGATTTCAAAAGCTTAGTCACGGCCACATACCACCTAATTATTGTTGAACTATGTAAGAAATTATATTTTTAAAAAGGTTAATGTGAAGGTTAATTATACATATATCCATATAATGTGGTAAACTGGAAATCATTATTTCCTAATGGAAGTTACTGATCATAACTTGTGCCAATAAATTAGTAGTCATTCAGGAAATATCTGAATAAATGTATAGTTGACCCTTCAACAACATGTGTTTGAATTACACAGGTCCACCTAAATAAGGCAGATGTGGATTTGAATTTTAGCTCTACTGTTTACTAGCTATGATCTTAGGCAAGTGACACCTTCACCAGATGTTTTCCTCATTTATAAAATGGGAATGATATTCTTGGGAAGATTTAATTTTAAAAGGCTGGAGAGAACCTGGTCCATTTTATAGTTGGGTCAATGAGGCTGGAAGGAAAGAGATGGGTGGTAGAAACATGGGAAGGACATTTTGTTTTTTCTCTTACTATATTCTATCTCATATATCCATGTACAAGAGTTTTCTGCTGTACAAGAGGTGGAGTTTTTCAAGGACAGAGACTTTAGTCATCGTTATGTGCTCCGAATATTATATTTAAATGAGTAAATTGGTCTGATCTTGTCTCTAGCTGCATTTGTGTTCAGTATCAGTTTTATAGCACATGCTTGGGCTCTTTGAGGGCAGAGATGATAGATTTGTTTTTTATACCTAGTGCCCGGGAAACTCCAGGAGATCAATCAATGTTATTTAAGTGAATGAACAAATGAAAAAAAGATGGATTAATGGATGTGTGGAGGATTAAGTGCACACTAGTAATGGCTGGATGTTAAACCAGGTCTCTTTTCTTTGAAATCCTAATCTCCAAGGATTTTCCCATACAAAATGCAAGAGACTCTGCCTGTCACATCGAGATGTACAGTCCCCGAGAGGCTGTGTGAACCAGCTGGCTTGGAACATATTTCTGTGAAATCATTCGCATAAGTTTACCATTTAAAGTTCAAATTCTGCACCACTCCTCATGGATGCTAATAAGATAAACTACTTCAAGTCATCTTTCTTTTCTGTTCATTGAACAGGACTTTAAAATTCCATTTAATGTATACATTGGCACTTTCTTTCCAGAATTTAGCATTTTTCAGGGAGGAAGTGACTAAAATAGTCATTCTTGATTTTACATATCATTATAATTTTTGTCATCAATCACGTGATTATTTTTTCAGTTACATTTTAGAAGCTCTGGTGAAAAAAAGGAGCATATCGGAATATGTAATTACACAGCAAATAGCAGTCAAGGTAACACCTACTTTCTTCAAAATAGCTATGTGATCTAAGTTGGGTAATTCATTCATTGATTCATTCACTAATTCATTCATTTATTCATTTATTCAACTGCTCATGAGGTATACACTATGTTCTAGGCATTGTGCTAGATGATGGGGATACAATGATAAACGAGAGAATTACCTGTGTAGGATAAAGTGCTTTGTCTGTCACCATGTGAGAACAGCTGCAAGTGACTTTAAGCTCATTGGTATCCCCAGAATACATTCTAAACTCAGGAGGAATTTAGAAGCCTATTAGGTAGGACCTTGCAGTTTCTTTAGACCTTGGAAATTTTCTAGAAGTGAAGTGAATGAGATGGACAATTTCATTCTCCAAAGGAATTCACAGGTGTTTTGGCAACAACCAATATACCATTTTAGCTCTAACCTAATTCCGCAGAAGAGGATCTAGTTATACCAACATAATCTGACTTTCTCACACCCACCCAGTTCTGATCCAAACTCCAGCACTGACATCAAGAAAAATGTACCAGATACTGGTGATTTCAAACATTTGCAGAGACTGTAGTTCTATTTGTTGAGTGCCTGCTATACAATAGCACTGTGATGAATGCTTTCCATGGGTGCAACTGAAAGACTGAATATACAACTGGAAAATGGCCAGACCATATGTAAAAATAAAACTTTGATCCACAACCTTCAGTAACTGCTCAGGAACCCAATCTCTTATCCATAAAAAACAATCCAGGAAGCCAGCTAGCTATAAATCAGATCTGCAGAAAGTCAAATTTTTACTTCTAGTAACAATCCAAGAAGCTAAACAATAACTTCTGTACAGTTGGCCCAGAACAGACAGGATTTGATTAACAACTGACAGCTTCCCTAATTTTTGTCCCCACTTCCAACTTAGCACTAACCAGAGAATGACAAATACACACCCCTAACCAATCCCACAAGATGCCCTGCTTCTAGTTGGACTGCTTACAGCTTCTGCTTGTCAATAATCTCCAATCAGGGCATACCTGAAGACTTTCCCTTTTCCTCTATAAAGTTTTCCCACTCATTTGCCTGCTTCTGAGTCTGTGCCAAAACACAAATGACTGTGGCTGACTTCCTCATGATAGAGAGCTCAGAATAAATAGCCTTCGTTTGTTCTCATTTGGTTGGTCTTCATTTATTTCTACACAACTATTATACTCATTTTAAAAATAAGGGAATTTATAGACATTAACTTTTGCATGGAGCCACACAAACAGCAGAGCAAGGTTCTTAATCTGATCTCACTGATTCCAAAGTTATTTCATTAACAATTACCCAAAGGTAGAAAGATAAAAGAGGCTTTTCCTCCACTATCCTCTGCTAAACCTAATTTTTACTTTGGAGTACTTTTATCTTTCCTTAAAAAGAAGTCACTCCAAATATAATACTATTAGTATATACACCTGCTGATTTAGCAGAAAAATTCAATTCATATGCACTATTAAAAAGTTAAGGAAATGTTAAGGTTATAATGATAACCTTAATTCCATAATTTCTTAATTCCAAATATGTATGTGTGTGAATTGATTATATGAACAGGTCTAGAGCCCAGTAGGTGGTGAGACTTGAGTTGCTTGTGGGGAAATGATTTTTTATGTTGTCACCGATTCATAAGAACCACAGTGCTGGCCCATTCCACTACATCCCAGTGAATGAATTAGGGCATTTCACTTACTGCAGGTGGGCCTCTATGTAACTTCAAAAGGACTGAAAAATAGCATGCTAGCTCCAGGATGCAGAATTTTAGCATGTGTATAGTCACTAATTTAGAGAATTGGGTAAACTTATCAGTATAATGGTGTTCAGAAGTCATGAACAAGAGTAGATTAAGGATAATAAAATTTTAATGAAAGGATGCATTTTGTTTTAGTTACTACATTTTATTTGTCATTTTGAGTTACTCAATTCTAAACAGAGTGAAGGCCTTAACCTTTCTCACATAAACATTCCTCTCTAGTCCACAGAAACACTGAAGTTTTGTGTCAAGACTTGTGCAAATCCCATTGTGTAATAGGAAATTCTGTGCATTGAAATGGATGTACAAAAATATCCAGAGGCAAGGTCCATGCTTAGCATCCAGATTCTACTCTCCAAAAATCCCACATTTACCATCTCTAACTGTCACAAAGTATATCTGCTGAGTGATTTCTCCGTAGAAACTCTAGATCAGTAGGGGGCATTCCCCATCCTCAGACACCTTAGGGTCTTTAGGTACACCCACCAGCAATTCTCTCAGGAATCAACCCCTCCCTGGTGCCTCTTCAGGAATTAAAGACAGGAAAGACAGCAAGCGAAACAAGTCCTGCTTCTGGAATACACAAGAAAAAGGAGACTGCTTCTCATTTCAAATGTTGACACAGGAAGGAAAGGAAAAATTTTACATTTCATTTTTTTGAGAAGTAGCTCCAAATACAACATCAAAGGAAACATTGGAAGCATTGTCAGGTCACAGTGAAGTCTGGAAAAAATACCTCAGTATGCAAAAATTAAAAAAATAAAATAAATGAATCGAGCTAGAGAAACAAGAGGAGAGAGGGGGAACAATTTTATTTTTCCTGCTCAGAAGAAAAAGGAACTAAGTAATATATACACACAAAAACAAAAAACACAGCTTGCAGAATATCTAGGTAAAATAACTTGAAATTTACAAAAATTTCTTCTTCATTTCTTAAGAGAGTATTTTTAGATTTGTCCAATATTAAGTAAAAAGTCACAGTTATACTTAAGGAAGAAGAAAAGTAAAGTGCATTTTAGCATATGTTTACATACATACACAAACATCTACACATTATATCTATATTCTCACATATACACATACTTTATATATGTAGAATATACATAGCTTAATTTTTCTTTAGTACGAATTCAGAATGACATTATCAAAACCAGCCCTTAAATACAGAATAAAATTTCTAGCATTAAAATAATGTACACCTTTTATCTATGAATAATGACATAGTACAGTTACCCTTTTCAATTATATCATCTCCCCTCCTCCTCCCGTCGAAAAATTGTGCCTGGAATTGATACTGGCCTAGTTCTGGTTGGAAGCAGTTTTAACAGATATAGTCCCTTTTCAATAAAAGCTTACAAAGAGAAAAAGACAATGCTAATAAAATGTAAAATGATGATAATTGCACATAGAGAATTCTAATTTGGAGCTAAGAGAAAGGCAAAAATCCTTTTAAGGAGATCATTTCTTTTTTGCTCAGGAAAGGAAATTATGAGCATGTTTAGTTCTTAGAACCATCATCTCTTACCCTCTATATGACAGAGAGAGAGCGAAGGGCTGGAGAGGGGGAGTGGGGAGGAAGACGAAGAGGAAGAGTAGGGGAAAGAGGAGGATGGGGAGGGGCAGGAGGAGGGGGAGGAGGAGAAAGGGGCCAGGGGAAGATGGGGAGGAGGGAGAAGTTAGAAGAGGGGGAGGAGGGAGAGGGAGAATAAAGGGTATTACAGAGGAAAGTGAAGTGATGGGAAGTCTCTCAGGAAGAAGGAATTTGAATTAAAAAATTCTGTTATGTAAACAATGAGGCAGGAAAGTGAAGTAAAATTTTCAATACAAAATTCTCATTTTGTGCTATAACTTCTATTATCCCATGCCTTTAGAAAGTGTCTACTATATTTATGTTAGTAGTACTCACAGTAAAGGGAGCGTGTCTGCCACAGGGAAGTGATATGGAATGAGCAGCCATCACAGACGAGGAGCAAATTAGCCCAGTTATGAAGAATCCAGTGAGAACAAGAATCAGAATGGGAAGTGATCAGGAGTATTGGTGAGAATGGGTATATCTGTTGTGTCATCTACATTGGTGTAGAAGAATTTGGAGTGAAGAGGAAGATGGTGACTCAGATACCAAAGCTATGAAAGAGTATGAAGGAATAACCAAGATGCTGGTGGATGGCAGTGATACTAGGTAGAGTAAGAATCATATGGCGTGGCCTAGGAAAAAGATGTCTGGAGGTACAATGCATAGGACCTAAGAAAATGCTGAATACCCTCCTGACCATGGGAAAGGAAAAATAAACTATTTGAGATAGCTCTTAATAGAATATTCAAATTTCAAAAAATTAAGGAAATAAAAGGGCTTCCACAAATATTATAGAAAGATCAGGAGTGAGGGATGCAGTAGGAGAAAAAAACTACAAGAAGGGAAGAAAAGAATGTGGAGATGAGAGTAGGGAATGACGAATGACTAGAGAGGTTTGCAATTTGAATGCTATCCAAGAGTGGAAAGAATGAGACCAGCCTGAAGCTGGGTGAGTGCAGATCCCTGGTGTGTTGAAAGCTTGATGAGAGACGATATTCACATTGCTGAGCTTTTGTTCCAGTTTTCAAGGAGAAAGTTGGTGAGATAATGTTTTTGAAGAAATCTTAGCCTAGGATTGCAAATAATTAGTTCAGTCCTAGAATCTTGTATTGGAAACAGCATTTGTCTCTTCCTAAGAATAAACTGCAAAATCTGAATTCTTGGATCCTGACTCCCAACGCCTTAGAGATGTGCTTTTTTTCAGCATTGTAGACCATAATATCATACCAATATCTTCCCTGAACTTTTGAAAATCTATTTTCCCAAAGTTTCTGGGTGTGCCCCGTGTTCTCAAGGCTCTCATCCACTCTTTTCTGTTGCCACACCTGTACAACCTCTCCTCTTTGACTAAGAGATCCTTAATGGGGAGGGTTGTTCCTTTTTTATCTCTGTATCCCCAGTATTTTGAGCTATGCATGGTAGATGATAGGCACACAATGTGTGTTTGCTGAATGAATGAAGCATAGAAATAAACCTACTTGTATCTATACCCACTCTTTTCAATAGAGGGAAAACCTGCCTCTCTGTATTTTGGGCTCATCCCTCTACTTGTGTTTGGATTCAGTCTTCTCTGAGAGCTATATGATTGATTATTCCTTCTTTCTTGCATTATCAATCTGCCCCACTCAAAACTATTCTTCCTTTCATCTTTGGAATATCTTTCACAAATTACTCTCTCCTGCCTAAACCTCACCCTTGAGCTTCAGGTCATGGAGCACAATTGCTTACTGGACATTTCACTTGGATATCACAAAGGCACCTTAATCTTAGGACCTTTTCCCTAAGGACAGGTTCTTATTATAGTTTTTTTTTTTCCTCCTATCATCTTGAATGAAATCACTGTCCACCCTTTAGTACAAGCCCTAAAGTCAAAAGTCACCTTTTTCACTTTCTTCTCTCTAACCTCCCTACCTACCCATTATAAAGTACTGACAGTCACCTCTTGAATTTGTCTAATCACCTACCTTTCCACAACCACCTAAGCATGTGACCTAAGCTACCACAATATCTTGCCTGAGTTGTCATGTATTATGGAGAGTGGGTTATAAGATGACAAGGTCCTTACAATCTGTGAGGGCAACCAAGGGTTGCCTCGTCTCTGCAAACTCCTTCTGAGAACAAGAAAGTATAAACACAGCCAAAGGCAGGCAAACAAGCTGAAGGCCATGAGAAACTATGGCTTGGGAAAAGTAGAAGAAACAGTTACTAAGTTGTTATGACTAAAGGAAACTGCTTATGCCAACTAGTATGTTCTTGTATAAAAGTAGCTTGCAAAAATAAAACTGCGCCATTGTCCACCATCAGTGGGCAGTGGATCTCCTGATCCCAACTTTCTGTCTTTCTTTTCTTCATCTCCCACCATTCCCACTCAGGTTTATTTTCCAGGGCTGTGTTGGATGTGGCAGTATTTACCACTTGCTGGACGTGGCAGTGTATACTAGTAAGTTTTCCTACATCTGCTTATAATCACATAAATCCCCAGATCTGATCTGTCTGCCATACTGCAGCCAGTTCCAGTTTGCAAATGAAAATCTGATACCCTCTAATATCTCTAAATACCTCATATCTTTCATGGCTCATAGGATAAGGCTGAAATCTCCAAGGTGACCTCAAAGGTCTGATGTAGTTTGGCCTCGGCCCATCTCTCCAGCAGATCGGAAAACATAGTCTCCTGTACTTGCTCTGCTCAAACACCCTGTCATCTTTCATGTCATTCTCCACTCACCATAGGACTTGGCACATGTCTGAGAGGCACCCAAACTTAAAAACCTTAAAATAAATTCGTGAACCACCTCTCCTAACCTGCTTCTTTCATAACCTTCCTCATTACAGTACATAAAAACTTTGTGTTTCTCAGAGCAAAGACATTGAGGCCATCCTTGATTCTCTTTTTCCCACATTCTATGTCCAGTCCTCAGCAAATCCCATCCTACACCTACAAAGTATATTCAAGGTCTGAACACTTCTTATCACCTTTGCTTATACCAAATTTGTCCTAATTGTTGTAATAGCCTTTAAGTGGTTCTTGTTGCTCTCACACTTGCTCCACTAATATATAGTCTGTTCTCTATATATTAGTGCAAGTGACCCTTCTCAAGGGCAAGTCAGGTCTGTCACTTCTGTGGTTAAACTCTCCAATAGCTGCCTTTCTTACTTATATAAAAGGTGCTGAATGATTTGGCCCTATTACCTCTCTGATGGCATATAATACCACTGCCTTCCATCCTGTCCTCCCCCCACACTCCCCCTATAAACTCAGACCTAGTCCCTTTCATTCCTAGAACATGCCCAGGGATGCTCTACTCCTGGCCTCAGCTCTCATTCTTCCCCCAGCCCAGAGAGACCTCCCCCAACGTAGTTGATGACTTGCTGCCTCTCCTTAAGATTTCATTTCAATGGTAGCTTCTTGTCACCTGTCACATATCCACCTCACCTCCCCACATTGTACTCCCTACTCGAGTTATCCTTTATTTTTCTTCATAGCACTTATAACCAACCACCTGACATCATTTTTATTTGGTCATTTGTTTTTGGTCTGTTTCATTCCCTAACTAAAACATGGGCAGGAAATTTGTTTTGTATACTGCTGTCTGCTCAGTACCAGCTTGACACATAGAATGACTGCATGATGGATGTTGTTCCCATTTTTGGAATGTTCTCCAGTCTATCTTAGTCTTATCAATACCCAGTCATCCCTCAGATATCAGTTTACTTCTCACTTCCACTGAGAAGCCTTCCCTGACCTTTCATATTCGGTTTAATCTGTAATGAAAACTCTTCCCACACACCTTTCCTCTGTTAGCATTTATCACAGTTGTAATTTGACATTTATCTGTATAACTACTGATTAAAATTGCTCCTCCACTAGACTTTAAACTCCATGAGGGCAGGAACACTATCCACTTTTAGTGTAGAGCCTAGCACTTGGTAGGTATTCAATAAAGATTTTTTTGAATGAATAAAGCAACAAACAAAGGAATATGGTCTTTTAAAAAAGTTTCTGACATCCTTACTTCACCAAGCAATTTCATTTTGTTACTCAGGATGACTTTGTTTTTCACTGTATTTTCTTTAAATCGAGAGATGGAACTGTCAGCAGGTATATCATGAATTTAAAGTGAGATTGCTAATAGAGTAATGCCTGTCTACACTACCTGTGGGGCTCATTTAAAAATCAGATTTCAAAGCCTCACATCTGCATTTTTCATACAGATCTATTTAAAAATATCAGATAGATTTCAGGAACTTTACACCTTATTATATTTTGTTTCATCATCATTAGGAAAATTAAAAACCAGGCTACAGTTTCAAAATATGTCAATTCTTATACAACAGGTAAACCACAAATGGAAGCTCAGCATGCCAAACTCTATGGGGAAGATGGGCTCTAGATTAGTATACTCTATCATGGGTGAAAATGCTTTTAAAAATAACCATTGTTGACCTAACTGCAAAAAATGCCAAAACTGAGTAACTACAGAAAGAGATTTGCTGAGTTTCCGCAAATGAAGGAAAACAAAACAAAACAAAACAAAACAAAACAAAAACCTTTATATTCTCTCTGTTTTCCTTCTACCCAAGATAAAGACATTCTTTCATGAGTTTCACGCTAAGATGCTGCAGATGCCATTCAGGAATAGCCATACTTCAGGATGATTTTCTACCAGAATATGATGGGGGAAAATAGATAAATCATTACAAATATAATTTTATAGCAAATTTCTCAAATGAATATTTTTGATAGTACACTACTTAAAATAATTCGTTTAAAATTTAAACCTTTAAAGTAAATGTAATCTTAAGAAAGGAAGGTGCCATTTTCAAAATAAAAATAAAGCCATCACCCCAACATTTTAAAATTGAAAATCCTGACTATTTTTTGTTTCATCTGGAGACAAAACAACCAATATAAAAAGTTGAAATATAGTTCTATTATAATATTTTGCTGAAAAGGTAAATTAGATTAGTAAAGGTAATGAGGTTTGAAAAACCTACTCTTTATAAAACAAAACAAAAAACAAAATGAAAGCCGTTTTTATTAACCTTAGCAAAGTACATCAATGAAATACACAGTTTTTCGCTATTATTCTGTCTTAGCGTTAAGTCTAGAAAGGGGCAAATGTTCATTGCCCTGGGAAACCAAAGACAACATAAAAATTCCTAGGAAAAGAAATTTTTCCTGCAGTCAAGAGAATGATGCTTTTTTAGATGTTTTACTTGGCTGACACGAAAATTTCTTATTTCATAGTGTTCTTGAAAAATTGTTTAAGTAATAAAGCATTCAGCATGGATAAAACTTTCTGGAAACAATCAGTTGTAATATGCGTAAAAGGCAAAATGGCAAATAATAATGCAGAAAGTCTTGAGGCAAATGCTATGAATATATAGAATATCTGCTCAATAGAGAAGAAAGGGGGCTACTTCTTACCCATAATTTAAAATTACTCATTCATTGTTTATTAACTCTAAGAAAGATGGAAAGGAAAATGCATGTTAATTGTCAGGAGTGAGATAATAAGAAATCACTGTGTCAGGAATAATGGATTAACCATTTATATATTACCCATTTATACTGACAATGTTTTGTTTCAGAGGTCTTCATTATAATGTTTCTATTTTCTTTAATGTAAATTCCTTTCATAATTTTTAAATAAATTCTTTAATATTGCCAATCAAATGCCTTAAACAAAATGCCTTCCTCGCTCTTAGCAATCAAAGCCAAATCTGTTGACAAACACCAGAAATCAAAATTATAACAATTATAGCACATCATGTGCTCTGCAGAAACTGGACCATCTCCACCCTCTGAGAGGTCTCTCATTCTTCACCAAGATAGAAAAAATAATCTTCTTAAAAGAGGAAAGGTGACATTTGCTTTGAATTTTATTTTCTGATCTTATTCTTTTTAATCTAAGTAAAATACATTTATTTAAATATTATGTTCCATGTTCTTTCTTTTTTTAATTTTATAATTTTCATCTTTTTATTTTTATTTTTTTAATTAAGTTTATTGGGGTAACAATGGTTAATACAATTATATAATTTTCAGGTGTACATTATAATTTGACATCTGTATATTCTATTGTGTTTACCACCCAAAGTCCACTTTCCTTCAGCCACCATATATTTGATCGCCTTTACCCACTTCACCCTCCCCTTACCCCCAATATTTGACCCCCTTTACCCTGTCTACCTCCTGCTCCTCCCTCCTCCCCACCCTCTGGTAACCACTAGTCTACAGTCCATGTCCATGAGTCTTTGTTTGTTTGTCCTGTTCCTTTGTTGCTTTTAGGTTTATATTCCACATATAAGTGATATCATGTGATTTTCAACTTTTTCTGTCTGTCTTATTTCGCTTAGCATGATTATCTCGTGGTCCATCCATGTTGTCGCAAATGGCAGTATTTCATCTCTTCTTATGGTTGAGTACTATTCCATTGTATATATGTACCACCGCTTCTTTATTTAATTACCTATTGTAAGACACTTCACATGTCCTGGCCACTGTGAATAATGCTGCTATGAACATCGGTGTGCAAATATCTTTTGGGATATGGGTTTTCAAGTCCTTGGGGTAAATACCCAGTAGAGGGATTGCTGGATCATATAGTAGATCAATTCTTAGTATTTTGAGGAAGCTCCATACTGTTTTCCATAGTGGCTGTACCAATTTGCAGTCCCACCAGCAGTGTATGAAGGTTCCTTTTTCTCTAACATTTGTTATTACTTGTCCTGTTGATTATAGCTTCTAACAGGTGTGAGCTGGTATCTCATTGTAGTTTTGATTTGCGTTTCCCTAATAGCTAGTGATGTTGAACATCTTTTCAAATATTTGTTGGCCATTTGTATGTTCTCTAGGGAGAAATGTCTGTTCAGGTCCTCTGCCCATTTGTTGATTGGATCATTTTTTTGTTATTATTGAGTTGTATGAGTTCTCCATATATTTTAGATATTAGGCCCTTATCAGAGGTATTGCTTGCAAATATATTTTCCCATTCAGATGGTTATCTCTTTACTTTGTTGATGATTTCTTTTGCTGAGCAAAAGCTTTCTAGTTTGATGTAGTCCAATTCATTTAATTTAGCTTTTACTTCCCTTGCTTTTGAGGTCAAATTCATAAAATCCTCTTTAAATCCAGTCCTTGAGTTTAGTTCTGTTTTCTTCTATGCATTTTATTGTTTCAGGTCTTATAATCAGGTCCTTAATCTATTTTGAGTTAATTTCAGTGTATAGTGATAGACAATAGTCTAGTTTCATTCTTTTGCAGGTGGCTTTCCAGTTTTCCCAGCACCATTTATTGAAGAGGCTTTCCTTTCTCCACTGTATGTTTTTGTCTTCTTTGTTGAAAATTATTTGCCCATATAAATATGGGTTTACTTCTGGACTCTTAATTCTGTTCCCCTGGTTCGTGTGTCTGTTTTTCTGCCAATACCATGCTGTTTCGATTACTTTAGCTTTGTAGTATAATTTGAAGCCAGGCATAGTGATGCCTCCAGCTTCATTCTTTTTTCTCAGGATGACTTTGGCAATTTGGGGTCCTTTGTGCTTCCATACGAATCCAATGATTTTTTGTTCTATTTCTTTTAAAAAATGCTAAGGTGATTTTGTTAGGGATTGCATTAAATCTGTGTAATGTTTTTGTAATATGGTCATTTTAACTATGTTGATTCTTCCAATCCAAGAACACAGAATATCTTTCCATTTCTTTGTATCTTCTTCGATTTCTTTAAATAGGGTCTTGTAGTTTTCATTATATAGGTCCTTCACGTGTTTCGTTAAATTTATTCTTAGGTATTTTATTCTTTTTGCTGCAATTGCAAAAGGAATTATTTTTTTCCACTTCTTTTTTTGACATTTCATTATTAGAGTAAAGAAACATTATGGATTTTTGAACGTTGATTTTATATCCAGAAACTTTACTGTATTTGCTTATTGTTTCTAGTAGTGTTCTTGCGAAGTCTTTAGCATTTCTACATAGAGAATCATGACATCTGCAAATAGTGACAGTTCGACTTCTTCATTTCCTATTTAGATGCCTTTTATATCTTTCTCTTGTCTGATTGCACTTGCTAGGATCTCTAATGTTGTATTGAATAACAGTGGCGATAGTGGACAGCTTTGCCTTGTTCCTGATCTTAAAAATAAGGTTTTTAGTTTTTCACCATTATGGATAATGTTGGCTGAGGGTTTGTCATATTTGGCCTTTTTTATTTTAAGGTGCTTTCCTTCTATACCGATTTTGTTAAGTGTTTTGATCATAAATGGACGCTGTATCTTGTTGAAGGCTTTTTCTGCATCTATTGATGTGATCATATGATTCTTATTCTTATTTTTTAATATGTTTATGTGGTGTATCAAATTAATCGATTTGCATATGTTGAACCATTCTTGTGCCTTTGGGATGAAACACACTTGATCGTGTTGTATAATCTTTTAAATATGTTGCTGTATTTGGTTCACTAGTATGTTATTTAGGATTTTTGCATCTGTGTTCATGAGAGATATTGGTCTGTAGTTTTCTTTTTTTGTGTATTATCTTTACCAGGTTTTGGTATCAGAATAATATTGGTCTCATAAAATGAGTTGGGAAGTATTGCCTCCTCTTCAAATTTTTGGAAGAGTTTGAGTAGAATAGGTATTAAAGCTTCTCTGAACATTTTGTAGAATTCACTGGTGAAGTCTTCTGGTCCTGGACTTATTTTTTGTTAGGTTTTTGATTGTTTCAATTTCCATACTGCTAATCGGTCTATTTAGATTTTCCAGTTTTTCTTGATTCAGTCTAGGAAGGTTTTATTTTTCTAAGTATTGATCTATTTCTTCTAGGTTATTAAATTTGGTGTTATACACTTTTTCATAGTATTCTTGTATGATCCTTGTATTTCTGCTATATCAGTCATAATTACCCCTCCTTCATCCCTGATTTTGTTTGTGTCCTTTCTCTTTTTTCTTTAGTGAGTCTAGCCAGGGGTTTGTCGATTTTATTAACCTTCTCAAAGAATCAGCTCTTTGTTGCATTTATGTTTTCTATTGTTTTTTGTTTGTTTTTTTGTTTGTTTGTTTGTTTTCAATTTCATTTATTTCTGCTCTAATTTTGATGATTTATCTCCTTCTGCTGACTTTAGGCTTCATTTGTTCTTCCTTTTCTAGTTTTTTAAAATGAAGCATTACGTTGTTTATTTGGGCTCATTCTTATTTTTGGAGGTAGGTCTGTAAAGATATGAACTTTCCTCTTTTGATAGCTATTGCCATGCCCCAAAAGTTTTGATATGTTGTACTATTATTATCATTCATTTCTATGTATCTCTTGATCTCTCTTTTTATTTCTTCTGTGACCCAGTTATTCTTCAGTAGCATGGATCTTTGAATCCTCCCCTTTTCAGTCATTGTTATCTCAGTTTGTCGCTATGTATGCTGAACGTTCATTACTATCTTGCTATAGCAATTCTCATTATTATTTAAGCGTATAACGCCCTGTTCTTAGTAAGAATTGCACTCCTCTGCTTCTATTTGCCTGATAGTCACTATACTCCTAACTTTTTTTTGTAATTTTTTTTTTTAAGGTGAGCTGACCCCTTTCAGCATTTCCTGTAGTACAGGCCTCATAGTGGAGAATTCTCCCAATTTTTGTATGTCTGGAAAAGTCTTTTTTTCTCCTTCATTTCTAAATGAGAGCTTATCTGGATACATTATTCTAGGCTGGTAGTTCCTTTCATTTAGTAGTTTAAATATTTGATTCCATTCCTTTCTGGCTTATAAGATTTGCACTGAGAAGTCTGAGGATAAGCTAACGGGTTTTCCTTTATAAGTTACCGTTTTCTTCTCCCTGGCTGCTCTGAGAATTCTGTCTTTGCCATTGATTTTTGATAATTTTAATACAATGTGTCTTGGTGAAAGCCTTTTTGGGTTGAGATAATTGGGTGTTCTGTTGACTTCTTGAATTCCAAGTTCCAGCTCATTCCTTAGATTTTGGAAATTCTCGTCCACTATTTGTCTGAAAATGCTTTTTACTCTCTGCTCCTTTTCCTTGCCTTCAATAATGCCCATTATTCTTATGTTTCCTCTCCTGATGGTATCAGCTAGTTCTTGAATTTCTCTTTTGTTCTTTTTTCATTCTTCTGTTTCTCTTCTTCCTTCTGATTTATTTCTAGATTTCTGTCTTCAATATCACTGATCCTTTCCTCCATTTAGTTGATTCTATTTCCCAAGTTTGCTATTTTATTTTTCAACTCTTGCAGTGTGTGTTTTTATCTCCAGAAAATTGAGTCTGTTCTTTTTCAGGATTTCAGTCTCCGTCTCTGCTCATTTAGGTGTTTTTTTTTTCAATTCCTGAAATTGTTGATGTGACTTGTTTTGGAATTCACTGACTTTTTTTCAGAAGTACCGTCCTGAATTCTCTGTCCTTTAAGTTGCATATTTCTATGTCTGTAAGCTTCTGGAGATTTTTCTCTTTCTTTCTGAGATGTCTTTTCACCTTGGCTGCTCTTGGTGTTTTATGGACTATTTCTCTGCTTGGGCATTAATGGAAATGTATTCTATTTTTTTTCCAGAAAGAAGATTTATTATATAAAGGTCTCTCTTTAGCCTGCTGCAAAGAAGGCATTTTTCTTTTGGTTTCCAGAAGGTGGTGTCTAAGTCTCTTGGATCCCTGCTTTATATAAAGCCTCAATAATGCTTTTTTATTTTCTTATAGATATTTAATCATGCTTGCTACCTTCAATTTCAGTCCCTGTCAGTGTTAGCAACAGTTTCAGTTGCATTTGCTCAGATTCTCCTGTGGCTCCATGGCGTTCAGTCTCGGAGGATATGGGGAGAGAGACCCTCTGAGTTAGGGGATGGGGGCTGCAGTTCAGCCTTGGTTTTGCAACCATTGCTGGTAAAAATCAACTGTTGTTTTTCTGCTGTCTTGCTTTCTGCCCTGATGACTGGACTCTGCCACCGGCTGCATAGAACTCACAACCTTCTCAGGCAGGGCTGTTCAGGGAAGTCCCTGCACCTTCTCCCCACCTCCTCCTCCTACAGGTAGCTCTGGTGGCTGTGAGAGGCAGCTTTTTTATTTCTCCCAGTTTACCACCCAACACCTGGGGTTCTAACCTGTGGTTATGACCTGTGGTAGTTCTTATGCACAGATCCCACGCTCAGATGTGCTGGTGTGTAGTTTGGGTGTTTTTTGTTCAGTTTTAGATGTTTAGTTTATTGTTGTTTTAAGGGGAGAGATCTGAGGATGTCTCTCATTCTGCCATGTTTCTGAAATCATATATTCTTTCAAATATACCACCTCATTATGCTTTTGTATGGTGTTCTACCAGGTTATCTCCACCATCTTTTCAAATGGCACTGAGGCAGGACAGGCATTGCAGAGAAACCCCTCCCCCTCCAGGATATGGTTCCCCCAATTTTTCCTTTCTTCAGACTTGCCCCAGTTTAAGCCCCAGCAGGAGGGGGTATAAGCCTAACCCAGTCTTTTCTAGCCTAGATGCCATCTTTGGCTGAGGCATGACCTTTGACTAATTACAATATCATTATAATCTCATCCACATTGCAAATACATCAGCACCCATCATCCACCTGACACCATGACAATTCTGAGAACACCATATGAGGAAGAAAAAGCGGGATTGAGCTCCCCGCCTACTGGGAGGAGACAACAAGGCTATCTCAGCACCACATTTTCCTGGGCTCTGCCTCCAGGGAAAACACAAAAGTTTAAAACACAAAAGCTGAAAACACCAGCTTTCATGATGTGACTCATGTGCTCGTGCTCTCTCTTGAGTAAGCCCACACTCCCTTAAGTGTGTATTTTCACTTCAGTAAGTTTGTCTTTCCTGCTTGCTGTTCGCCTTGCACTTGAGTTCTTTCTTGCAGAATAGGGCAAGTATCTGGTCACTGGACCCCCATGCTCTCCATTTGTCTTTCCCTTGAATTCTTTTTTGTGGAATAAGATGAGAACCATTTCAGTAATGGCATCATTTTGCTCTAAAAAAATTTAGTAGTGTTCTATATTATAATTCAAAATATTGGCTCTCCATTTGTCTTTCCCTTGAATTCTTTTTTGTGGAATAAGATGAGAACCATTTCAGTAATGGTATCATTTTGCTCTAAAAAAATTTAGTAGTGTTCTATATTATAATTCAAAATATTGGCCTAGAGGAATTGAGAGGCTCCACACACTGGCTCTAGACAAGAATGGGACTAGGATTAATATGATTTCTGGGTGGAATAAAAGAAGTATGAAAATTAGATGTACATCCAAACTCTCTAAGAAGAGGGACAGAAAATAAATGCCACTCTACAATATAAATCAAAATAATTTTGAATAGATTAGAATTTCATTTTGGAAGAAACTCACCATCATAAATAAGTTTATGATTCCAAAATAGTTCTGAAAGGAGACTTACAGTTTAAACATTTTTCCAGAGCAAAATTTGTATATGAACTTTTGCTAATTAACCTCTTACAGTTACTTTAACAAAGACTTTGTCCCAGTACTTGGTGAACCTTCACCATTAGAAGTAAAAAGAGCAGAAGTTTAAATTTGAAGAAAATTCTCAGCTTCTATGCTATTAAGTTAACAAATGAAGTAACTACAGAGGTTTAACTATGAGTTTTGGGAACAAGACTTCTAATTCCCCATTCTCCCTGTTCCTTTATTCTGAATTGACTTAGCTCATGGAGGAAACCATATAATTAAACCAGAATGATATCTAACTTCTGTGAAAATTATTAAACAAAAAGTCCATTAGAAGAGGTTGCTTTAGTCCTTAGTAGCCCACATAAGCAAACCAAAACCTAAGCCTGTAATATTTCAAAGTCAAGGAGAACCAATCATCAACAACCAATTAGGTTTTCCAAAATAATGCATTTACTTAAGCTACAGCCAATCAAATCATTTCTTTGCTTTACTTCTGCTTCTTCTGTATCAAAGTCTTTACCCTAGATCCTGTCTGTGGAGGGCTTCTAACCTTTTTTTGCTTTGGTGCTGCCTGACTCTAATAGATTTTTCCACAAAAAACTCAAATTTTTTAATATGCCTAGTTTATCTTTTAATACTTCTCAGTGCAAATATCATTCAACAGAAGAAACGGATTGCTAACATTTATTGAGCATTTACTATGAAGACAAGTGTCCCATATGCCACTCAATTATTTTCTCATATAATCCTTACAATAATTTCATAAGGTAACAAATAAGGATTCTCAGCCAGCCTAGGAAGCTTAAGTAACTCATGCAAGTCCAATTACAGAAGGAAAAGAGCAGAAAGTTGAACCCAGGAACTCTGGCTCCAGAGCTTGTTTCCTTTTATATGAAACTAGTAAGATGCCATTGTCTCTAGAGTAAAGACATGCTCTTTCATGTCCACATGTTGTAATTCAGTTTGGAAATAAGGGCATTGCAATCATTTTAAAAATTAGAACAAGGTGAGGCCTTAAGTACCTGAAGTTGCACTAATGTGACAACTATTGAGCAAAGCTCGGGTATCTCTACTCTAAGAAGAACATAATTGCCCTCATTAGCTTTTGCTGTTAATCTTACAATTTCTACATCAGGATTTTTCCTACTGTCTTATTGGATATCATTTTGATCAATGATAATAATAACAATAGCTAAGACTTTTTGTCCTAGGGCTTCTGCTTAGGGCTTCACATCTATTAAATGAATCCATTTAATCTTTATAAGAATGCTATGAAGCTGACATAATTATGACAGATGAGAAAAGAGAGGCTTAAGGAGGGTAAGCAAGTAACTTTCCCCAAAGTTTTTTTTTTTATTTACAAAGTTAACTAATTACTTGTTAATCAATGTTATTTTTGTATCGCTTCATTTCAAAAAAGTACATGATACAATTAAGTATTCGGTGACCCTTCAGTGAGTCCATGCAATCATATGTCTTCTATACTATTTCACTAATTCTACTTTGTGATTTAAATATACTACTAATATCTTTAAAAAATACCACTTTAAAAACTACTGATTTAAAAAAATAAATCACTACTTCCGTATGTATAGGTTCTGAACATATTCCATGGAAGAGCCAGTTGAAGAAAAAAGAGGTGAAATGTTTATGGAATGAAGATCCCTTTCCGGTTACCCCATACCCAACAGAATACAACAATCAGCCTTCTGAATACTTTGGAGTTGGAGTTGATTATTTAATTCACACACACACACACACACACACACACACACACACACACACATCTACTGTCAGGCATGAGCTGGAATGAATAACCTTTGATCTGAGTATGAAAATTAAATTATCTTGTTTAATTGATTTTTCAAGGCAAATTCAATAAAATGATCAAATGCAATTGAAATATATTCTTTCCTGAAGCTCTCAAGTTCCTTTCTGTTGTAATCTATATTTGAAACCCATATGAAAACTCTTTGGCTATATCTGTAACAGATGTGACAAAATGTTGCTTAGTAATGCACATACTCAAGATAGAACTGAATTCCAGAGACTGGCAACAACCATTTTACTCTCTGCCACCCAATACCCTACTTCCACAAAAAGTCCAGCATTTCATATCATGCAGTCATAGGGAAAAGCAATTTTTCTCCATTCAAACATTTAAATAACTTGAAAAAATTATTTGGCTTGTACTTCACAGCACAAGGTAAACCAAACACTCATTTTTAACCAATGTAAGAACATTGCCACGTATATTGATGTTACTTCACAGAAATTAGTCATTAATTTCTTAGGATAAATGAGTTCTGATGAGGTATGGTGAGAACCAAGGAAAAGTAAAAATGAGTTAAAAAGACCAGTCTCTCACCCCAGGACACATTTAGCTATTCACTCCTACTAATGGCTTTAGCAACATCTGGGACGTCAATCACTTGTTTTTGTCTTACCTTTTTGTCTTATTTCTCTGGCTTTGGGTTTTTCTAGGACCAGAAGGTATGAATAAGAAGAGTTGAGCAGGAAATGTGGCAGAAGAACCTAACTCAAGTCTAAAGAGCAACAGGATGGGCTCCCAGAAAATCCTACAACCAGTAGCCTTTCAGCAGGTGAGCTCTTTTACCTAGGGAAGACAGGTTCATCACACTATTATATCTAGGTGCCTGAGGTCCAGCATGCCTCAACCTGACATTTGACAGTTTTGTAGGTTGGCTCCCATGGATAACTGCAATCACCTGTGTATTGTGAAATGCAGAAAATGCCTTCTGTCCTAAAATGTTGTCACTGCAGCTCCTGGCACATACAGAGTTTGAGAAATATAATTTGATGGTCTTGTTTGTGATCAGGAATTGAATATCATCTTGTAATTCATTCCATTATTTACCCAACAATAAAATTACTGATGACCTGCTCTATAGTAAATACTGTAGTGGGTAGTAAAGATAAAGAGTGCTGAATGTGAAGAATGCAACGAAATATATTGTCTTTCGTAAATATCCTTTCACTTTCCTTTTACCCAGTTCTATGTGTTTGCTTGGGGAAGAGAAAGAAATTTTAAAGATGTAGAAATACAAAGTGGTTAAGAGCACCATCTCAAAAATCACATTGCTTAAGTTCTAATCAGTAGCCTGACATACTTTAAGTAACTCTGGATAAGTTTCATAACTGCTAAGTGCTTCATTTTCTCTGCATATAATCCTAGGATAAGGGTAATAGTAGTACTTCCCTCACAAAATTGTAGGGAGGATTAAAGGGCAGTATCTTTAATTGATATAAATCAGAGCAGTACCATACAAATAGTCAGCACAATATAAATATTACAAATATTTTCATCTTCCTTTGATATAGATCAGATTTCCTAGATTTCATTTGTAACAAAGTGTCAATATGTGGGCAATTCCGCTAAAACATTTTGTTCTAAAGCAGTTGGTGTTACTCATCCATTGGTGAGTAATGATGAATAATGATGAATAATGAAGAATGATGGAGCTTACTGTCAAGAATGATAAAATAGCTAGAAGAGTACCACTAGCATTCTAAATTGGACCTTATTAGTGGGTAAATTCAAATTTAGAAAGGTTATGGTGACAACACTTGAAAACTAACGAAGTTCCTCTTCTCATTCAATATGCTTTATGCATTTTTTTTCCAAGAGCAATGGTAGCAATTTACAATCCCAACTGCCATGTCATTTTCATTTTATGTAACAAACACTTCTTTAAAATTATGGACCAGATACTGTTCTATGTGATTTATAATAGTAACCCATTTAATTCTCATATAAGCCATATGAGGTAGGTAATAGTAGTACTTGCCTTGAATATAGAATTCTAAGTTAGCTGGTTTTTATTTTCAGTATTTTAAAAATATAATTCCATTATTTTCTAATTTTGTTTCTAAGAAGAAATTAGTCATCATTTTTACTATGGTTTTCCTATATGTAACTGTTTTCCCTTTGTGGCTGCTTTTAAGATTTTTCTCTTTATCTTTGTTTTACAGCAATTTCCTAGGTGTCATTTTCTTTATTTTCACCCTCCTTGGGAATCTGAAAACAGACGAGGGCTGGACACAAGTTTGCGAGTTATCTGCATGTGGAATAGAATAAAAATTAAGAACTTTGCCAAGACCTAAGAGAAGGGGATTAAAGATAGCATCCTGGGTAACCCTACATATACAAGATGAAGAACAGTCAGAGAAACTGTAGCTAGAGAAGTAAAATAAAACCCAGGGGTAGAGGTCATAATCATGAAGTAGAACTGCAAAAGATAGTAGTGATCAGTTGTAAATGAAACAGGCAGGTCAGCAGGAATAAATTTGGAAATTGAGCACTAGATCTAGCCATATTTTTTTTCTTCAAAAGAAAACATTTGTTTTGTTTTAAGGGCAGAAGTAAAAGCAGAAGCCAGATTTTTAAAGATTTGTCTTATATTGTTTTAGGTTCAGATTCATATACTTTTATTAGTAGTATCTTGACCACTTTCTGGCTGGTAGCAGTTTAGGTGTTCACTAATTCACACAGAAGCACCATATGGTCCAAGAGTCCCTCACTTTGGCCGCTAAGAAGGCAATGTTTCCTTGAGTGCCGTCCAAGGCCTTTCATTGTTTTCATTTTTAATGTAGCTATTGATGACCTCATTCATTCATAAACCATCTCGATGGCTTTTGTTATATTATTCACAGCCCAGATTTTTCTCTTCAGCTCTAGATTCATATCTAATTAGGTTTAACACAGTTCTATTCAGTTATCTCAGGGTGACCACAGACAAAACATATTTTAAAAAATGAATTGATTCTAAATCCTGATTAACACCACCACCATCCACCTGGTAACTTAAGCCAGAATGTGAGAATTATCTTCGTCTCACTCACTCCTCACATAAGATCAATCTATGAATCCTGGAGATTCTGCCTCCATCTCTTCCGTGTGTGTCTCTGCTACCTTCTCATTGCAGCTTCGTGGGACCTTTCAATGACCCCAAATAGCCTGCCATCTTTTCTTCAATCTAGTCCAGCTGCTTCCACATAGCTTCCATTAGAATCTTTCTGAAATACATATATTATCATGTTACTCTCCTGCTGAAGCTTCTTTAATTTTTATGCCTTGTGAATCTTATGGTAAAGTTCGAATTCCAAGTTGTGGCATATAAAGAGGAAGAGATGAGCTGGACTCTGCATGCTTTTTCTTTTTCAACTTTTACCACTTTTCCTAACACATGCCTACCCATTAGTCACATACATTACATTTGGCTTCTTTAACCGGCTGAGTTCAGCCCTCACAGATGGGGTCAATAGCCCTGCCTAGAATCCCGAGGGTATTTACCAGGAGTCATTGCAATTATTTCCACATCTATTTTTCCCTTTAGGCTTTAAGTACCTTGAGAATAGGAGTATAATTTTATCGTATCTCTAGCACCTGTCCAGCGCCTACTCAGAACAGATGTTTGGCAAGTAGATAGATGCAAAGGTCAAAGAGAAAGGAGAGGGAGAAAATGAATGAAATTCAAATATCCCTGGAAGACCAGGAAAGGCGGGGAGCTTGAGGAGATACAGTAGAAAAGAAAATAGTGAGTATGATGCAGAAAATATATTTAGATTTAAAAATTATTCCACTTTTCTACTCTTGTAGGTGGAAATGTAGAATTGACTGCATGTTTGTTTCACAGAGACCTAATTATTTTTATGCTTCAGGGTTATTTTTTAATCTACAAAATGGAAAATATTACTTCAAAGCATTTATACTCTAAAGACTTTGTCCTCTATGACAAAGCTATGGATATTAATGATAAACCTTAAAGGAAAGGTGCTGTAATATTTGAATGTAAAACAATAATGGGAAAAGATATAAATTGCCTTTACACAAAGATATTTCAAAATAGTAAGCATCAAAAGAAACTCTCCAAGCATATTTTTCTTCTCTCTTCTTTTTTTTTCTTTTGAAAAGTTTATTTTAAAAGTACACAGCTGTTTGCAGCTATAAAGAGGCATCAATGTCACTTCTGTTTGAAGTACAATTAATGTCACCATATCTATCATTTCACGTATGTACAAACAAGGGAGGTGAGTTTTAGATTTATAAAATTGTCTTGCATTAAGTTTGAGATTTTGTTTGGTCTCGAGTTCAAATATCTTGAGGTATATCTGTTCAGTTGCCATCATCAACAGAGCCTGTGATGGAATCCATCTTTTCTTAAATGAACACTTGAATAGTTTTAGAATTCAACTCTCCATACCATTATGTTGGAGTATAATTAAACTATAAGGCTGAAACCTCATTTCATGATTTCAAACACAGACATTTAAAAATGCAATTACTTTTAGAAGTTTACTGGGCCAACATTTTGTCTCATCTGTATCTTCATCTATGGTATTGGACACCCAGGAGGTGCACAATAAATATTTAGGCAAATATTTAACTTTCTAGGCCTCAGTTTACTCAACAATGAAATAGGATTAATATCCATAACATAAAGCTGTTAGAGGATGAGATGAGGTAGTGTTTTGTACTGTGCCTGGCACAAGGTAACCATTCGATCAAAAAATATTGCCATTATTATTTGTATATCTGATCCTTGTAAGTCTCACCCATGAGGCCTTTTTATCATCAACATGTTTGTGGAAATATAAAACTTTGCATGTTATATTTTAGTTCCAAATATGGGGCGGTAATTGAGTAACAAAAGACTAAGCCAGGTTCAGAGAGAAACTTGAGGCTAAATGAACACAGCCAGCCAATAATGAGAAACTGCTCTATTAAGGATTAAGAAGCTTATGAAACAAATTTGTTCCCTTTGGAATGATTCTTATCTGACTAGCAGCAAAAAGTTAGTGTCGAATAACATGATACACATTATAGGTTAAATACGAATGTTGTTTCATGTGAATTTTCTCTCCACCAAGGAATCTCGCCAACTGCCCTGTATATCTACAACTCCAAATACATCAAGAACCACCGACCTGGGCTGTTGCATCACGGAACCTTCTTTGTTCTTCTTATAAACAGATTTAAAACTAGTTTTAAACAAGCCCTGGAGATGAGGGGTTTTGTCGACTGTTTCTTGTTTTTGCAGATGTTTTTCAAGTGTATTCTGAATCTTTTCCATTTCTCTTTGAGTATATTCTTTTGTTCTCCCCTCAACAGAGAACACAGAACAGTTGATGACAGTCATTTAGAATTGATCTTAACTTTGCTATTTTACTTTTCATGAATTAAATAGTTGTTTATAGAAATTTTCTCTGCTGTTACCAATATTTCACAAGATAGATATTATATTCCTTTTAAATGATGATATGGGAGAATGGGGTCAGTGTTTTGGAATAACATGCAAGATGAGCCTTCATAAGAAATAGAAGGAAGATTTGCTATCACTTAGTTTAGAAAAAAAAATGAAAATGGTTGTAGATGGTGAAAAGTACAATTTCCTTAGAAAACTATGAGTTGAAACAGCTCAATTATACTGACAACAGATGAGATTTGTTAATCTGAAGAAATCATCAGAAAAGATATTCTGATTCCCAGGCTAGAAAGCAACAAAGACTGGGTCAAAAAAACAAATTGAATTCTCTAATATCAAGGAAAACTCTCACAAATAGAAGTAAAAAACAATAATTTGTAGATTTTTCCCCCCCAACATTGATCAAAAAGTAGAGATTCAAAAACCTGATGTTGCAACAGACGCCTGCGTCCTGGCAGGATGCCTGGTGCTTGGAGCAACAAGGTCATTAGAAGCAGGTGTGGACTTCATTAGAAGTACCTAATGGAAACTTAATAAACTGAGATTTTTGTTTATACATCAATTTCTTATGAGTACATATACTGGCAATACATTTCTTTGAACACAATCAATGCTACATGATGCCAAAAATGAATTTCAGAGCCTGAGAAATTGAAGACTGGTCTTTGGAATTCGGTAACCCCTTGGAAAGGTTTTACAACAACCTTCTCTTTTTATCTTATAGAAATACAACTTTATTCTTCTAAGAAATAACACACACTCCATTGAAGGAATAGTTCTACCTCATGGAAGTCCAACTCAAATGCCTGCAGGGAGCAGTAGTTAACTTAAAAGAAGCAAGAAAGAGAAGAGGTGTGCACATTTAAGCTAAATACTGCCCCCTGCAGGCATTCCAGCTGGCCTCCCATAAAGTAGAACTGTTCCTTCAATGGAAGGTGTGTTACAACCCAATGGCTCTATTACATTGTGTATTAAAACACTTTTACTGCTTAAAAGACATGTACATTAAAAGGCAATGTATGGTCAGCTTTGGATCCCATGCTATAAATGCTCAGGTTGAAAGTAGCATAACTAGAAATATCAAAATGTTAACCTCTTTGTTATCAAATTTTAAAAAAATCTCTTGAGTTCTGCAGTATAGATACTAACTAGCACATATGTATATAAATGGGAAAAGAATGCCACCAAAGGAATCAAGACCTTTATTTTGACTCTCTCTTACTTTATATTTCCACTTTTATTTTTAGTTCGTGTTGGCCAGATCCTTATGCTTCATTAATTATTATAAAAGTTGATGCTAAGTTATTGGACCTTACTCTTTTAAGTAAATTTAGAAGTATTAGTTAATTGACTTGGGTATTTCATGCACAAATGCAATATTTTATGGAACCTTTGAGCTATTGGATAAATAGATAACAAATACTATTTGCTGAACTAGAAATCTGCAAATATATAGATGGTTTTTAAAGAATTCTGGGATTTTGGAATTCTCCAGAAATAAGTTCAAATACTGGCTCCATCAGTTACTAACTGGAGAAATTTGGTCACCCTTATCTGTTCCATGGAGACTCTTAAGAGGATCAAGTGAGATTACATACATAAAGCATCCATCACAGTGCCTTGCACACAGGAAGTTCTTAACAAATGTTAACCCCTTTCTTTTTCAAGTTAGTCCCTCTGAGTGCTTTGGGTTTTGGTATTCTAAAACCTTGTAGGAACTTCATGAACCTAATAGTTCATACGTACTGGGAACATTCAAATTTGTATAATCATAAAGGAGAGTTTAATTGATTCGTGGAGGTTCAAAAACGAAACAATGGTGGAAAATACTGTGATGTGCTGATTCACCCATTTTTGAATTTGATGCTAGGGAGAAAGTAGAATTAATGTTGGTTATTTTCACATATGGCTACTCACTGGGCCATGGCTATTCTCCTCTTGCTTTTTGACAAACCATATGAAATCTCCCTGATTGGAGGCCATGGCCAACGTCCTTATCAACCAACACAAATAGCCAGGCAACTGACTTTCTTATAAATAAGAGTCCACTGCTTACTTTAAAGGAGTAGTCTCTATATAAGAATGCATTAGCTAGCCTTGAAAGCATTGTTACAAACTGATTCTGCAGAAGTTAACTAGGATACTAGAAGCGAGTAAGATTATTAATGTAATCAAGCTTTCTTCTTTATTGCTCCTGGCCAATCTTTTCAAGCCACTCTCCTTGAAAGCCTAAAACAAAGCCACTTACAAATACCGGATAAATGCAAACACCTATTAATACAATGTTAGGTGTGAACATGTAAATATATCAAAGTTCAAGTTTCACTTACAGTTCTCATAGCAATTGTAACTTGATCAGTTTACACTTCAACAGTAACAACCCAGCATATCCACAACCAAAGAAAGCACTTCTTCAGCAGCAGCTCTAGGCCTTTTTGTCATTGGAAAGTTTTGGCTATTATGTTGCATTTGTTTACTCACATCAGTATTTCCAAAGCATGGAGTTTAGGTTCTACCACTGAAAGCTCTTCAAACTGGCTTCACTGTTTCAGTGGTGATGGCTGCAGCCACATGTGTCTTTCATTTGTCCATTTTAACCAAGAGCACTTTAAAAGTACCCTTACACTTTTATGAAGAAACATTTATGATATATCCTCCTGGTGAACAGAAAGGCTGTCTTTACGTTATTGCACAAGCCAGAAAGTTTAGGAGTGTTCACCACTTAGCAAATGAACTCAAAGTGGAAAATATATGAAAATAAAGAATTAAAAGCCAGGAAGTGATGGACCCAAAGCTGATGGTGAGGTTTCACAGAAACTATTAAAATGACAACAATGTAAACATTAGATAAATTTTGTCTTAAAAGTAGGGGTGTAAAATGTTTTTATAATACATGTAGCAGGAAAACTCAAAAGACAATACATAATTTCATAGTCAGACAAGAATTAGTGATCTCTGAACCTGTCTTTTTGTATTCAAAGTTCAGTTTGACTCAACATTATGCCAGAATTACAATGGGAGAACAAATGGTCTGTTTATACAAAGTGAAGTGAGTAATTCTGGACTATCAAGAACAAGGGCCAACAATCTACATACAGCCAATGAGCCAAATACAGCCTGGGTCTGTTTTTGTAAATAAAGTTTTATTGGAACACAGCTAGGTGGATATCTTTCCATATAGTATACTGCAGTTTCATGCTACAATGGCAGACAGATGGAGTAGTTGTGACAGACACCATCGTGTTGGCAAAGCCTATAATATTTACAATCTGGATCTGAACAGAAAATACAGCCAACAAACTTAAATAAAAGCAGACACACAGACACTTGCCTGGAATATACAACTCTCTATTTTAGCTGCGGAAAAGTGAACAATATAACAAACAAACAAACCCTACATAGATTAGAAATGACCATTTATTTTATTCTGCTTTCAGGTCATAAAGTTACCAAATCTCACTAAAATGCAGATAAATTATTCCCTTAAAAATATTTACAAAAGTTGATATGATTGCCTCTTTTTCATAATCTAAGCCACTGATATATAGGCCACTGATATACAAGATAAAGATTTTAAAATCTACATCTTGATAGATTTAAAGATTTAAAGTCCATATGTCCTTTACATGATATTCAAATATTAAAAAAATATTCATATTTATGTTTTTTACTTCGAGGGTATTTTTATTGAAAGTCAAGTAGAAATAAAATATTTATGAAAAATAATTAAATAATACTCCAAGCAAAACATTTATCATTTAATAACCAAGCTCTAGAGAAATGAGGAAGAATGGACAAAATGATTATATTCAATACAGTGTGAAAAAATGCCAGAAGGGACTTGGTAACATGTAAAATTGATTATGTGTAAAAAAAAAAAAAGGTGAGAAATAAATAGTTTTATTAGCTGGAGGAAATGTGGGGATACTTATGGGGATATGTTTGAGCAAGGGAAATATAGGTAAACTACTATAAATAAGAGCCATAAGAAGAATTAAGATTTATAAAATTCTGCCAAGAAGGCTGGGAATTTGTGTTCAGATAATATCCTGAAAAATGAAAGTAAGTATGGCAAATGTCAAAGCACACACACACACACACGCACACACACACACACACACACACACACCTGTATATTTTTCAGGAAAAAAAAAACTAAGCCTGGAATTATAAAATGGTTAATTTAGCTTCACACCTAAAAAATCTAAAATGAAAAAAAGAAATGCTCAAGTGACTTATCCAGAAATCAATTTTCAACTGCTTAGAAGATCAGAAGACAAAAATAATAATCAATATGGCTTTGGCTTTCTTAAAAACACATTAGGCAAACGGATCTCATCTTTTTCTGTGATACAGTGACAGGAATAGTAGATAAAGTCAACTGAGGTCTTTTACTCATTTGTTTATGACATACATCTTGTAAGAAAGAAAGACACACAGAATCCTCTAGAACTGCAGTATAGGTACGACTAACTACAGGTGGCTATTAAGCACATGAAATTTGGCTAGTCTGAATTGTGCTATTATGTGTTGATAAATATCAGGGTTTGAAGACTTAGTACAAAAAACCCTTAAAATATCCCATTAATAATTATATATTAATTGCATATTGAAATATTTTATATGCCCTAGGTTAAATAGAATATATTATTGATTTTACCTGTTTTAAAATATTGTGATGTCTATTGCCAAATTTAAAATTACACATGGTGGTCTGCATCTTTTATCTTTCCTGAACATCAGTTTTTCCTGTATAATGAGGAATGGGAAGGTTGGGAGGCTGGTAGGTGGGCTGCGGACAGGACAGTTCTTTGTTGGGGTATTGGGTGGGTGTGTTCCCTGCATTACAGTGCATTTAGTATTTCTAGGTCCCACCCACTATTACTTCCCCACCTCTATTTATGACAGCCAAAAACATTCTTCTCATAGTTCTAAATGCCTCTAGGGTGAGGTAGGGTGATAGCTTCTCATGTTGAAAACCAGTGTGCTAGGAGATCTCTCTTCAGGTCCTTTTCAGTGCTGAATTTTTATGATACTACAGTGTAATTTTATAAAAAATTCTTGGCCTTGGTTTTATGAAAATTACTTTTTACTACTATATTAACCCAGTGTCTAATGAAAGCCTTCTTGAGGTCTGAACTATAAAACTATTCTTAGTGTTTACCCTGAATAATGTCCTAGGTTTATATGAAGTTTATTGCTCTAACATCTTAGCATTTTGCACCTGCTTCTTTTTATTTCATTCCTTTGTATATATGTCTTATGCTCCAAGCAGGATCATAGGCTTTAATGGCAGAAAGTTGCTCATACAAACCTTCTCTCCCATAAAAAATGAATAATAGTTAGCAGTGAGGTAAAGGGATGCAGTGGTCAGGATAGCCTTATGGATTGAGTTAAAACTTGGTGTTATTTAATATTTGTGGCAGTGTATGGTGGTGGAACATGTCACTCATTTGAAACTTAACCATATGCTGCCTTGTGCATTAAAAAATTTCATAGATTTAAATTTGATTATGCAAATTATATAAAACTTTTTGAGGGCAGAGAACTATGTCTTACTATGGTAACAATAATATTTTAAAATAATTATACATTTTATAATTTAGAAATTGAAATAACTCTACAAAGCAGACATTGTTATCTCCATTTTATCTGAGAAGAAACTGAAGTTTAAGGAGACTGACAACCTGACAACATTAGTGCCAGAATTTGAAACTAGAACTGGAATTTAGGTCATCTGATGTTGGGTTGAAGGGCTTTGTGTTGTTCCACGGTGCTGTAATGTCTCTTTGTGCATGCCATAGTTTGTGTGGCCACAGAAGCTGACCCTGAGAAAAAGCCTGGAGTGGAAGTTTGGGGATGTGCAAGAAACACCTAAAGGGGAGTGGAGTTGTGATACAGGGAAAGGAAATCATCCAATAACAAGGAATATTAAGCCAGCTACCAGCTACCATGATATACAAATAGGCCTTAATGCTCAGGGAAACACTGAAGTGGTGTAAAACCCATATATTGTGGGCTGAATTGTGTCCCCTCAAAATTCATATGTTCAGGCCCTAACCCCCAGTACCACAGCATGTGAATGTATTTAGAGACAGGGCATTTAAAGAGGTGATTAAGTTAAAATGAGGGTATTAAGGTAAGTCCTCATCCAATCTGACTCATGTCCTAATAAAAAGAGGAAATTTGGACACACAAAGAGACACCAGGGATGTGCACACACAAAGGAAAGGCCACGTGAGGACACAACAAGAAGGCGGCCATTTGCAAGCCAAGAAATGATATCTGTCAACCCCTTGATTGTAGAATCTTAGTCTCCAAAATTGAGAAAATAAACGTCTGGCATTTAAGCTTCCTGGCCTATAGTATTTTGTTATGGCAGCCCTAGCAAATGAATACACCATGCCTCAGAATTTTCCCTCCCAAGTAGTGAGAGAGTTTGAATAGTTGTACTTGAATTTCACCTACCGTACTCAGGGCTCTCTTATGGTCTCCTTGTCAAGCCTGCTGGGCCTCTGGCCTGCAAACTATTTGGACTGTCTTCTCCTGCTTCCTGTTTTTGCCCCTTTCCTTGTTCTGCTGTGGTCCAGTATTGCTCACAGACAGCAACACATCCATTTCTATCTGAATAACACCTTAGTCCTTACTCAGCTAGGACTCCAGTAGATGGATATTTTGGAAATGTCAGAATTCAAAAGAGTTGGAAGAGCAGGAATGAAGTGTACAGAATGGACTTTAATAGCAAACACACATAGAATTTAAAAAAAAATTTCAGAGAGACAAGAGCCATCAGTTATTGCCAAAGATTTAGAATTCGAACTGAATCCTAAAGCAGAGTTTAACATAATAACACAATATTAGTGTCACTGTTGTAAGTAAAGAGCAAAGGACTGACAGAGAACAAATGAGGAATGGGTGTGAATGCACATTTTAATTCATTGCACCAATAGTGATGCTTGATGGTATTATTATGTGTCTAGAGAAGAAAAGAATAGCATACTGGAAGTAGAAATTATTTTTTCAAAATTAATTTTTTCATTATACATCTGGGTAACAATTATATCTAGTTTGGAACCTTATGAAATAATGTACAAAATGACAGTATCAAAAAGAGAAAAGACTTGAATAATAAAGATGGTTTAAAATTTATTTTAAAAAGTTGAGGAAAAACATAATTTGGAAAATAAAGGTCAGCAACAATAGTAGAGTCTTTGAAGTAGTATTGCTGAATTCAGAATAGCCATTATCTATTCCTACTGAAAATTTGAAAGAGAAGGAATAGATTTTAAAAGCTGAAGGAGAGATTTAGCTGAGTCTCACAAACTTTGAGGGTCAGAATGAAATACTAGAAAATGCCACCAAAGGTTAAAAAAACTCCCTCTCTAGAGATCTTTAAGAGCAAAGATGATATATCAATCTTTGCAATGACTCTTGGGAACCAAGCCATGTAATTTATAACAGTGAGAACAAATAATTCAGAAGTACAGTTCTTGGATACTGAGTGGTATTTAAGAATTCAGTGCCAATTTAACTTGCCTACAATTTCTTTATTTAAAGCCTGACCTAATCGCTCCCAGAGCTGCAGATTCAAATTGATTTCTGTGGTCTGAATAGATAATTATCCCTGTGGAGTTATGTAAAGTTCTTTTATAGCGGATGGAGATGAGCTTCTCAGATATTTTCTATCTTCGTGTTGATTTTTTTTTAATTGTGGTGAAATTCATATAACATAAAATAACCCATTTTAATACGTACAATTCAAGGACATTTAATAAATTCACCTTTATCAAGTTCCAAATTTGTGGTGATACTTGCAGTTAAGATAATTTTTAGTATATTTCTTTCTGAAGTGTCCTTAAAAAATGATGATGTGGTACAGGCTCTGGAAACCTGAAGGGTTCAGTTGGAATTAAACTTTCAATTGGAATTAAAATAGCCACTTAATATACAAATGATACATATTTGTGTTTGATAAATGAATGGCAATAAAATAACTTAGAGTGCTATTGACCACTAAGATAAACTGTTAACTGTAGAATGTCCTGGGCAAATATCCTACTTCTTCATTTTAGCTTCTGGAGAAACATAAAAATGTGAAGACACAGAGAGAAGATGGCCATCTACAAGCCAAAGAGAGTGGCCTAGAACAGATCCTTCCCTCACAGCCCTCAGAATGAACCAACCTGCCAACATCTTGATCTCAGACACCTAGTCTTCAGAAATGTGAGAAAATACATTTCTGTTGTTTGAGTCAACCATTCTGTGGTACCTGGTTGTGACAGCCCTAGCATTTTTATCCAGTGAAATAACGTCTGCAAATCCAATGCATGTAAATCAACCCATACATTGTGAGCAAAGAAAGATATAACTTTTCAATAAGTTGTCTAGCCTAGGGTTTCTCCAGTTTTTATATCTTATATTCTAAGAAGCATATCAAAGAACTTGAGCCACATATGCTGGAAAAACAAAGCTCTCCTCCTTTTCTGTTCTAAGAAAAACATTTATTTTACAGGCACATCCCAGACTGACTGATGCCCTGATGGTTGCTGATGAGCCTGTCATTCTTATACATACACTGGGTGTAAAACAACTTATCATTGGTGTTAACAAAATGGATTCCATGGAGCAGCCCTGTAGTCAGAAGAGATATGAGAAAATTGTTAAGGAAGTCAGCACCTACATTAAGAAAATTGGTTGCAACTCTGACACAGAAACATTTGTGCCAGTTTCTGGTTGGAATGACAAAATCATGTGAGAACCAAGTGCTAACATGCCTTAGTTCAAGGGTTGGAAAGTCATGCGTAAAGATGGCAATGCCCATGGAACCACACTGCTTGAGGCTTTGGATTGCATCCTGCCACCAACTCATCCAAGTGATTTTGGACAAGTATTAGTGTGTTTGTATGATGAGGATCTAATCGTGCATGAGCCAAAATGCAGAGAGATGTTAGAGAACTAGCAAAAAGAAGGGAAAACTAAGAATGTGCCTTTCCTGAGTAAAAGCAGGACTAACTACAGTTCCTGCAAAACTGTTTACTGGTTGCTGCCCAATGTCACTCATATATTAACCATGACTCACATTGGTGGGTTGACCATCGTCGATGCCCCAGAAGGTTAAATAATTGTCTGTGGACCAGATAGCAGGTGAACTGAAAGGCTCCTGTGCATTAGGAGACCACTCCCCCTCCCCCCAACTAGCATCTCACACACTTGGCAAGGTTGCTCCTGTTTTGGAACAGGTTCTTCATGAATAAACCTAGAGAGGTCCTGCATAGCCTTGCCAGGAAAGTAGAAATCTTTTTAAAAAAAGTTTTTCATCAGACTGCAGAGCTTCCTTACCTCTTATCTATATTGCAGAATTGTTTTCATTATCAATTTAAAGCCCATTAACAGAGTCAATTCTGGTCTCCTGCTTTCTTCCAACTACATAGCATGAAAAACATAAGAGAAGCTGATGGTTAATAGAGAGCTGTGGATGTTAAGAGGTTTAATATATTAATATAGGGCAGCATTTCCCAAAGTGTGTTATGCTGAATGCTGGATTTGTTAGATGTTCTGCCAAAAAAAGCATTTCAATGTCAAACAAGCTTAGGAAGTATGGCATAAAATATCTCTTCTTTCTTGAAGATTCTTAATATACATTAGTATATTAAAGGCTCTGAGGATTCCTAAAATAAAACTGCTTAACTAGGTTAAATCAAAAGTTTCTTAAGCTTATATGATCAGGAAAGCTTTTTTCCCTTCACTTAACTGTTATTAATATCCTAAGAAACTAATGATCCTAGACTACATTTTGGGAAACACTGATATAGACAACAGGGAAGACTGGAAAGGTTTTTGCAAGGGAGTGAGTTATGTTTCAGAATAATCACTTTGGTAAGGATCAGGCTTTTCTCTCCTAGTTTTTGTCATTTTAGGAAATCACCCCTTATTCTATCCATGTGTTCAAGCCAGAAAAATAAGTGCCATATTTGTTGTGGTGGTAAACTTTAAAAAATATATAAAATGCATGCATAGTTTAAAAATAATTCCAACAGTACAAATGATAGTACGAAAAGCCTCCTTCCTCCTCTCTCTCAGTTCTACCCAACAGCCTGGTATACTTTCAAAAGGGACCAAGTAGGGTTAGCAGTTTTCGTTCATTTTTCAGTTCTTCTTATGGAAACTCTAAATCACATGCATCGGAGCCTTTTGCTTTGGAATAAAAAACATTTAGCAGTACATACTGAAAGAATTTATTCTCACACTGATTTCTGCCTCACCCACCTCTCACATCCACTCTATCACCAAGTTCTACTTTCAAAATACATCTAGTCTGTCCTCTTCTCTCCATCTTCCCTGTCAGTACTGTTGCCTGCTCTCTGTCCTAAATGGTTTCCTGCTGCCAAGCCTTCTAGTCCATTCTCTTATTGTAGTCTTAAAGATCTCTTTAAAATATAAATTAGACAGTCTCTGGCATCAAAGTCTTCCATGGCTTCTCTCTAAAATGAAATTCAAAATCTTTACCAAAGTCTGTGAAGTTCTGCATGGCCAGGCTACTACCTACCTTCCCACACTCATATCCAGCCTCTCAGCAAATCCCTCACAAAACTCCAGCCACACATGCCCTCTTTCTGTCCCTTGTACTCTGCTAGCCTTTTTCTTTCCTCACAGCCTTCCCATTTGCTTGCTATTTCCTTTGCCCAGATTGCTTTTTCCACTATTTATTTTTTTTGCCAAGTTGACCCCTATGATTCTTTCAAATATCAATTTAAATCTTTCTTTGTCAAAGAGATCTTCCCACAGCACCATCTGAGTCAGCTCCTGTTTTTTTCTTCATAGCATGCTGCTCTTCTCCATATTCCTTGTAACACTAAATGTTGTAAAATTGGCACAATATCTGGTCACAAAATGGGCTTAATCATTATTTTCTACATGAATGAAGCTAGCCATTGGAAAGTTCTCTTACAGTTTTATTTGCTACCTTTTCTTTACATAGAACTTTAGCCCTGTCCAAATTTTCATTTTTTTTTCTCACACTTACCACTCATATGACCCATTCATTCATCCCTATTAGGAGAGGAACCACTTCAGTTTATCTTAGTCTCTTCTCAGGAACTCATTGCACTAATTTTCTCTACCATTCATTTCGTGCCAAATCTTATGTTGCCTTGTAACAATTTATCTGCTATTCTTAATTTACACTTTATATTTACATATTTTGTCATGTCAACGATGCCATAAGTCCATCAAGTACAGGACTTGGTACTTCATTTCCTAAAGTATACAGCATGCCACTGAACAGAGTAATTGCA
This sequence comes from Eidolon dupreanum, assembly GCA_028627145.1. Lineage (NCBI taxonomy): Eukaryota > Metazoa > Chordata > Mammalia > Chiroptera > Pteropodidae > Eidolon > Eidolon dupreanum. Next base: position 31,544,823 of record CM053503.1, on the reverse strand, counting down.
TGAAAGGACTCTCCATCTATCTCTTTGAGTGCCCCCTCACAAGACTCTAACGTGGGAGTTTGACACATTTCCTTTCACTCTGTTTCCTTCCTCAGTCTTGCTGAGTGTGTTGCTATCATGCTGGGAACGAAAGCTGGTATAAAGTTCTGAGGTCAGAGAGAAGTAATTAAGGGGACAGAGGATGTGTCCAAAGTTTCTCTGTTTCTCCCCCAGTGTTACAGGAGGTGAAGACAGCTTGGTAAGGGACTAGGTGTACTTTGTATTGCTAGGTGTCTCCTAGAATACATAAAAGAGCGACTTGTCCAAGATTTTGAAAAAATAGATTTTTTAAAACTTAAATGAAGCAAAAAGGATTACCTCCTCAAAATTTTTCAATCATTGACTCTGATTCCCATTGTTCAACTTTTGGACGAATTAGACTCAAATACCAATTTAATTCAGGAAGTATCTTTGGGATTCAATAAGCAGAACATTAAACCAACTGTGGGCCTTTCTAAGTATAGGGCCCTGAGTGACCGCACAGTTTGTGTTTCCATGAAGCAGGGTCTGCCTGGGGTCTCTGGATGACTAACATTTGGGTGGCTGGGTATCAAGGAGACTGTGAACTCCCGAATTTGTAGGCAAAATTCTGTGTTAATGTGCATATGTTTGTTTCTCATATTCCATAGTTTTTGTCAGATTCTTAAAGTGGTTTGTTAATACAATAAAGTGTTAAGAATGCTTCTTTAAGAGTAATAAATGTTCTCACGGAGCCCACGATTGATTGGCAGGGACCAGCATTCTGGTTGTCACTGTGCATGAGCCTTTAGGAGAATGTGTTGTGAATGAATATGAAAACGAAGGCCTAAGGCTGCCCAGATGTTGCCAGAAAGAAATACACTCAAGAATGCATCTTGAAAAGATAGAAAAGCAAATAGTGAGGTGTTCGAGATGACCATCTTCTCTATAAACCCCAAAGTAATACCTCCAAATGAACTATTTTATTTTCACTCCCTTAAAGGAAGGTTCTCCCTCTTCTGTAATTGGATGTCACATTTCCTCCTTTAAATAAAGGAGAAATGTATCACTGTAAGATTTACCAACTCATGGTAATTTATATCTATTTTATAGATCATTATAACCCAGTGTTAGAAATCGGAGTAAGGTAGGAATTTGTTAGTAAAGCAGGTGCAGAAGATGCCCTCAGAGAAAGGAAAAGAGTACTCTAAAGACCTGCATCCTGAGAAATACTACAGATAAAATGTTGCAACACTTGAGACCAGGTAGTAAAAGCCTGTGGGCATCAACTAGAAGTGTCACACACAAATATCTCTCAGTGTAGATTTTGCTGAAAAGCCTGCTCTTGAAGTTTCAGTGGCTGCCTTAAAATTATATTTAGTCCCTTTGCCCTTTAAGACTAAATATGCTCCTCAGCCACATCTCCAACTCAGAAATGGGGATATAGAGAGATGAGTAATCGACACCACGGAGTAATTCTCAAATTTCTATTTGCACAGTGTCGAACTTCTCTTGATGCAGCTGCCCACAAGTAGAAAAGCACCATTCATTCGTTTCTTGGTCACTCTGTTGTGCCCACCCTGTTCTTGCTCAAGGCGCCGTGGGGGCATTCTGTATGATTCAACCCGCTACCAAAGCTCTTGCAAATCCAGTGAGGACCTTGGTTGTTCACACCAGGTAACTTACCCATTAAAGAATAAGTGTTCATAATTCTACCCATTCCGAAAGGCGAAAGAGTAAAAAAGGCTGGCAGGTGGGACGCCCTCCTATGGTTTCTAGGATTCAGCTGGTCATTAATTCTTTTAATGGAATGGAATTGCCCCGCGGGGAATTTAACTCTTCTTCCAGCAAGCCATCTACTCCAACTGGAGTTTTCTGGTACTTGTTTCCTTGCTTTCTCCATGATGCCCAGGCCATAGGAAGAGGTAGAAAACTCTCAACTGGGCACAGACCCCGCGCGAGCCGCCCCTAGCCGGTTCAGCATCTGGCTGAGAATGGGTCGAGACGCGCCAGGTGGGAACGGGAGGGTCAAGACGCGCGCATCCCGGGGTGGGGCAAGGGGCATGCGAGGCCGCGATCCCGGGGTCTGCAAGCTGGAAGCACAGGGTGGGCCGCCCGGGTGGGCGCTGCGCCACAAGTGGCCCCCGAGTCCGCGCGCTCTCCCGAGGAATAGCCCCAGGGGCCAAGGAGGCCTGGCGAGACTCCAGCGGGCGCCTCCCGCCCTCGGTCCCTCGGTCTCGCGCTGCCTCGGCGCAGCTCCCTAAGTTAACCTTTGCGGGCCCGGCCCCATCCCGAACTTCCGGGCCCCAAGCGCCCCACCTTGGCGCGCTGTGCCGGCGCCCAACACGCCGGAAGCCCCGGCTGACCGCGGCGTGGGCAGCTCCACCGGACAGAGCCTCGGAAAACGCTTCCCTGTTCCCGCCTCGCCACGTGCCCACCCCTGCCTTCAGCCTCGCAGGGCACCGCGGGGTCCCGCCCCTCCCGCGCCCCACCCCGGCCGAGCCCTCTGTCTCCCACCAGCCCAGCCGGCTCTCTGCCTCCCGAGGCTTGGGCTCCGCGAGCCGCTGGGCTGCGGCCCCTGCAATACCTGCTCCTCCGGCTCAGCTTGGGGTTCGACTCGTGCTCCTCTAAATCCCGGTCCTTCCCCGAGGCTACAGGAAGCTACAAGAAAACTGCTCTCGTCTTTCGGCTCCCGAAGGTGACACTCTAATATCCAGCTCGGAGACTGGGTGTGGGGCGGGAGGAAACCACCCTCCTCCCGACCTTCCCTGCTGCCTCCAAGGCCTCGGCGCGGAGCAGGCGACAGCCTCGGGGCTGGAGGAGGTCGAGGGGTTGGCGGGATCCTACAGGCGGTGGGGCGACAGCGCGGAGGGCAGGGCGCCCGCGCACGCAGGCCTACCCCGACCCTCCATTCATTCAGCACCCAGCAGATCCACGCTCGCTCGCGCTCGCGCTCGCTCTCTCTCTCTCTCTCTCTCTCTCTCTCTCTCTCTCTCTCTCTCTCGGTTTTTGTTTTTCCTATTCTTTTATTCGGTGGGTGAGGGGAAAGAGAACTAGAAAAGCTCCTGTCTCTAGTCTGGAAAGGAAGGAGAACTCGCATACCTTGAAAGAGAAAGAGTAGAGGACGGAAGAAGAGACGAACACACAAAGGGTCAGAGGTTTTGATGGGAACGCTTGGTGGACATATCTCCCCCGCTCCATCCCACTCCTGCTCCCCCACGACCGCACATACACCCGCAGCAGAAAACAAACAAACAAACAAACAAACAAAAACAGCCCAAACTACGCGTTTATTCAGCTTGTCCATTCTGGTTCTGCACACCCCGTGGGAGGGCTGCTCTTGCATCTGCTCCAAACTCTGCGGAGGCGTCCTGCAATGACCGCCCCCGCCCCCCAACGCAGTGTCCTTTTAAAAATCCCGGAGGCGCCGGAGGCGCAAGTTTGCAGGGCAGAAATCAGGATCTGTCTGAGTAGGGTGCAGGTGGGAGTGGGAACGTGGATAGGAGACTGGAAAGGATCACATGCAGTCTGAAGGGACAGCGGCGGGCTAGCTTTGTTAGGCAGCCCTTAAAAAAAGAAGAAGACGTTTTGTTTCTTAGCCTGATAGCTGTTGGCAGCGATTTAGTTTAGCCATTGTTACATTTTAAATAGAAAACTGGATCCATCATCAAGGAAGACTTGCAGAGGGATGGAGAAGCACGAGAGTGGAGCTGTCATAGACCTCGGCGAGGATGTGCTGAAAACCGGTCAACACCCAACCTAATTCCTAGGACAAGGTGGAAAGTAAATTCCCAAATAAATATGCCCTATGAGCTGTCTTCATTCCCCTCAATACAACAATCGACATACTGATAAAATTTAATTCATGAATGTCAGAATTAATGAAATTATTTCTTTTATTAAAAAAATTACACTCATTTTGAATTCTCTTCTACTGGACTCTTTTCAATTAATTGTGTTAAGGAAAATGAAGCCTAAAGACTCTGTGGCTAATTTCCCCTGGGGACTGCCAGAAAGCAACAGAGAAAGGAAAAGTTAGGGCCAAATAAATACACTTTGTTACCCCTCTTCCGATTCAAGAATAAGTCTAAATGTGTTCTCAGGACATGCATGACAGTACTTGAAAAGATGCTGTCAGATGTTAGTGAGAAAGTGTTGACATCACTTATCACGTAGCAGGTAGAAGGTAAATTGTTACAACTCTTTGGAAAGCAATTTAGCAACACATATCCAAGGCATAAGATATTTAATCATTCAGTTTTTTGTTTTGTTGTTGTTGTTGTTGTTGTTGTTGTTGTTGTTTTACTGTTCTGAACCTTTTGGTAAAGGAGTCCCATTTCTTAGAATGGATCCAAAGGAAATAATCAACAAAAAGGTAAATGCCAGATAGTCAAAGTTACAGGTTTACTATAGCATTATTAATAAAGTAGACAACAAAACACATACGTTCAATTAAGTGTTAATCAATAATATGCAACATTATTAGAGATTACAAAATCTTAATTTGATTATCACTGTCATATCAAAGTACACAGACTGGGTGCTTTAAACAACAGAAATTTATTGTCTCAGAGTTCTTAAGGCTATAAGTCTAAAATGGAATTGTCAGCAAAGTTCATTCTTTCTGAGGGCTGTGAGGGAGAATCTATTTCATGCCTTTCTTCTGGTGAGTAATGCCTGGCTTTTCTTGGCTTGTAGAAGCATAACCCCAATCTTTGCCTTCATCTTAATGTGATGTTCTCCCTATGTGAGTGTCTGCATCCAAGTCCAAATTTCTCCTTTTATAAGGACATCAGTCACATTGGATTAGGGCTCACCCTAATGACCTCGTCTGAATTCATTACATCTGTCACAACTCTATTTTCAAATAAGGTCACATTCTGAGCACTCAGGGTTAAGATCTCAAACATATAAATTTGATGGGGGCGGGGGAGAGAGGAAGTGTTAAGGCGTAGGACAGACTTTAGATAATAACATAAAAAGCAATGAAGGTGGTTGAAAGGTGGCTCCCCCCAAAATACATCCCGGTGCAAATCTCTAGAACTTATGACTGTTACCTTATTTGGATAAAAGGGTGTCTGCAAATGTAATGAAGTTCAATATCTTGGGAGATCATCCTAGATTATCCAGGTTGGCTCTAAATCCAATGGGGAAAAAAGGTAAATTAATTAATTAATTAATTGATTGATTGATTAATTAAAAAATAAAATAAATAAATCCAATGGCAGGTGTCTTTCTAGGAGAAAGGCAGTGGAAGATTTGAGACACATGCATAATGGACAAGGTGATGTGAAGACAAGGCAGAAGTTAGAGTGATGTGTGGCAAACAAACAAAGGAGGCCAAGGAGTGCCCACAGCCACCAGAAGCTGAGAGAGAGAAGGTAGGATTCTCCCCTAGAACCTCCACAGGCAGCGTTGCCTACATCTTCAGTTCAGACTTCTAGCCTCCAAAACTGTGAGAGAATAAATTTGTGGTTTTTTTTAAGGCATCTAACAGTTTATTATAGCTACCCTAGGAAACTAGCACAGGCCATTTGGGGGTAGAATTCTATGTATTTACTTTTTTGCTTTATCTTAGAAGAGAGATATGGTTGAAGACCATTCCAAGTGTGTATTTTAAGAGTTTTCTTAAAATTCTCATTTACTTTTGCAGGGATTGGCAGAGGACATGCTAATTAGTTCATCATCTTGCAAAATAAATTCTCCTATAGGCTCAAATGCAACTAAAACTGCAAAGGTGTTCTGATTCTGTGAAACGGGTCCTATTGTTCTGGATCCTTGCACATGGCATACATACAATTCTTCTTAATTCAAATTCAGCTTCATACTAGTTTGATTAGAAGGCAGTCTCCAGGCTTTTATCTCAAAACCATTGCTGCTTGAGGTCAATGATGAGATAGATTATTACAATAACTGACCTCTACTTTCAAAGTCTTGTCTTACTCAATGATTTACCATTTTATTCAATCTCATAAAATAAATTTTTCTTTGTAAATCTGCCTTGAAGTTTTTATTTAATATGCAAACTATTTACAAAATGTGTCAGACCTAAAATAATGTCAGGTCATTCTAATGATATCTTAAAGTTGTAGACTGTGAATAAATCCAGTGTTCCAAAAGAATGCTATCATTTCTCAATACTATCTGTTTAAACAAATACTGTTTCTGTTGACTGATAGTATCATGGAAATAAAGGTTTGATTTTGATCTACAGTAGAATCATAAAAAAATTATGTTCTGGAACTATGAAGCAAGTCCTTTGGCCCCATTATCTTACTTTATAGTGGTGAAGACTGTACTTTGTGTCTTGTCTAAGGTACTGTATTAGATTTTTGTTGCTGCATAACCAATTACCATAAACTTGGCATTTTAAACAATACCCATTTGTTATCTTGAAGTTCTATCGGTTAGTCATCTGGACGTGGCATAACTGGATTCTTTGCTCGGGGTTTCACAAGGCTGAAATCACAGCGTCAGCCTGGACTCTAAACTCATCTGTGGCTCAGGCCCTCTTCTGAGCTCCTCATTGGTTGCTGGCAGGATTTAGTTCCTAGCAGCTATTGAACTGAAAACCTAATTTTCTATTGGTAAGGGTTTGCTTCCACCTTTCAGAGGCCATCCTCTGGTCCTAATCATGCACACTCCCACAGCATGGGTGTTTGCTTCTTTAAAGCCAGCAGAAGAACTATCTTGCTCTTCAAAGCTCTGACACACTTTAAGGGTTGCAACTCAGTTATGTGAGGGCCACCTCGGATACTCTCTCTTGATTATTAATTCAAAATCTACCAATTTGGGGCCTTCACTTTCATCATATAACACAATCACAGGAGTGAAACCCATCATAGGCACAATCCCACACTCTTTGAGGAGAAATAATTATACAGAACAT